>JAQGDQ010000027.1:113811-713811 GCA_030141605.1 Tubiluchus corallicola | reverse complement strand
GAGACTTGCAGGTAAGAAACACACCTACCAACGTACATTCTATTAATTTTGTTATAATTCGTTCTTCGTTTTTAATTGGGATTGTATATACTACTTGACTCATGACATCTCGTATGTCAAGTTTTCGCAAATCAACGAGGATTCCATACACTGTATCTGGATTGTTGACCACAGACCTCGACGTTTGACAAAGTTGATTTAGACAAAAGTACCGATGCAAAAGTTTTGTAAATCTCTTTACCGCTAGAAAAAAAGAAGAGCATTATTTGCATTGAAATTTGATCAACAATATGATCAACATTAAAATGCGTTAATTCAATTGAATTTGAAATGAATTGAATTGCGCAAAGTTAGGAAATGCATTAAGTAATATACAGTATATTCTGTATGTTATTTAATGTTTATTCAACTTTTACAAAAAATATGTTTTTAATGACAAAAACATTTTCTCAATTTAATGTTAAAACAACGATTTTTTAAAAAAAACATCTAATTAGTATGAAATGTTAAATAATAACATAGCTGCACGCATAAAACGTAAGTTGAGAAAAATGATTGGTGTAAACAGCAAATTGCTATTTTTTAACTTTTATAATGATAAACTTGTACTCGCAGAATGCAAGTTCACAAAAAACATTAATAATAATTTAATAAACTACCAAACTGCCCTTTGCTAAAAGAAATTTTCGTTTAAATAAAAAGCTGTAACGTTTAATCAAATTCATGCTTTTCATTGGTGGATAAGTGTGAAAAGAAGACTAACATTTTTATCATTTTAATTACTTTAATGAATTTATTTTTTGCAAACAACAACCAAGCAAATAAACAAACAATCAAACGTACAAGCAACAGACAGACGGGAAAACTGAAGGCTGAATGGACAGAAAAAAGACAGACATACACGTTCGCATTGTGCACAGAGATTTTTTCAAACTCACCACACATTTTCGCGTCGAATAAATTCTGTGGAAGCTGATGTAGCGCCATCTCTAGCCAACTTGTGATATCGTTCGCAAATTTACACATGAGCTGGGCCAGACTATCAGGCAACGGTTGTAACACAGAAGGTATGAGTACATCAGCTATTGTTCTGTATGTTAGAGAATCACATACACATACTAATGATACTACAGTATCAGTGCCCACCAGAGATAACATATGAGGCGGCATTCCCTGCCAGTAATGCACTAGAAAACTTTTAACCTGAAATATAAAGAAATATTACTACCGAGGATATAAAGCCTGAATAGGACACAGTTAATTTTGTAATTCATAATTTTGCAGCTCATTGGTGCCGTACCACCATACAAAACATAGATACAATTTTAATGAAGAAATGTAATGTCACTAGAGTTTAACACGAGTACAATAGTTTTAAAATTGTCACTGTTAGTTTATTTTAAATGCCAATTACTGAAATTTTTCGTTTAAAAGACTAAAATAACTATGTCATTCATAAGGCTTCATATTCAGTGATGTGGTCAACACATAGTATTTGGTTCATCATGCTATTTTGTTTACAGAAGCTAAAACGTTGATGACAAATTTAATTAATTCAATTTGGAAATCATTAAAGAAGGAATTTATTTTCATAGTTTACAAAAAAATCATTCAAAACCACGAACAGTTGCGAATGTTATTGTAGGGTAGTACTCTACCTCTTCGAAATTAGCTCTAGCTACTGTGTCCACAATTCTTTGGCAATGGGTACGGTACATCATCAAAAACGTCGATACCTATAGATTGGCAATACGAAAATAAATCAATTTACTTCACTAAAACGGTGTGCAGCGACATATAATCAGCGTTAAATTTTGCCAAACTTTCAATTGTCGATAGTAGCAACAACAGCAGGAACAAAAACAGCAAAAAACATAACCATCATCACCATCACCATCATCATCATCATCATCATCATTAGCAGCAGCAGCAGCAGCAGCAATAATAGTAACAGTATTGTAATTATCATCATCATCATCATCATCATCATCATCATCATCATCATCATCATCATCATAGTCATTATCATTTAAGACCAAGAAAAACAGTATAATAGTGACGATAGCAGTGACGTTGCTAAACATGCTAAGATGACGACAATTTCAATGACAAGGATGATAACAGCACTGTAAGTAACAACAGCAACATTTGCAAAAGAGCAAAGGCTGCAATAAAAACCATGTGAGCGATCATGACAGCAGTCACCATTGAAAAACAGCAGATACGTAAACGATACCTTGTCGGTGGGTAGCTGTTCTGGAATCACTATGTCGGTGGTGCTGGGAAACTCAGGAAGAAGGGACCCGGGTTTCGTTTTTTGCTTCAAAGTGCACTGCTGTAAAACATTGCTAATTAGACGTGAAAGAACTCGTATCAGTTATTTCAGCTGTTAAATCTTGACAAATTTCAGGATAAAAAACTAATTGTGTTCTTAAGCACGCGTTTAACCGTGCAGGTGTATGTTTAGATATTTGCCTCCGGGGCCGGCATGTATAATGTTGAAAATATGTAATAGAAGGTGACGACATTCGGTTTTGGCCTCTGGCGACATTGTTATGTAATGCAGTGAGTGCATACCCGCATTAATGGAAATTACAGTTTTAGAATAATGATTTATATACACTCATTTTATCACCTATGACACTGCGTACACTTGTGATGACAGCGAGACAAGTTTTACGTTAATTAAATTCCAATTCATCTGAATAAAAATCGGTATGTGGTAGATAAGTATTTGTAGTGTATTAGGTCAAAATGCGGGGAATTGGTGTGTAAAATGCAGTACCTGTTTCGATGCTGGTGATTTTTTCCCAGTTTCATTTTGGTTACTGAAATATTAAACAAACATAAATAGGCAACAATTCATCAACTTTAAGTACAAAATGTAATTGGAGGAAAAATAATGACTATGACTATAAATAGATTTATTCAAATCCGTTTTTACCTGTCTGTTTCGTGCCGTGAGTATATGGCATCATAATACATTGATGATTCTTTAACTGCTATACCGTAATAGTGGTATCTAAGAAAAAAATGTAGGTAGAGATAATAAAGTATATGAAGTTAGAAAAGCAATAAACTTAGTGTGAGGGAATAAATACGTCTCGCGAGCAGATACTAAAATATCTGCGTAGTTCCATATTTTCAGTACATATCTACCTGCTGATTTTTAGGTTTATTTATGCAGAGTGTTTCGTGATATGGTGAAATATGCTACCAATTCACAATGTGATGTGGTTGTGTGATATGTCATTTAGTAAGAGATTATACTACAATAATTGCTGGGAGTTTGAGCAGTTAACTTCCAGACACAAACGAGAACAACGCTGAATGTTGTGAAAAACACGCTCAAGTTCTTCATGCTGGGTGCTTTGAATAACACGTTATTTTATGTACTGTAATGACTGATCATGGTCACCGGAAACTTGAAATCTCGCTTAATCACCGTAGGCAACGGTTGTTTCTTTCCCCTCTGCGTATTGCCGCGTGATGAGTATTCGGACTTGCAATGGCGTTCGAGTAAATATGGATTGCGCATTACGTACACATGGAAGAACTTTCACGTGTTTAAACATAACCTGTTGTATACAGATTACGCATTTCGCAGCACGCATTATACGCACATGGAGCAGTACTTCAAAATAAACCTGGGACTTCTATATTATGACAACATAACGACGTAGATATTATATTATATTTGCAAACTCCACTGTTGTTATCATACATCGATTTTTGTATAAATTCTAAATTTCAATATTATATATGCACATCAGCGTATGTAGAGAGTATCGTTTTTTGTCAAACACCCTGCATTAGTTCACAGTGCCAAATTAGTCAGTTTTATTATCTGCTAACTTAACTTAGATCATAATAGAAATAATTTTGTATCACAATGTTTTTATACGTGTTTATATCCAAATATAAATAAATTTCTATTCTGTTCTACTCTGCGTCTCTATCACAGTACATAACAGCAAAAAATATAATAAAATGAAACTAGAATGCACGAAAAGCCCATTACATGAAATTTCGTGGTAAAGCAGATATATAGATGTTCTAAGTCGAAGCGTACTGATAAATGATGGAATTATTTGTAACAAACTATCACTTTTCCAGATATTTAATGTATTTTAAGTAGCTTATGTTTATATTCAGGATACTAGGGTTTTGTATTTATGTCGGAAAATAGTCTTTACAGACTAATGTTCTTTGTATTACAAACCGACGTTAAATAAAGTAAACTGTAAATGTAACTGTAGCTGTATCAGTAGAAAGTCTACGTACCGAGACTGCCCTCGCGTACCCAGCCTACGAGTTGTAATTTGAGGAAACTGTTGCCTAATTATCTGAAAAGAGGTAAACTTTTAATACACAGTGTGTCCAATTTGGCGCTGTCCAAAATAGGGTCGTAATAAGTTTTTTGTATATAAGAAGACGAAGAGAATGTCAGCAAGTAACAAGTTACTAGTTCGTTATAAACAATCTTATTAATTTTGTTAATTTAAATCATTTTTATTCAGCTACTACTAAGCTACATATTAATTATTCCCGTTACACGTTTGTTCTATGATACATGTTTGTTTATTGAACCAGCATTGTACAAATTACATTATTAATTTGGATTTAAATTTAAAATAAAGTTTATAGTATTTATTTTGCAGACATTTGTATTTGTATCAGGTGCTGTAATTCACAGTGTACATTAGAGAACATTTATTGAAAAACACAGATAACTTTTATGCACACTATTGTATAATATTATTATAATGTAATTAACTGTGATAACTGTTGCTATATTTCATATATTATGCATGTAGTGTATTTATGTGTAAAAAATGGATTGTACTTCTGCAAATGGAGAATAAATTAGATTTATTATATTATTATTATATATTGAACGATCATTACATACATTACATTACAAATAAATAAACAAGGCAGATTTGATGAACAGTGAAAGAGTTTACTAGAGACAAAATCCCCTTACAAAGGAATATTGTTTCTGGAGCATACAGAACAAATAACAATTAATTCATGCAAATATCAAAAATAGTTATCACAACGATGATACATAAAACAGAATTAATAACTCTTTACACAATTTTATCTAGATTTTATTTAGACAATAAATGATTCCAAGTTTGAAAGACTGATGAGTTGGCAGTAATAGACATGCAACTGATGTTACAAACCAAATTTTAATATTAAATTGAAAGACAGGAAATGGGAAAAAGTTAGAATGTACCCAGAGTTTGAACCAGGGACCTTCTGCTATGAACTTAGGACTACCAACAGGCCACTTTTGAGCACTAGGGAATGCAGTTTCCAAGTGGCAATGTAAACAAAATGACCCTGGTTCAAGTCTAGGCTGCGTTCAAACTTTTTCACATTTCCTGTCTTTCTATTTTGGTATCAAAATTTAATTAATTTTCGGTTTGTAACATCATTAATAATAATAATCCTGACATGATGACATCAGTATTATAATAATAATGATATGCAAATGTTAAATTAATTTTACCTTTCCGAAGCTTGCTGCATTTACTGGTTGACTATCATTGCGCTCACAGAAATCTACATAGTGGGAATAGACCGTGCATCGTGGTATACACACGCCTTCTGATAACTCGTAATTCTCAATAAGCCTATGTAATCACAAGCATAAAATTGTTTGCGCTAGTAATAAATACGAAACGAAATTAAAGTCTTTGAGATATTTGAAATCTAGAATTATAATAATAATAATAATAATAATAATAATAATAATAATAATAACAATAATAATAATAATAATAATAATAATAATAATAATAATAATAATAATAATAATAATAATAATAATAATAATAATAATAATAATAATAATAATAATAATAATAATAATAATAATAATAATAATAATAATAATAATAATAATAATAATAATAATAATAATAATAATAATAATAATAATAATAATAATAATAATAATAATAATAATAATAATAATAATAATTTATAATAATATTTATTTAAAAGTTGACTTTAAATTCAACAGACAATACAAGCCTGCCAACGAAGTTTTTTATAGCTGACTGTAAATAAAACACTAGATTTTTAAGCACTTGCGTACCATTTCAGTGTAGCTGGTGTTGAATGCGGCTTTGATGGTTTCCTTCCCCTTCCTTTGATACTACCTGTTGAAAAATTTTCAATGAAATAATATAATTCATTAATTAAGTCTATAAAATGTCAACACAGCAGCTCTATTGATCAATGCGTAAACATGCTATTTTAATCGTGAAGTAACTCTATAAAATCGCCTATTTCGCCGTGGTGTTGTTCTCGTTCACGTTCTCTTTGTTCATTTAAACAAGTTTATAGACAGCTTTTATATTGTAACCATATTATTTTATAGTTACTTCTCCGTATTCTATCAATTTTTATGATAAAATTCCATAGCAACAATAAACTGCGTTTTAAATGACATGTTCACAAAGAAACGGATTCATGACAACAATAAATGGCGTTCTAAATGATACATCCTAGCATGTTGGGCAGAGAAAGCTCAATAAGCGAGTAATCCATTGCTTCACATTCCAGACTAGTTTTTTATTTTTTTAATCTGATATTCAAAAATAGAAACTATTTATAACTCTTTTTGTTTACATGTTTTTAATATATGCGTATCGTTGTACTTTTGTTGATGAATAATAGGTTAGGTTTGGTAAAATAACGTGTAATGTTTCTTGTTGACTCAATATACATTAGATTTATAGATTGAATTTATAATTTTTGAATTCGCATTTACGTATATTTTATTCAACGTTGTACATATAAATTTGTACAAGCATTTAAAATATAATACAGTTCTGAATTTTAAATTCATATAAAATGTTTTACACGGTTAATTTGAAAGTTGTTAGACATTTTTACACACGATATTACATTAATATTAATGAGATGATCACATGTCGATCTAGTTAACTTACTGCTTAACTCAAATTTTTTTAGGGTGAAATGATATAAATATTTTAATATGGCTTCTTATGTATATATATATCTTCAAACTTGTGGCTTGAACTTTGATTGGTAACGCAAATTAATTCTTGGTGACAAGAACATAGTGACAATAAATATAGTAATTAAAGAAGAAAGGAAAAAGGAGACACTGCGTTTCTGCACTGTGTAGAAACAACGGCGGAAGACAAAAAGAAAAGAAATTACAGCGGCAGTACCACTGTACTTTGTCTCCAGGTTACAAAAAAGAGTGAGACGAACGACAAACATCACATGAAATCGCTAATAGTAGTTTTTTTTGGAAAAAAAGTTTTTATTTATAATATTTCCACATAAAGATATCACAATAAAAAAATATAAGCACGTAGAAAAAAGACGAAAGCACAGTAAACAAAATACACTGCAGCATCTAGTTGTTAAAACAAGTTCATTGCTTTTCTATGTATTTTTTTATTATTTTACTGATTAGTAAAATTCAAATTAGTCCAAAACGGGGATAAGTAAGTATAAATATTGTTAATTGACACATTTTTTTGGTAGTCAGGAAGAGGTCTCAGTTACCGTGATTAGCAAAGAAAGGAAGCTGTAAAATATTGATGCCACCTGGGACCTCATATAACCGATTTACATAACCTAGTTAATAAATTAACTAGCCAATTACCTTTTATCAGACAATACACACCTTCATAACTTGTTTTAATGTTTTGAAACACATAACAATTGACCACGTTTATGCTTAATTTTTCTCATTAAATTAATTACTTATATTATGTATATTTACTACCTTGAGACCCCAAGCTGCGGGAGACAAAAGGGGCGGTGAAAATCAAGCCAATACCTCTTTTCCCACGCCATAGCTATAGTTTTTCCCTCTTTTTCTACTAAATAGAGATGCCGTGTTTGAAGTACTTTTCTCTCAGTTTCAGTTGAACATATTAAGCACCGTCAATGATTTGATAAACCAGCAGCGTTCATGTCGTTTAAAATCAAATTTTCATTAATGTTTAGGCTTGCTGTAGCCATAAATATAAAATAAATTTCTGGAAAATTTTGGACATGATACCTACAAACAGTTTTTTTTTATTTTGTAAAATGAAGAAAAATCAACACTCTCAATTTTTAAACATGACATATATTCACAGACAGCTTTTTTGACGATTTAAGCTTTATGAAATGCAGAAAAACTTACAGATCTACGCGCTCAGTTTTTACATATGACATATATAACTTGCGGATATAAAAACTAAATTGAAATAATAATTTTATAAATTGATAACATCAAATCGAAACTGAAACAAATGAAAGGTATGCATTTGTAACTTGTTTAGCTTATGCTGAAATCTGGCACTGTGTTAATTTAAATACCGAAAAGAAATTTATACTGTTTAAAAGCTTTAAAATGAACATTTATGTCTTCGTTGAACTGCGTTATACATGTAAAAAATTTATACGTGGGAATTAGTTAAAATTATATTTAGAATTGAGATTTTATTTTGCACTAGTTAGCAAAAATATATCACCGTTTCATTTGATGAGGTCAATTGTTATCATTTATAACGTACTCAAACAACAATACATGCTTTACACACAAAAATACACATATTAACAATGCAAAAGGACAAATAATTAGACTATTAGCACAGTAACAAAAAAGGTAATTAGCAGGTCATTACATAGGTTAAAATATCTTTGATTTCCTGATTATGTCTAATTCGATTTAGCTACAAAAAATTTAGACGAATTTGGTCAAAATAAAATACCAAAACGAACAAAAAATAAAATTTTAATCTCGTGCAATGAAAGCAGCAGTTCTGGCTAATAAGGAACTAAATCTTCAGCTGTTCTAGATAGATAATTTCCCTGGCTATTTTTCCAAAAAAGGAATTTAGCACACTAACTACAAACCACTGTGTATGAAAAGCCAAATTGCGTAGCAACTTAGGTCTACAAGCCTATAAAAAGTTTTTGGATACATTGCACAAGGTTGAGTCATAAGGTTAGTTTCTTAAAACATATTAATACTTAGAGTCCTAGACTTATAATTTATGTTAAGAATTAGCCCTAGATTGCTAATTACACAATAAGCCTACAATACTTACATGTAAAGCGTCGTCCAGTGTCCATAATTCCATGACTTGCGTACTCCATGCTTTGTAAAACTTTAATTATTAATAACAAGCTTTCTTATAGTAATTTTTTCATCGTGATAGCAATAAATATTTTAATCTGCGGTAATTAGTCATAAAACATCTGTTACATTATTAATAAATTCACTACAGTAAACTGCTGAAATCTCGCCCATCATTACATTATGAAGAATCTGATCATATAGATCTGCTGACTTAAGTTTTTATAAATGACATCCAATAAACACAAAAATTTCATCATTCTTCAGTATTACATCTTAAGATGCTAACGTTATCCTGAATTACACAAATGCGCAGTAGATATTAGAAAGTCAACAAGGCAAACCAAGTTCAGTGTGCTGTTGAGAATACGATTGGAAGGTTTATTTTCATGCTAAGCAGGGCTATAGCAACCAAAGGTACAAAAATCTCGTTACTAAGCACCTGGTGAATGGAGCACATATTTCCGACTTATCAAACCTGACTTGGCTTGGGCCGTTCTACTGTTCCCAGCGTCAAGTCTACTTCTGTTCCTTCATTTACCTACTTTTAGCGCTTAAAACTCGACAAATTTGCTCAAAATCGATTGATTACAATACTAGGATTGATCAGTTTATTTAATCATTGTGATATCTAGAGCGTTTCACCATTTTTAGAAGACAGATTTGTTGTAAAACTCTGCGCGGAAGCTAGATCAGTCTGAATGGCTCCGGTCGAATAGGAGTGGTAAATAACAATAGTAGCGATAACGCTCCGCCGCTGTTGTTTGTGGGCAAGTAAAATGATTTAGATAAACACTTACACGTGCTGTTTTAGACAAATATTTATGTTAATCGTGATAATTAGTCCAAAACTCAGACGATGCATAGAAAACAAAATTGAGATCAACGATTTGCGATCGTTGCATAAAGTTTCGTTTATTGTTTCCTTTATGCGCATTCTCAGAAATGAAAAATTGAGTCACATTTGTAAGTAACATAGCAAAAACGAAAAACGGTTTTTTAAGAAAGTTACGATGCCTTTTTATTAATTAATTAAAATAAAATAGCAAAAAAGAAAAACGGTTTTTAAAGAAAGTTACAATGTTTTTTTTATTAATTAACTGAATGAAATGTAATGACATATAAGATAATGTTAAAATAAATGTCGGTATAAATGAGACTGAGAATGAAATAGTTTAGCTAAAGTTTTCTCAAATAAAAATTCATTACATTTTTTCAAATTTAAAAATACACAAATTAATTTAATACAACATTAAGTAGAAGGAATTATATTTTAAAACTCTGATAAGGAAACTCGGTTCGTGTCTTCGCTATAAATATTCGATGATTGATAGTTTTAGTTTAACTGCTTAATTTTAAAACCGCTATCTTCCTAAATAATCCACGTAAAACATCAGAGTCATGCGTGGTAAACAGTAAATAACAAATGCGTAATTTTTCACATCATAAAGATTGGTGTGTAATAAACTTTACATAACAAACGCACATGATAAATTTCGCAAAAATATATGCACAAAAATATAATACTGTAGCCTATATACACAATAGAGATATTTGTTAAACTTACACGCTTAGCACGACTCGTATCTTTGGGAGTTGTACGTTTACAAATATTTTTTTTATTATATAATTTTTGACAATAAACTTATTTGGCTCAGGCGCATGCGCTTCTAAATTGTATAAATTCCTATGAAACGAAATTTCGGTTTTGCCTTGTGTGTGCATAAAGTAGTTTTTCATTAAAAATTAATTTAAAAATTTATTTAGTAAAAATACACGAAAATAACGTCACTGAAAATTTGTTAATAATAAGACTTCAGTAAATGTATCGCAATGTAAATAAAAAGTTTAGTATATACTGTGGAACCATCAGGTGGCTACTGCTTCATGACACAGCCGGGGAGAGGGGGCGTACTTCATAATAAAGTTTGTGTTAGCTTAATAAACAATTAGACATACATCTCTTAATATACAGGCCTACACAATTTTCCTGTTTCTTATAATTACAGAAAACAATATTTTAAGTCGGATTCATTGTGACTGATTAATTGATGGAATTCGTTAAATAATAAAAAATTCAATTATATAAGAACAAACAATGCAGGAATAATGCACAATATTTATAGTCTACAATGATAGTTATAAATTTCAGGTTTGCCAATGAAATTAAATTTTATATCGGATTTTCATACATATCCATAATCCACAGATTTTACGTTTGTATCCATGGATAAATCCACATCTAGAGCTAGAGATGCCTCTAATTGTAAATATATATCCTCTGAACTTCTACAAAGTACAGTTGGTTCCTACTTTCTACCGATATTAAAATAAAAGTTAAAGTGTTTGTAGTTGGTTAAACCAAAACCACGTTTTTATTAATCGCACAAAGTTTTTGTGATTAAATACATTGCCAGTTTTACTTGATACACAAAATAAAACTTACAACCGTCAGACAGTCAACCACAGGTGGATATATCGATAAATATTCGCATCCCTGGCAATTTTAGTTACAATAGGCCACGAAAGCCAAATAATGTAGCTGTTAAAATAAAGGCAAGTCTGAAGCAATGACGGTTTTAGTCCAGTCTCGGTCAGGTCTCTGTCTTTTTAACTATGTAAGTAGGATTACGGTTACGGTCTTCATTCGACGTGAACACAATTTTCGAGCTGCAAAAACAATGGGAAATGGGTTGTGAAACAATGTGAACTTTAGAAAGACGATCTCATTATTCTGGAAAAAAGTTTTGCTTGGGAGAGAGTGTTAAAGTGAATCATCGCTGCTCAGACTAGGTCTAACCTTCTCCCCCGAACTCCTCCTCCTGTCTGCATTCGCGTGATATGTGAGAGCTGCTATGATTCGATCGTTGGCGATCGTCTGACTGGGCTGCACTATCTTGATCAAATCGTTTGGTGAAATCTTGTGCAACTTCAGATCTTGACTAAGCCTGTCCATTACACTTCGCAAGTCGTCTGTAACTGAATAAGAAAATCACGTATGGCAGATTAATAGCAATCGTAGACTTAGTAGTTTGCAGTTTATATGCATCGGACCTACACTTACAAAACGTTAAAATTTTTCGAACCATTCTAAACATATCGTTATTATGAAGAGTGATATAACTGATATTCCAAAATTAGGCTTTGGAATCTTCAGTTTTTTGCACAAAGACGCGAGAGGGCACTTTTTGCACTTAAAAAAACAACTGTATATAAGTTTATTACAAGCTCATTAACCATAAACACATTTATTATAATCTCTCCGAGTTTATTATCAATGCGTCTGTGATCAACGAGCTTCAATAAAACGACTGAATTGATGTTTTGTGATACACTAATATTTGCTTCTTCAATGTTAATAAGGTACAGGATCGCCAACGAGGTTAAAAATTGGGTTTTTCGTCAAATTGTCCAAAGCTGAAAATTATTCTATGTTGTAGCAAATTATTGCAGCAGACCCAACAGCCAATAGCGTCTCGCGCTTGTCACAGCATACCGACTGTTAATTTTTGCGCGTGGGCCTGGAATTTTGTCATTATTAATTCAGCAAGTGGTATTCGATGGTCAGCATTGTTGAATCTTGGTTGATACTGGAACCTAGAGGGTAGAAACAGTGGTAATGCAAAGGAAATTTTGATTTTGGTCACAAAAAGAAAACTCTAATTTTACTGTACTTTTTTGCTAATCAATTAAACAATTTGCGGCAGTACTATACATGTGTTTTATTGTAATCTTGAGCATTCCTTTTTTGAAATTGCCGTTTTTTTTCAGGAAACTATAATTAGCACGCTTCTGACTACAATCTTATTAAAGTGTAATTACTCCCCACTAGTTAGCAGTAATGTTCAAAATGTTTTTACTGCACAATTTTTTCACACTTTTTGTTTCTTATCTAAATTATCGCATAACTACCGATTATCGTCTAGTCTCTTTTTTGTACGGCATGAAGCCTCATATTACCATGTGTTACGACAATTATCGGATGGCAACACTGTTAAGGAGCAACGGTAAGAGGCGAAAATATGGAAGAAGAAAGATCCAGAGGAATAAAATTCAAATAGCAATAATAGAATATAATATAATTCGTATGCTAGAGCGTCAATAAGCGTCTAGCAAATGTGGCCTAGTAAATGCTTATCAAGAGCAAATAGGTCGTCAAAGTCTAGTGTCCTGATCTTGTAGACATTGTCTGTTTCTTAGACATTGGTTATCTAGTCACTTCCAAAGTATTGGACACAAAATTGCAACCGTCATTGTCTTGTGGGTTATAAGGATTCCAAACTTCCCCAGTTTGCTGGTAGGTAACTGTCATGCTACGCACATGTATGGAGATTGGTCCAGTCGATCACTTTGGCTGTTACTCCAATAACTGTGACGGCGATAAATGAAAATACGTTTTTGTTTGAATTTCCTGTTTTCTTATCAGTTCGAGAAGGGTTTCTGTATGCTATAGTACCTGTTACAATCTGTTGGCACGTGTTAGTGCCTATTGTACTAATTGTCCCCGGTACTAACTGTGAAAAAGCTCATACCGAAACTTCCCAAATCAAACCTGGCCAATATAATGCTCACGAAACTGGACTTAAAATTATCTCATGTTAAATAGCTGCTTATAAATTGAGTTTTTCCTCACTCTTTTTATCAGTGAAATTCTTTATCAGAAATCATGTTTGCTTTTGCTTTTGCTTCTAACAAATCTCAACAGTTACATCCTATAGCTAAGAAATTAGCAATTTACAATATATTCCATCTTTCTTAACACGGGTATTCGCATTTTCACTTTCTAACAGTAGTTCTTTATCTTGAGTAACTATTGGCCTTGATCGAGGCGATTTGTACATTTTTTTAATACAATTTTTTTATACTATATATTTAATGCAATATGCCTTTTTTCTTACCACGTCCTTTTGCTTGCCTCTGTCTCCTGATGAAGTACTTTGCCCAAGCTAGCATAGTGTGGAACTTATCAATCTCAGCCACACATTTCAGCTCGCGACATATGATGATGGTAAAGAATGGTTCACACAGACACATGTAATGATGCTGGGTAAGGAAGTCGGAAGCGTTGTTGTTAATATACATCACAATCATGTTGACCAACTCCATCGCCGAGTTGTAGCGCCAGTAACAACTTTCTAAATCGTTCAGCATTTGAGCAACCTGCAAATATAATTCACATTTATTAATAGTAACGGTTATTATTATTATTATTATCATCCTCATCAATATCATTATCATTATCATTATCATTATCATTATCATTATCATTATCATCATCATCATCATCATCATCATCATCATCATCATCATCATCATCATCATCATCATCATCATCATCATCATCATCATCATCATCATCACCATCATCTTCATCATCATCATCATCATCATCATCATCATCATCATCATCATCATCATCATCATCATCATCATCATCTTCATCATCATCATCATCATCATCATTATCATCTTCATCAGCACCATCATCATCATCATCATCATCATCATCATCATCATCATCATCACCATCATCATCATCGTTGTTATTTCCATTAGTGGCAATTAAGAAACGATTAATATTTGAGATAAAAACACGTAAACTTACAACTCCAAGATGAATGTATTGCTTGGCGTGGTGGAAACAAGCTTGCAGTAAGTCAGGCAAATCGTAGAACTCGGCCGCACATAGTAATCCCGGAATGATACTACATGTCAATGTACAAGTACCAGTATGCAGGTAATCAAGCAATATCTGGAATGTTCCTGGATCAAACTCGGTAATCTCATACTAAAGTGTCAAAATAAGTGAAATATTAGATCCATCACTGCTTACTAAATGCTTCTACTATAATGTAATAAGTTATTTAACTCAGAATGCAGTATTTTCGGTATATCATAAACGTACATAAGTATTTATAAATACCACTTAATGAGATTATCATATTCATACATTTTCATTATTCAAGCGGTTAAGTGCGCTTTTAATAGCTTCCATTTGGCAATTGTTAGCCAGTATAAAATGAACACATGAATATATTCAAGATATAGATAATATAGTCAAGCATCAAAAATTCGCAATAAAATTTAGACATTTTTAGTAGAATATCTGCTGTCGTGTTAATATTACTTGAGGTTTCATTTATTTTATTTGTATTTATAATTATTAAATGATATCATGAAATGTTACGTAATGATATAATACCTCATCGTTATTATCTTTGCTTTCAGTAGACACATTTCTTTTTAGATTACCTTGTCCTGACTCACCTTCATCGTCTTCCCCTAAACATTTTTTTTCAAACATATAAATAGGAAAAGTAGAACAAAAAATGTTTATAATTCGATACAGGGTGTTTCAAAACGTTACCTCACGTTTAATTTTTCTTTGCAGCCAACCGACCAATGAAACTTATCTGGTAGTAAAATCTTACTCAGTAGTTAAGTATATTTTTGAGTCTACATTTGACGTTCAGCGCCATTTTTTCTACTACAGAGCGCGATATAAAGGGGTAAAGTAAGATGCTGTTATGGAGCCAAGTTTGATGCCACTAAAAACTTCACGAATTGCAGACTCAGCAGTCAGATCAGTCATTTGGTTCCCGTTGCAATTGCTATTAACTTTTAACAAATTTGAAAAAATAATGAGGAACTTTTGGAACACCACATAGGTATTCCGTCCATCGTACAATCCTGTGGGATTCACGCTCACAATAAAAAATCTTTTATGATATTTTTAAAAAAGACATCTGATTTCTACACTCCATATTGAATCGCAAAGATCCAAGCAAAAAATTTGGTTTAAGTTCAAGCACTTTCACAATCTGTTTACCTTTTCATTCGCTTAATTCATTTAATTTTAGAAATAGGAAAATAACAGCAGATTTGTACCATCAACTGAGGTTATTAAATATTTAAAAATATTTTCTAGATGGTTAACATAACAGTTTTACTGAGACAAGTTCCTAATGAACATCGTATATGACATTGTGTATTGCTTCGAATAGCAGCAAAGCAAATACTTGGACAAGATGCACACAAAACAGTTTTTTGGTCTCCCAGCGGTACATGAAGTTTTGGTTAACATAATGCAACCGGGAGGTAGTCTTTTACAACCTAACAGATGAATAAGAAATTAAGAGGCCAATAATATGATGGGTGTAGAAAGGCTGATAACTAATAGTACGTTACAAACAATGGAATAGTCTGAACTTACACTTGCTGATAAAGAATACAATTATATCACTCGTACAAAAACACAGGTTTATTTTGAGCACAAGACATAGGAAACATTGGCAAATTTTGATTCTAAGGTGCAACTTCATTACAGTCACCTTATAAACAGAGTGAGTTCGTGTTCAGAAATCTAGTTGTGTGGGTACTTAAGGGTATGGAGATTGAAATTTAAAACATTTCGGGTGACAAAAGATAAAAACTACTAGCATTTCGTTGAGGCAGCATTCAGACCATCTGGCAAGCTAAACTTACTGCGTTTGTAGTGTTGCCTTTGCACAGCCGTGTTAACAATATAGCTCTCTTCTAGGGAACCCCCTATTGTACATAAATAGTATCCAGTGCATTTCTGAGTGAATGCCGTACACAAATGTCGAGCATTTATATTATCATATACATAAAATGATTTGTTGCATTTCATAAAGTAAATCTGCAAACAACTTGTTTTAAACATGAAGTAATTGTATACATAGTTAAGCAAATAATTGTTTATTCTTAAATTTGTTGTGCTATCATATTTAAAAATGACATTACACATTGTGCATTTTTTAATTCTAAGTAGTCGAGAATTTTTAGATTTCACAGTTTTTAAGAGGTTATATAGTTTGTTTTTGTTTGCTGTTTACATCGAAGTAAAATTTATTAACCTTTTTTTACATTTATTTAGTGTATACTTAGATGTTTAAAAAAATAAAGTTTTTCATTTGTAAAGTCTAAATTTGGGATGTGTGTTTCAACTGTTGAAAACTTACACGCATTTTGTTGGCTTTGCATTCGTTTTAGTTCTCGTCGCAGTTTTTCATGACTGCCATCACTTCTTCTTTTAAAAGAGAAGTTTCCAAACCGAAACAGAGCTCTTTTTGCAACCGGACTGCTGGGAGCACTTTTATTCTTGTAGCCGTTATCTGGATCTGGAACCTGTAGCAGAGCCATCTATATGCAAAAAAGTGAAAAAAGTGCCAAGCTAAGAAAAGAAGGTGCAAAAAACACATAAACATTCAACGACGTGTTTCAAGAACAAAGAATTTTTTATAATAGAAAGCACAATGCTTGATAAATTTTTTTGAATAAAAAGATGAATGAAAGTCGAATTCAAAACAATCAGAAGCAATGCAGGAGAAGATTCCAGACTCGAAGATTATAGACAAAAGCAAAAAACGGCTCTTTGATTGCAGACATGAGCATATTCAAGAGCAAAAACATTATACATAGGCTTATTGTATTAATCGATGCGGCAGAGTAAATATACAGAAAATTAGTTTGATGAATTATACTCTGTATGGGATATCTATCAATCTCATATCGTTTTTGCTATTAAGAATTCGAAAACTGTGACTTATAATCGTGACATATAACGTCTTCCTGCTAAATACACATGTTGCAATTCACAGATATTACTACTACAACGGCATCAATTTACAGTTCTTCATCTTTTCGTCAATAAATATCGTCACGTTAGCTTAATATACTATTACTGTCACTGTTTACATGCTACGCCTTGGGATGGGTGGCCGAGTTGTCTAGATTTCTTACTGCAACAATGCCGTCCTGCGTTCGACTCTAGCGGCTGCAAATGCATGTTCCTTACATGTTCTGAGCTAATCTACGCCGGAAGTTTACTTATTACTTAAAACTCACTGAAGGATTGTGCAGTCTGACATGCGTAGGAAATGTTAGCGTTGTACCACATGCAGAAAATATGCAGCATTTGTCTTAACATCATTTAAAAGATAAGAATGTAAACAATCATAGGTGTTTTAATGCACAATGCTGTACTAAAAATTGCGCGAACACATGCACTTTGCATATCATATAAAAATACTGTATCATATAAAAATAGCGTAAGTGCAAAACTTACACTAATATTACATTACTTACATTAGACTTAACACGTAACAATATTATAAATCGCAGCTAATTTTAATGTTAAACGTTAAACTTGTTTAATCGGAAGTTATGACTGCAATTTCGAAGAAGGCTGATACGTTAATGAAAAGAATGGCGTAAATACACAGTTAATTAAATTTTGATAGCAAACAGCTAACCTGAAAATGTAAAAAAAAGTTGTAATACTTATAGATTTGGACCAGAGACTTTTAGCCTCTTATTATTATTATTTATTTTATTTCAGATATTTACAGTCCATAGAACAAGAATAAAATAAGGTACAAGTAAAAACACAGAGTTAGTTTACAGAAACATAGTTAGCTTACATACAAGAAAGGGTTAGTTAGAATGGGTAAACAGAATTCTTTGTCACGACTTAAAAATGTTCGATCTAAAAATTGTATCAGTATTGTACAACAAGTTATTAATAACAGTATTCTGACTTAAAAATAGCCTTCTTCTGAGACTAAACGCAGCTTTCCTACGTATACAGGAGAAAGCTGGTACACTGCAGGTAATATACATTTAGCTTGCACTACACCGACTAGGAAGATTAAAGAGTCCTCTAATGTCATTATGCGCATTCTTTCAATACTTCTTTTATCGTAATTGAGACAGAGACTATTAAGCCACCACCGTGTCCTACAGTGATCTAAGACAGTCCAAAGTTCATCTCTTATGGTTGGCCACTTAAATTCAGCATTTTTAATGTCATTATATCATTAATAGTAATCTTGACATTAAGGTTATACTAATTAAAGCATTGATGTAAATGCAGTAAAAAGCAGTTGCAAAATTATAAACAAATTGGATTTGAAACACGACCGACTTAGTTTTGCAGAATCAATGCGCTAAGCTGAGAGGTCCATGCAACAAAAGTCGCCACATATGTCAGAACGCCCACTAAATAGCTCTTTTGCAATTAAAAACAATTAGTTAAGCTGTTTTTAAAATTTTTAACTAGACAAAACATGCGACATGTAGCTGCAGCAGGTTACTGATACTGTTCTTTGGTTTAGTTCAATTTAAAAGCTGAAAATCAGAAATCAAAAATAAGATGTGATTACCTGTAGCATGTTGTCTTTCAAGTTCGTTGAACTTAAAGATGCTGATCGAATGCCTTTTATGTTGTCGTAAAGCATTTCCTTGAAAACTCTGCTTCTCACTGCCAAGATGGCCCTGACTGCATGAAGTTTTACTCTCTCCTTGCCTAAGGCATGAAACAAACAAAGTTTTTTAGGTTTTTAGTCACACTAAATAATACTGAAATTGACTAAGAATTCAGGGACATAATCGTTCTTTGAACCTACTATATACTGTCACAGCTATAATCAGTCGGTCGGTCGGCTACTCAATCAATCAAGCAATCAGTCAGTCAGTCAGTCAGTCAGTCAGTCAGTCAGTCAGTCAGTCAGTCAGTCAGTCAGTCAGTCAGTCAGTCAGTCAGTCAGTCCGTCCGTCCGTCCGTCCGTCCGTCAGTCAGTCAGTCAGTCAGTCAGTCAGTCAGTCAGTCAGTCAGTCAGTCAGTCAGTTTAAAAGCCAGAAGGCCTTAGTAGAGCGCAGATCCTACCAAGACCTGCCGTGTATACTTGAAAAAATTACACAGTAGCTTGACTAAGAAGTCGTCAAGTAGCCTAACTGCCTGATGATGGCTTATAAAGATATCGAAATGTTGCAAGTTAAAGATGCTGAGTGGTAACAAAATGCGGATGTTTGGTGCATCACTGATAGTGTTACGAAGGCAGATTTCTACCAACCCCTAATGTTAGTAATGGATAAGGTTGAGAAGCCCAGTAATACAGATGTACCTTTATAAAACAGAATGCATGCCGTAATTCGATTATTCCAACCTGGCCTTTTTGTCTATAAACGCCAATTTTAATTTAAAGTCTGCTCACATATTTTTCTTTTTGAACATTTGAACACAACACTTGTTATGTAATAAAATTTATTTTATTTTCGTATTCCGGACCTTTTAATTTTCTTGCCTGCTGTGGAATTTCGTCATTCGTATGCTGTACACATCCTGAGACGAATCCGCGCTGGACCCCAGATTCGTTATAAATTTTTTTCATCAAACTTCTAACTGTTCTTAAAATACATTTTATTTAATAATGGAAATTTTCGATACCTTTACCCTTGCATCTTCAGAGTAAGGACGCAACTTCACAAAAAACGGAAGTCAGCGTACATAAATCCATGCAAACGTTGAAATAATCTTATAAGAACTTTAATCAGGTTATAAGTGCTAGATTTAACAAACCTACGATAAACGTCACATCACATATTTCTGGTTTCCTGAAAGCCACGGCAAAATCATTGCTCAGCGTTTCATAACTTTCAAAAGTGTCTCGTACAGAATCTTGGAGTGGAAAGTTTGACCTCATGTGTCCAATTGGTCGCCAAGAGCCACGCCTTAAGAATAAAAAGCATTTAGCAACAGAAAGGCTCTCACATAAAGCAAAATGAATTACGTTTTAAAGAAGTCGACTTTACATAAAAACCAAGGAGAACAGCTGAAATGTCAGTGAACGAAGTTATGTAACAATATACCTGGTTAATAAATGGATGGATAAGTACCAAGAGAATCACTTTAAAGTTTCTTCAGGCTCATTAGGCGCACATCTGAAGGTGGTTCAGACACCTGAGCTGTTTCAGTAATTTATCTTAGAGGCTCATCTTTAGGAGTAGACCCACCATTGGTTAGTAGTGTGTCAAAACAGTGTGTCAAACTATATCTAAAAATTTTGATCACTGCGCCAGTTCAATCCCACGTTTAACATATGCTATGTTTTTTTAATTAAAATGACAGATAAAACACTCTCTTAACATGTTTTGGGTGTTTGTACACACATACACACATTTCCTGGAGAGATATTTTTAATTAATCAAACTTTACATGCGTTTTACACGTTTACTAACATAGTGCCCAGTCTGAAAGCCTAAGCCCATATACAATTGTTTCTTCTTTCCGTGGATGTCAGGTGTGTTTAATACCTATAAGGCTGTGGCATCTTTCCAGTTTCGGCGTGATTATGCAAGTTAACAACAAGATCTTCAAGCATCTGGCCTCGTGTTCGATCCTGCATTCTGGCAAACTTCGGTGCGGTGTAGCTTGCTCTTTCTGCGTTGACTACTTTTGTCAACAACCATTCTCTGAACATTGGTCCCTGAGAAAAAAATAAACAACTTAGTTGCCAGTCAAATAAGTTTCTACGTTTTTAATTTGATTCACACACATTCACACTCGATTCCTTGTGTACTTGCACTCAATCTACTGCGAGCTTGCCTTATCTATCGCTTCGGAATTTTAATTTTAACAGAAATAGAACTGATTCAACCATCACTCAAAACATCATAATTTATTTTAAGGAAGTGCACACTTGAATGATCAAATGTCTGAACGTTTTGGGCATTGCTAAAAGTAAAATGTAGTAATCTAACAGTCAAACAATTTTTTTCATTTCAGTTGCCAATGTTTTCGCCATTATCAAACAAAATTGTTTTTACTTGCGAATGTTTGTTTTGTTATTATTGTGCAATGCCGAAACGTCACTGTATGCGTCAGAATATAAGATTATTCAAGTTTGCAAATCCTCAATAAAACAACGTTTTCAATGGCCATTATAAAAATAGTGATTTCGTTTAGGACACAATCCTGGGATACCTTAAGTAACTCGATATTTATTTCCAAGGTGGTCCCGATTATTATTACCCGCATGTTACTCCAATATACCCTCGATCTTGGTCGAAGAACGAGCAGTAGTATTTTTTGCCTGTTTGGTAGGACTCAGTCGGTAGTTGAATCCGCGACCACAGGGTGGTAAGCGAGCACGCTACCACTGAGCTACGCCACGTGATAAAAATACTGCATTTTCTGCATATTACCTTTTGCGCGGTTCAACGTATTTGGAGACAATTTAATTTCTAGTAATCTTACCTTATCAAATTCATACATGTCGCTCAGGAATGGTCCATATCCAGGAACTTCGTCTCGAGAAACAATAGAAACCTTTAATAGAAAAGTCACAACTTTGAAAGTAGAAACGTTATTATAAGCTTACACTTTTGAAGTAGACAAATTGTCATAAGGTCAACCAAAGGGTGATCTTTAAGCTTAGTCTGGCCATTTTCAAATTACCGTTCACTAAAAAAACACATACTTTGTATTTAGTTGGTTTCTCTCTCTGGTGTGGGCTGGCTTGTACTAGTATAAACGTATGCAAAAAGTGTGATTTTATAGCTCCCGGTGAAAAATCCGTTTCATCTCCTTCTAAAAATACTATGCAAACGATGTCATTACCAATGTGTCTCTTTCTTTGCAGCTGAAAATGGAAATTACGATAAGTGCAGCCACAGAATAATTATTACTAATGCAAAAAAAGGAAAATGAAATATCCATACGCGAAAATCAAGGACCTTTATGACACGAATTTTCAATCAACCACATTGATATCAAGACACATAGACAAATTTTATTATCTAATAGATCTATACACACGTAAAATAGTAAAGGTTCAATATCACAATTTTATAGTTTAAAACCACAGTGTTCTACGAAATTTTTTGTTAAAATTTAATACTGTTAATCAATATATCTCAAAGTTTCGTAACAAATCATAATTTTTTTCAGGCACATGAAAACCTGAATTTATCCGCATATGTATGTGAAACCAATAAAAAAAGACTAATTGCGATTTGATTCTTGACTATATAATGGCCTCATTATTTTTTATTTAAAACAATATGATCATTTTTGCAGAATAATTTTCAGAGTTCTTCTTCTGCTTACCTTTTGCGCATCGTCTTTCTCGTAAGGAAGCATTGTTGACACATGAAACATGATTTCTATTCCTCGCCAGTAGTTATATATTGAATGAGTTCCAGTGAGGTTGTGTAACGTGTCCAAGCCTCCTCGATACCTGTCAAACCCTGTTAAAAACGCAAATCTTATTAGAATTATGTAGCTAATTCTTAAACTGTGGCACGGATAAACTATTAATTGTCAGGTTTGACATTATATATATATCTATATAATGAGGAATATATATATATTTAATATATATATATATATATATATATTAAAAAAACTCAAAACAATTACGTTCTACAGCCCATATAACTTCTTTAATGAAATTTACAATTAAAGTTACACTAGTAAAGAATTTACACTAGTTCTTTGTTAACATAACCACTTACATCTAATCTACAGGAAAAAAATTAGAAGAAAAATATATCATTCGTGTAAAAAGTTTTGCACTGTTTACAAATAGAAAACAAAATGTAACCAATTATAGAAGACGCACGAAATCGAGAATCATATGCAAAGAAACTGACTATATGATTTTCACCATGAAGCCAGATATGATAAAATTTAACAAACCGTTTCTAGCCAGCATTCAATGGTTTATTTTATATAACGTAGATATTTGTGGCGAGACCAGAATCTAGATCACTGCTAAGCCCACTCATTTAAGATGTGACGTGTTCTGGTGTGAATACATCCTCTTTCAACGAGGTAAACAAACAGAATCAGTATGGTGAAGGAAACAGCCCTGGTAATCGCCCACTCATTCTCTGGCAAGCCTCAGTGTTGCTTAACTTCACTCGAAAAGTGACCGCAATGAAAGTTCTGCAGCCAATGACATTGAAAATGCTCAGGCTTTTGTTCCAGCTTTGAGATTTGCTCTTAGACATTCCTTAATCACTTTAAAATCATCATATCTTTTAATTTATAATGAAGAAACTCATATCTTTACGGAAATAACTATAGTCTGAGATCCTGCCACAAAAAATCTTGAAAATGTGCAATTAGATTTTTCTCAATCATTTTTAATTTGCTATTTTTTGTTTAATAAGGCTATGCAATATATCAGACACCAACCAGACAAAGCGGCGCTGAAAATAACGCCATATTCATTTGTGTTTCGTTTGTCAAACTCAGATGTCGCCACGAGTTATGAAATTTGAGTTAATGTTCCTAGTTCACTATAGCATGAACGATCTTTTCTTACCTTGTAACTTTACTTGATCGCCCAGCAAATCAACAAACTCAGCGAAGAGCTCGCTGTCGCCATTGTTGTCAAACATTTCTTCTTCTGTGGTCTGCCCCTCTTTCATGTAAACAACGCCCACCTTCAGCTCAGACTTAATAAACACCTGCATACAAAAGGAGTTTAATAGCTATAAAAATTAATATAATGTAGGCTATGTTTATTTTATGAAACATGTTATATATAACCAATTTATATACATATTTACCTTGGCAAGCCTACACTATGGTGTGTTACAGTACTGTGTTACTGTATTGTTTTTCTCACTATGCTTATCATTATCATTCTATTACCTAAACTCATTTTCAGTGTATGTATATATAAGTATGCGAGTAGGTTATGTATGTATATAGACATGTTTGCCTTTTTTATTTTTATGAATTAATGTAATTATGACTTTGGTTAATTGCCACTAGCACAATGTTAACGTTACTGACATCTAATTAGAGGCGACTGACTCGGTGATCGTATGGTCTTTTGTCATCTCTGCTCCTTTTTATCTGTATCATATGCACTACTTTATAAAACTATTCATATTCAACACTACTGTTATTTTCAGTTGTAAGGGCCATAAATGCACAGGCGTATGATTCAGGTAATTTTCCCTGTGGAAAAGGTGTCATGATTTATTTCTCTAAAAGCTTAGTTGATTTTTGATTTCGGGCAGTAGACGTGATAATAAGAATAGAATAACAACAGATAATAAGAACTTTTATAATGATTAAACATTTAAAAATATGTTTGTAGCTAATTATGACTGTGATAACTTATAAACATAGGGGGCTACCATTTCCTGACATCCTGCATAGAATTTGTCCTAAGTAAGTCCGTTATCACTGTAGAAAGTTGGCCCACTGGGTTATTGCTCACTTTAGTGATTTAAGGATTATGACTTATTTCCGGTAAATTTCACACTTATATCACTACCTTTATTACTTTACCTTAAAACCACCCTCAGCAAAAGCCACCCCACCCACACATTTTCACACACCTCGCTTATGCCACCTAGTCTCCTCTTTATAGTGTAGGCCTATGTCCAGAATTATAGGACTCTGGACAGATTCAGATTCCTCTGCTTTTTCTACTAATTAACCTCTTAGTTAGCCTCGGCATTCAAAACATTATAATTACAGTCTGGAAGAATTAAAATCAGTTGATAAACAAAGATTAACTACGAGTTTCCAGTTCAGGAACTGAACCCAGGACGTCAAGAATTCCTGTCAAATGAGGTAACCATTATGCATAAAACCCATGAAGCCCAGAACCCCAAACTTTCTCTGACGATTTAATAAAATAATTCTTTCAGGCAACAATGACGTTTCAGTTAATTAGTGACATTATTATCATTAACCTTGGCCGCGTTGCACTGTACATTACTTGGACTGATTTTCCGGCCTGGCGTCATTTTAAAACTCCCTCAAAAACAAAATTAAACAGTATCGCTGAAAGCAATAAGCATTTTATAGAAGATGGGTATAACTGAAAGTTTCAAATCATTCGTAAAAATTAATTCTTGCAAATATCATAAAGTTTTTAGGGGTGTGAATCATTAACCATTTAAGTAATATTATACACGCACAATCTTCATTAATAACGATTTCTCAAGTGAAGGTTGGTGGCACGAAATTATTACAAATTGGAGAAGATGTATAGTCTGTTGCTCCACTGATAGGCATTACGTGACTTTTAATAAATTTTAGAAGAAGACATAAATTATCTATGAAATCCTCATTGTTATCAAGCCCAGTCCACACTTTTTTGATTACTGCAATGAATATAGTTTATGTAAAGTTGCCCAGCCAGTAATATCTGTACATTAAAATTTTAATTAGTGTTTCTAAATGATTATGTTATAATATTTGTACATGACTGTATCGTCTTTCGCCAGCACACGTCATTTTGTGGTACTGAAAAATAAACCTTGCCATTTGGACGCAATCAGCTCTTTAAACAGTCGTTGAGCATCGTTAAGCATTTCCTTACCTGATCTAACTTAATAAGGTCATCAGAAGTAGAAGGTAATTCAGCAAGGCGTAATGGCGGGTACAGACCGATCTCTTTACCCAGGGACCTAACGACGTCCTCCCTGTCATAGCGATTAGCAAACACACACGCAGCCGGAATTAGACCGTGAATTTGATATGTTGCTGTTCTCACCATTACCCTGTAAGAAAAAGTAAAAGACGGGTTTAACTCTTTGATTAATGATCATCAAACATCGTGCAGAATAAATGTAAATAAAAATGAATTGATCGTGCGTCAGGGTCACAACAAAGCCTGCAAAATGGCTGGATAAACACCTAATCAAGAGCATTATTACATTCCTCGCCATTACTGCCAACATAGCCGTGTCTAGCAATGGTGTAGGCTGCAAAAACGATTGTTTCAGAGATAGGTGTAACCTGAAACAGCATTCAAAATTCATTGTAAAACTTGGGGATGCTACGCGTTTTGTACAACAGGGTGAATCAAAAAGAATTAAAACGAGCATTTTTCACCATCCTGGTATGCCCGTTCATTTTGGTCAAATGGCGGCCATGTTTTTTGACGTCATAATTAGGCCTTTTGCAGTGCTCAAATTTCGGCCTAATTTGGATATGTTATTTTCTGTACCAAATACTACAAGAAAACAAAACCGTTTTCTTGCAATTTTTAGGGTAAGTCAGCAAATTGACCCTACTAATGTGGTCGTTCTTACACACATCTGTATTAAATCAATTGGTCCCTCAGTTGCTAATACGCCGAGAAATACGTAATATATATATATATATAAACTCATAGTTGATGCTTAAGGGCTGGGGATTATTTAAAATCAATATATACCAAAATATGCGAGGATATTTTTGAATAGTAAGAATTGTATTTTGAAAAGGTACAAAGACCAATAACGAAGACAAACATGCCAACCTTAGTGGCCTTTCTCAATCTTTTCGTTTACCTAAACTGTTCTCTGTCGTTCACTGTTTCCTGTTTCATACTAAGTATTAAGTTTCCCAAATCTTCGTCGTTTGTAAAATAGTTCCAGTGTTCTGTTCCGTAGAAGTACGTTCCGTAGATTTCCTGTTCGTGTGACGTCAATTCAAATGTCCCTGTTTCGCTGTAGAGCTCCAAGGGACTTCTGCGATAATCGTAGGGGTTGATTCTGGCAGCGTAGGTGCATTCTATCCAATATCCATTCACAGGTTTAATCCCATGCGCATATCCAGGACAGCTGCTGCCTGGGCAAGCTTCATTAGGAGTGGGGAACTGCAGAGAGGTGGAACTTTTTCTTCTGGCTGCCACAAAACCGGTGGCTTTGTTTTTGAACTCTCTAAGTTGGTGTAAAAAGTCGCCATTTTCCACTAAAAGCATGACATCGTAGTAATGTTGCTCACAAAATAAGCGTCCATTGTACTGTCGGCATCCTAAAAGTTAAAAGTTAAAAATAAATTGTATAAAGGTGGCCAATTGGTCATTATGTCGTTCTGTTTCTATATCTGAAAAGTGAAAAAAATGTGCTTCGATGTAATGACAAAGTTCGCTTCAATGCAACGAAAAGGTTGGTTTTAATATATTATGAATTTATTGCACAACCAAAAAATTACATCAAAAATACTAGAAAACAGATAACAGTTTCTTTAAATAAGAGACATTAATTTGGGTACGTTCAACAGTTTAAAAGTCATTGAGTTAATATTAAAAAAGTATTAGTTTTTTTAAATAATCAATTTACATTATTTTGATATTAGAGGCACGTGTGCACGTGTGTGGAATCTAAATATTAATACTGCCACGCATTATCGTTGATTATAATTTTAAGAACATCTAGCTCATTCTGACTTAGTTTTAACACAATGTAAGGTTGGCTTCAATGCAGTGAAATGAAGGCTTTAATGCAATGAAAAGGTTCCCTTCAATACAATAAAAAGACTGGCTTCAATGCAGTGAAAAAGTTGGCTTCAATTCAAATAATCTTTTATGGGCTGATGAATTTGCGTACTAGTCCTTGCGTACTATATGCATACGAATTGTTTCTATATTCGTAAATGCTTTATGTGCTTATAAGTTACATTGGTACAAGACAAAAAACTATAATAAGCGTAAGTTAATTAACATTGTCAAATGATATGTGCACAGCGAGGCAAATGTAATAATTATTAACAATATTACTTCAACAGTATTACTTACCATTGAGTTGGTCCCACGAACCCGTTGTAGGATTTCCCATTTCATCTAAGAGGCTCATGCCACAACTGCTGCACTTGAAACATTCAACGTGAAACACGTCACCACCCATGGGAGGTGTTATCTGCCTTTCATGTGAACGAATAGGTGAATGACACTCGCCACAAAGCGCAGACATGATGCTGATGACGACAGCGACTAGTTATTAGCCAGCAATGTTTCTTCAATAGCAAGCTTTCCTCAAAACGCCTTGCCAACCTGGAATTAATAAGATAATCCAAATTAACAACTTGTTCGATTGTGATATATGTATTTCAATGATTTTAGTTAAGTAACCGTAACAGGTTTTTTTCTATAGGTCTATGTAATGCTGAAAATTATAGAACAATAAACAGTATTGTTATATTACTTTTTTGCATAATTGTTACAGGTAACGGAATCAAACGTATTTAAAACGTAAACGACTTTCTTTCGATGGTTCATACATCAAACAAAAGGCCTCGATCTGGTTCTTTTTTAAAATTGGTTAACAAGAAAAGACGGGAAGTGACGAACCTCCAAGTTGATGCTTTTGGCTACTTTTCAACAACATTTTGATTAGAAAGAGCTAGTTAGGTTGTCCCCTGGAAAGTGGATGGGGAGGCTTTATTCAGATCAGAGACGGCGAGGGGGTTGTAGGTTTCTTTTATGTATAACTACACAGTATGTTTGAGAATTATTGACTGTAATAATGAAATTTCACTTTAATCCCAGCTGTGCGTAGGATGCTTTTACTTGTAGTAAAAGTATTATTTGGTCATTATTTGTAGTAAAATAACTTTTTACCTAATAAAAGCTTAAGATCGTGTTTTATGGCCATTTGAGTTAACTGTAATCATTATAGTCATATTGCTATTGCGGTTGCTATGGTAACTCAAAGTTCTGTGGCATCAAGAACAGCTGATGTCTCAGAAATAGATCTCGTTTGTGGTTTATTAGTGCCGTCTTTACGTTTTACATTGAAAATACTGGCAAAGCCGTTTAATTCACAGATTAACTGTCATTGACGATTATTTTAGCTCTCTTTGACAAAGTTTAATGTTCAATAAAATTTTCTTTATTGATATCACTTATACATTATTGTTAGTTTTAAAAGCTTTTTTCTTCAACAATTGATTTGCTACTTGACTGTGAATAGCTGAGCGGTCATACGGGTGTTTTAGTCACTGAATTTTAGCACTGCCAAATCTAATGAAATAAATTTGTGGCAGGTGAATCTAATACACTCTTTTAAATTTAAGTTTATTGTCATACAAAGCATTGCCATACATAAAAGTTCATGGTCACATATACCAGGGTATTTACTTTGTTGAGATTCACGTCCAAATATTGCTGAGACACACCTCTGTTGGTTCAGTGCCTCCTTATATAAGATGACTCCATAATATTTTTTATTTATTTGTTTAAGATACGTTTATGAACAGAAGTCAAGAGACTTATATGTCCATTAAAAACATCGTAAAATATATAGACAATGCATAGAGAGTAAAATTACAGCTAAAAGTACAGAATACAATACAATATAAACACACAAGTATGTGCAAATAAATCAAAAGTGCAGATAAAAAGATGCAAACTTGATTAGTACGATAAAATAGTATAGTTATGGTAAAAAAATGTAATCTTACATCATTTATCAAATCACACATTTTCTAGTAAATATTTTTTAAAAGTTTCTTAAATTTATTTATATTACCGGCTTGTTTTATTTTACTAGGTAAATTATTGCACATTACAGCATCATTATACATGACAAAATGTTTCTTAACGTTGATTCTACATTTAGGGATTATGGAATTTGTGGTATTGTCGAGTTTGGTATGAATACATACTGCTATTATAATTGAAAAAATGGTGATACATATAAAGCAAAAGTTTATTAACATATTTGCCGTTTAACAGGTTAGTTTGCAGAATGCGAGTGTGTCATTAGACAGATGAACTTTTTTGAACTTTAACTAATCTTTCCACGGTATCTACATATGTATATACTGCAATAATCAAAGTAAGGATATGCAAAAGTATAATACAGCTCTTTAATAAGTAGATAAATCTAAAATTTTGCAACATTTTTTGAAAATTCCAACGACTTTACTAAGTTTTGAGGTTTTTGTCCCGCCACAATCATCTGCTCTAAATAAGCCACACCGTTGAGTGATTGAAAGCCAACTTACAAGGTGACCAAGTGTATAATTATTTATTAATTCACAAATTGATAGACATATTATCAATATTATCATGAATCTAGTCGGTCAATTTAGTTTAACTAAGTAGTGAATCTAAAACAATTTAAATGCAATTCTTACACTACATAAAAACTGAAGCTGTCAGTAGCTCGTAGATAAAAATGTTAAAAAAGGTGTAAGTTTATTATTGATAGAAATGTTATCTGTTTGTTGTCTTATAATAATTCTGCCTGCAATGTCCAATATTGTACAATTAATAAACACAGGTTTATCTAAAAAATACATATTTTTGTTAGATATTTTCATACTAAACATTTAATTTCTGCTGATTTTAAAGGAATGTTTTTAAATCATACTCACCGTTATTTAGCTGAAACACTAAGAACTGGAGGCAAATAAATTATTCTGCACGTTAACTAATAGGAGCTTGTGTAATTTCTGATAGAATGGTACAAGATAAATATAAAAATATTAATAAACTTACTCTAAAGATTCATCTGGCTCTGAAGCCTGTAATCACAGCATAGATGAACGATATTGCACATCCCAGCAACTCAATGACATAAAATTCAACCTAGCAGTTTGCCTAGCATCGTTTTCTTTGCAGCCATCTTTCACAGGTTGATAAAATCGATGAAGCCATGAAGAGAGAAGCTGAAAAGAGCGTGCGTGGTGAAGCCATTCAGCACATACGTAAGCGTGATGTCTCTCGGGGACGGTATAACCACGTCAAGCAAGCTAAACCATGCAGTTGTATAACCTTTTACAATATATATAAGCTTTTAATAACGACGGCTTCTATAGTAATAATTCATGAATTGTGTCAGCTGACAAACCTGGATAAAACAGATGGTATAGCACTGTTATTTATTTGTTTGTCTGTATGCGTGTACGTTTGTCTGTTTGTTTATTTGTCTGTTCGTTTGCGCAGAAAATGATATATTGTAATAGTTTTTCCTCCCCTAGTTGTCACCACATCACAAAGTTTAATATCGCCTAACCAGAGAACTAGCAATCTTTTTTTTAAATAATTAACCGTCCACTCACTAAACGATCATAAATCAGAGCGTAGAGAGTTTTTCTATCTAAGGAATGAAAAGCTCGGTTCCTCTTTTATCTTAAGATGTTGTCCGGAATAACGTCATAAGGTAAAAGAGGAAAAATGAATTAAAAGTGTATTTTTCACTAACCAGTCATTAACCATTTTAAAGTAAACTTGTTAGTAACTCAGAACTTACGAAAAGTTTTCCCTAATAGAATACTGTCTTAGAGGTGTCGTAAATTATGTTTTTAAGTGAATAAATAACTGTATGCTTTTGTTTTGTTTCGTTTTCTGTATTTTTATTATTACTGGAATGTCGACTTTTGTGTCCTTTTTCCGACCCTATGCCAATGCACACTTTCACTTCAGATTTAAATCCATATAAAGCACACATATAAGCTAACTAAAACATAGGTATTTAAGACAAAATATTAAAACATAAGACTAAAATTACTGAAATTACAATAAAACAGCTAGTGCATACGACTACAAAAAACACACAAGAGGACATCTTATTTACATAATTATATGCAAAAGACAATGCATACGAAATCAACTCGCTGAAATAATGACTGTTTACTACTATAAAAACGCATTACAGAGACTCAGTAAATTAAACCACTTTTTTAAAAAAAATGCGATTTATAAAACCTGTCACTCATTTTTAATATTACAAACAATTGATTTTGAATGCCAGACAATAATCGGTGCCTGATACTATACGCTGCTGTTCTTTGTAATCTATGTTATCTATGTTATCGATTATAATTAGACAACTGGAAAAATGGTGCAAGTAAGTGATGTTTCATCGTATGAGTCTATGTCCATTATGTTCCCACTAATTAGACATTAGATATTTAAGATACTACGAGTTAGTACTTTGACGATAAATTTTTTAGCTTGTCCTTACTGGTAGCAATAAACTTTAACATTTAATTACCTCGTATTCCTTTAAATAGGTTAAATCGTGTCTCAAATTAATGTACAAAAGCAACAAGCAAAGAATAATATTTGTTTAGCTGGCGAAGCCGCATCGTTGAAAATCGTGATCGAAATATGACTGTTGTTCGTTATCGCAAATCAACCTCCCCTTTCATAAAAACTAGCGCTGCACCAAAAAAACGAAGAAAAGCTCCACAGTTAAAATAACACGAAAAATGCATAACCTTTTTGGCACGGGGAGACAGTGCCGTCATATCATTCAAATCATAGGCGGCCCTAAAGTCCTGTCAAGGTCAAGATTGTGTAAGCACTCAAACCAGTGAAAAAGTGTTGCTTTTGGCATGTGCATTAAACTATGAGCTATTATGTGTTATTTAACAACCTCCAGGCAAGCAGTATGTCAGAACTAATTTGCACTGATACAATTAGCAGATAATATAGACGCCAAATGCTTAGTTAATAAGAACCTGCCTTGATCGTTATACCTTGGATTGCAAATGTAACTGATTACTCATTAGTCTCATTTCTGTTTGTAAGAAATAGCAAGTTTTGACGAATTTTAACATTCTTTTAGTTACTCCCCTGCTGTGTAACCTATAAAGAGAGGTCTGTCGTTATTTTCAGAGCAAGTAAAACACTGCAAGTAAAAACAGAGCAAGTAAATTTAAAGTTTATTTATTTATAGTGAATTTATTTATATTTACAGGTGTCTGAACGGTGCAAGTGCTAAGTGCTAATAAAAGAATAATCGGTATCGCAACTAATATCATACTTCAATACTTCATTTGATAAAACACTTGACTCACTTACAGTCCGGATATAATGATTAAACTACATTTGGCGTAATTTTGTTCCATCCGCGTCAGAAAGAAGAAAAGCTTCCTAAAATGTATTAATACCTGCAAAAACAGTCGCTGCTACTCCAGTTACCCAACAGCTAGAAGAAATCACAAAATACATTACTGAGTAATCAGGAAGTTTATGATTTAATGGTTGTTGTTAACACTGTGTCTATTCCATAATAGCTATTTCTTATAGGAGTTCTAGGCTATTTTGCTTAATACAAATTTTAATAATTATTATTAATTTTTGAGTTTATTTCACTTTTGCTGATAAGTTTCCTGCAAAAGTTTCTGGTTATTTTGTCTGTTCACTTTGGAAGCAGTGTCTTTATAAACAGTGAATAGATGTCTGGTAACTAGTGAGAACTACAAAATGCGAAATTCATTCATAATAAGAGCTAATTCAACAACAACAAACTTCAAAAGACTTTTAATTGCAATTAAATTATGCAACAGTAATCAATAAACGAGTAAGCAAGAACAGGCCTGGTTGTATTCTGCTTTTGCTATTATCAGAATGGCAAGAAAAATCAGCATAGATCTTAGGATTGTACACGTTTGACCAAAATAATCGTTTTTGGATATTAGTAATGTTAAGTGATGATATCTGGCATTTTAGTTGCCATCGCTGCTGCTAAAAGGAAATAGATAAAGGTTATGTAAGAAGGTTTTGTTTGTTCTGAACAATTTTGCTGTCAGAGTTATTAAAGTATGGCAATTTCCCGCCTCTTCTCTTGAGTTCTGTGATTTAATCAATTTTAAGGCCGATAATTAATGGACCTAGGCGCAATTATTTGCATACATCACTGCCACCAGACGAAAGTTTTAGTGACAAGATAGAAGTGATGTGTTGTTTCCTAGAATAAAATTAGAAGTAGATTGTTATTAACAATTTATGGAACAAGCGTGTCTCTGAAATATGAAGGAAACTTCTAACTGCGCTTTATTTTATTACATGATTGTTTTGCACAGATATCTAGTTTGACATTTTGCGAAGGCTCGGTTCCCGAATGTCATGGAGAGTTTTTACAAATTAAATACACAAGAACAGCGTTTGAAGTGCCCGACAAGCTTATGTGCAGCTCCTGATCAACGACATTGAGGAAAGGCGGGTTTGTTCCATGTCACCGTGTCATCATCCAAGAGGAAGAGTTCTGAACTCACAGGTCAAGCAAAATGTCGTCTATTCCAGGAATCTGCGGGTGCCAGTTCATAGTTCATACTGTCTTGATAACTGTTTTTAAGTACCTAGTTGGGTGTTTAACTGAATAAAGTAATAACAGTTTTACTGTTTGTAGCTTGAAATATTCGTAATTGAGAGAAACATTAGCGTGTTACCATAAGGCTGAAGAGGCTAAAGCAAACTATTATAGGTATAATGAAATCTTTGTCTTGTCATATCTACTTGTTGTTTACCATACTTGGATTGGCAAAAACTTTCCTAGTTAATTGATGGCGTACACAAGGCCACAACGCTCACATGACTACGTCAGTAAAATTATATACGTTCTAAGCCTTCATTAACTGCTCGTGTCTACTATCTACTTTTGCATCTACATGCAAATCATCTAAATTGCTACTGTCCTTGAAAACCGTGTGTGAACGTGCTGAAAAGGTGTGCCTGTCAGACGCTGAGTTCGAGTGCCGTGTTAACCTTTAACTCATTTAATACCTGCAGTGTGATTGAATGTTAAATATTGAAATGAAACTATGATTGCCATTAACAATCATTTTAGTTAATAGGGGATTTAGAAATAATGACGCTCGTTCGAACTAGAAAGGTGTTCAATTATTTATAAATGCGTATAGCTTACCTGTTACTATTTAGTTAAGTGTTTGTTTATTTATTTGTTTGTTTATTAATTTATTTTTTAATTAAAATTTTACGCTAATTTTAACTTAAGTATAAAGCATTTGTTTAAAATTGTTAATGGTTTATATTTAAACTTATGAGTAAAAATTAAATTATAAGTCTAGATATTGCAAACAACTGATATAATAACATTCGCATAAACTGAATTACTATATTACTGAATTACTGAGAAACGTAGCTACAAATAAAAATAAAATGTACACATTTTAATGTAAAAGATTTAGTAAGCTTCAACGTTAGAACAGCATATTACGCAATTTTTGTTGTGGATTTTTGTAAACTAAATAATAATAAATACCCACGAATGTAAGTCTTATAATTGAAATATATTAGAAAACATGCGGTTGTCAGCGCGATTTTTGTACATACAACTTAAGATTATGCATAAACGTCTCAAGTACTTGTTCGAAGGCAAGATTGTGAAAGATTAGGATAAGCAACATTCTGTTACAATTACCGGAAGTTTGGTGATTAATAAAATTTACAAGGGTAACCAGTCTTGTTCCTTCCTGTTTTGAACTATTAACGACAAAGTTGCATTGTCTTCAGACTGACTTAATTCGGTAGCATGCAGTGTTACTGACAGTAAATGATGCAGAGGAAAGCTAAATGAAATGTCATTAAACGGTTAATTAATTAAAACGAACAGGGAACTGTCTATTGAGCTTAATAAATGAATTTCGTAAGAAAGCAAGGTCAAGAAAATGAGTTACAATCAGTTACAACTGTTTTTAATACACGACTCAGTATAAACCATCATACTACTACTACTGCTGCTGCTACTACTGCTGCTGCTGCTGCTGCTGCTGCTACTACTATTACTACTGCTACTAATGAAAGCATTCAAAAATGCTGTCCAAGAGCAGGCTGGGAAGTGAGAGTCAATTAAACTGCGCTAATGCAAGAGCAACATTGATTAATATTACCAGAGAATTTTGTAACGCTTTATGTTATCATTGTTTAGCTACATATGAACATAACAGTGAACAACAGCTGAACGTATTAGCAAAGTCTCCAGGTTCTGAAGGTAACCGGTGTGGTAACAAGACAAAGAAAAATCTCGCTAAACTAACTTGTGTTTTCTTGAGTAGACATGACCTTGAGCACTGAGGAGTCGAAGAACATCAGTAAGTACTTTCGCCTGACATTTCCGTAAAATTTTACAAGAATATCCAAGAGAACATCCATAGAAACCTCTAGTAAACCGTTTCAGTGTGTATACATTTCTTTTATAAGCTCTGTGTATTTGCATATTCACTTTTTCTGGTGACGACTGTGAAAATAAAAAAAAACTAAAAATTTTGCTTTGTTTTCTATTTATTTTATCCTAAGCTGGCTTTAACCGTAAGCTACACGTTTCCTTTCGAAATCGGTAATTCTGATCATCATGATCGGGCGTCATATGGCACTGTGATGAGAGTTCGCCGTTTAAATAAACTAAATGCATTCCTACATTAAAATACAGTAGTTATAAAAAGGTAATTTAAGCGAATCTTAACAGCACAGAAATAAAATCATAGCAACAAAATATTAGCAATCTAATGTTCAAATCTCAAAATGATAATATCGTAAGTGGTTGAGGGCACTCGACTTTGATGACAGCTTTCGAGTGAGTCACGGTGCATGCACACGCTGGGTGCACGCACACGCTGAGCGCACGCACACGCTGCGTATATATCCCTGACAACTTTTACTTTCTAACTCTATTCTTTGTGTGTTACTGTGCCGGGTAAAAGTGACATTGTTACAGATGGTGAGTACGGGACACCCGGATCCTCTTTTAACGGATACTTCCGAATTGTATCCTGAATAAATTTACTTTTACGCGTCGTTAGGCGAAAACATAAAATAGCCCACTCCTCTGGGTTTAATTAGAACTTACTCGTGAAGACATCAATGCTATGTAACAAGTCATTAGCACTTTTTTATAGTGCAGCAAAAAATCGACCAGCGCTTATATTTGGTGAAAGTTGTACGTTTTGTTATCTTTGATGGTTATACCGTCTGCAGCTGATTACAGGTGTTTTTTTCACTACAGGTGTTCTGGTATTACAAATTTCGATTGTTTTTTGCATACACAAGTGTTGATGGTGTAGCAACAATAGTCTGTGTCGACTGAGTGTGCATTTGTGACAACCTATAATGTAATTTCTTGTATGTTTAATGTAAAATGCGTATTTTAGAACTATTGAACACCTTGCTATTCAGTATCACGGTGCCTTAAGTGGCGTTTAAGATGCACCCGGAATGCGTATGCGTTATGTGGATGCGGAACAGATAAAATCGGTTTATATTGTTTTCAATATACTCACTTTTCAGACTTGCGTTATGGGTTATTTTTTCTGTAGCTATTTCCTATATACGCAGTTTTTCCGCAGGTGGATAGCACATAATACATACGCATTCCGAATGCTAGGAAAAGACCACTTTTAACTTTTTGGTAATGAAAAATGAAAACATTCTGACAAGGAACACGCTTACGTGGTTTTAACCAGTCTTTGTTTTAAGCTGTTTAAAAACGCGGTTGAATTTGTTGATACGTTTCTCCATATCTTGAAATTTTCGTCGAAGTGGGCTGCTACGTGATTCAAGTCTTCTTAGTGGCACAATTTTTATTTTTTTTCCTATTTATTAATAGCAACGATTTTATATGCGTGGCAGACGAAACTAAAAAAAGAATTTAACATTCATGTCCGAATGAAAATTTTTATTCAATAATTATTAAGGTTTACGAATCACATCAACTAATCAGGTGCCATAATAATAGTCAGGCGAAAAAAGAAAAACTTTGATAAGTATTTTTCTGGGCTTAAGTATACTTCCTCTGGAGTTCTTGCATGGTGCAATGATGAGCAATGTGCAAACATGTTTAATTTTCCGTTTCACTAGCGATACAACTACACAGGCTATCCTTGGTCATTATTCTCCCGCATTAATATCACGTTTTGTTGGTTTCTGTTATTCACGAGTTTCCTAACACCATTACAGATCTACAACTTTGTTTTGATAAGTGTATATAATCTATTATCATCACTGCCATTAGCGAAAATTTTGTTTCATCTGCAGATTAATCGTATACTCTATTTGAAAATAATCTTTGACAACCGTGAATGAAATATTTGAATATAATTTTAACGGATATTTGTGTGGTCGTTTACAACCTTCACCTGCTTAAATAATTTGCTAAAATCCCAAACGATTCATTCTTGGTGAAAGCTGCTAACATTTTTTTTCGATACGTGAATGTAATTTATTCAGTAACAATATTGGCTCATATTCAAATATTAGTTAATCACTGCTTTTGTTAAGATCAGTCAATGGACTATTTTCCCATACAATGAACCTCTTAAAATCTGCATTCCTTATTTTAAGTAAGTTACTTACGGTGTTTAAAACACTAAACGTTAAGAACAAAACTGCCGTTCAAGCGAAAGAAATTCGACCTTGTAAGCAGGATTGGGTTTAAACACGAACTCGCGGAATAAGCAATACGCTTGACAGGGCGCTCATATCAATTTCGTTTTGTAGTTTTCATGACCTTCAACGGTTATTCGATTTTTGATGACTATGAGAGGCTATGATACACCCAGCTTCATGGCCCTATAGACCGTAAACTATGTTTATCATATTAGTTAATAAAAATCCCACATTTAAAACGTCGAAATAGCACAGCATTTCAAACCATCGCTGAGGTTTATCATCAGGCGGAAAAAAGAACAAAAGAAAAATCATAAAATTACCAATGGCGCGTTCAGACGTAGAGACTTCTCTCGCAATATCTCTTAGAGATTAAAATTGCAACGTGAGAACGGTTTGGCAACTTCTCTCGCAAGTACTTGTTGCAATGTGTGAAAAGCTTGACCACTTCTCTCTGAGAGAAGTTGTACATGAGGTTGTGAGAGAAGTCTCTATGTCTGAACATTCCATAATATTTCCCATTTTCCTGTTATTTACAAATAATTTACCAGTGCAGCTCTATGTGAATGGAATAAACTGGTTTTAACCGTTTTAAAATGTTTAAAATCTTTTTACTATAACATTTAAGTTGTGTCAGTTTTAAAGCATATTTTTGCTATATCGTCTAATTAGTTGCGCTGTGATTTTTTATTATATTCCTAATTCTGCGATTTAGAGGTAAATTACCATTATCATTAAAAATACCGCACTTCAAAAAGGGTGCAATCACGTATTAAAATCACAGAGCAGAGCATTTCTTTCTAAATGACCCTGTTAATATTAGTAACTTTATGTGATTTTCCCCTTTTTCTCTTTTTTCGCCTGATGATGAAGCCACATTGGTAGCTTGAAACGTCGAGCTTTTTTATTGCCTACTGCGGATTTTTTTCTAATCTTCACTCCTATCAGTAACAATTAATTTGTATTACTATTCTGTTAACATTTATTGCAGGTTTGAAAGAACTGAAGCGACAATGCGAACACTATGGCTGATTCTAGTCGCGACTGCTCTGGTAAGGGCGTTTGAGTTTTTCCATAATTATTAAGTTTAGCCAAAATGAATGAAGCGCACCAATATATACACGGTTTTTGTTGTTATTAGCGTTAAATTGGCTTTATGCGTGTTCAACAGACAGACAGACAGACAGACAGACAGACAGACAGACAGACAGACAGACAGACAGACAGACAGACGTACATACATACATACATACATACATACATACATACATACATACATACATACATACATACATACATACATACATACATACATACATACATACAGACAGACAGACAACAGACAGACAGACAGACAGACAGACAGACAGACAGACAGACAAACAGATAGCAAGGAAATATAGTGTCCATTTTGTGTTTTTGGGGGTCAGAACAACATCGTTAACTTTGTGACAGCTTTGTGAAACTGGCCCGATCAGCAGGAGTTTCAGCTTTGTGAAAATTGGCCCGATTAGCAGGAGGACAGCTTTGTAAAAGTGGTCAGCAGGAGTTACATACACAACCAATGGTTACTGGATCAAGTTCTTTTTCACGTTCCATTTTGCATATAACTGAATAACTTCCATGTTTTCATTAGGCATGTCTTTTTTACGCTTATCAGATAACTTTCGTAAAGGACAGAACTGTTCCATGACGGAAACCACGGCACATATAAGTTTGTCCTTATAACAATGCTTATCTAAAATACAAAGAGAGACTTAAGTTTTAGCATACCTTAAGGATTACAGTTTTGCCAAAAAAAGTCTGAAAGCTTGTATTATACAAAGCGTTTGTTGCCAATTAAAAAAACAAACAAAGTTATATACAGATTAAGTATAAAGTAATGATCCACTTAAGAAAGTTCTGAGTAAAGTACCCAGCAAGTTTTTGAAGTCTGGAAGTAAATTTATCATTAGATCTGCGAATTGACCTGTTTTATTCTTACCAAAAATAACAGCAGAAAACTAAAATTTGGGTACTAATTGTTTTTTTTTCTAATTGTATTTCATTCTAATAAGCGAAACTATTCGCTACGAAAATGCTAATTATAATTTATACTTTATCAATTTTGGGTGAGAACACATTTACCGCATATTACCAAAAAGCAAAAATACAGGTACAAACTGGTACATAACGCATGAGAACAACATATATTCACTGCACATCTGTACATATCATCAGCATGTAGTGTCAGAGCTAACAGTTCTTTTTCAACGCTTAGCTGATTTTCAATTTTTCAATTTCTGTCATATAAGCATCTCAGCAAACAACAGCAGATAACTAATCCGTGAATAAAACCGGATAAATTCAATTAATTTACAATTTAACTCATATCCAGTTTTAAAAATTGACGAACGTAATAAATTTGAAGAATTCCTCTATTAGTTTCTATCTTTGTATAAGCATTTTTCACGGATGCACTGTAAAGCAGCGTTTACCAGACATCCGGAATGCTTTATGTGTTTTGCGTATAAAAAATCAATAGGAATAACTGCAGAAAAAGTAACGCAATAACGCAGGTCTTATAAACGGGTTTATTGAAAACAATATAAAGTGATTTTTACGCAGTGATGCATAAAGTGGCGTTTATCAGACATCTGGGATGCGTATCCGTTAAGGATAAAAATTAATTTATATTGTTTTCAATGCACCCGTTTACCAGATCTGCGTTACGCGTTATTTTTCTGCGGCTATTTCCAATTGATTTTTTTATACGCGGTTATTCCGCAGGTGGATAACGCATTCCAAATGTCTGGTAAACGCCGTTTAACGCATTCCGGATGTCAGGTAACCGCCGCTTAATCACTTTAAATGGAATTACTGTACGCGTATTTGATTTATCGTAAATTAGTAAATCTCGTTACTCATATCTAAATGCTTATTTTGAGAAACTAATAAACACAGTTTTTTAAAAGCCATTGGCACCCTAAAATACTGTGGACAATCACATACCCTGCTGCATTTTTCTAAAAAAAATATTGGCAGGATCACAGTTTATGAATAAACAACGCAAAAAATTGTTAGTGGCGCAGATCAAAACACTTTCACTTTCACATATCTAGGCTAAATAAACTCTTCTGCAAGCCGTTTATTACAAAATCACTAAACAAAAGACAACCTTCTATTATGCGAATGGCAATTCTGCTAGATTTTTACGTACACTCAAACACACAAGTATGCCCTTATCGAAAGTGCAATTATATTGGCGCTTAAAAGTGCTTTCTTAACACTCAATTGTAAGCGCTTACTTGACCCGATGGCTTTCAAAAAGAATTTCTGAAGTGGAAATTGTTTCTGACCTATTGGATGGTAACCTTGTGTGAAAGTTGTTTCACTGTACGCTGTTTTTTGGACGATGCGTTGAGCCTCGGTAACTTCTTCAGTATCAAGACGTGCTTCCATACATTTTCTTACAAATTATTTTTAATTAATTTTTATTTATTTATTTTCATATAGAGGAATAATAATTAAAATAAATTTATAAGCAAAAATAAAAAAAAATCCATAGCATCTAGTCAATCTAGAATTTGTAGGTCAATACGTTCAATTATTTACGCTCAACAGTATTATACACTTATTACTTTCATTCAAATTGACGATTCTAAAGCAAGAATTTATCTAATATTATAAATTGTTGAATTAAATTTATTTAAGCTTTTTTATATGGCGTGATACACTAAGATATTGTGTAGACACAATGGGGATAGTAATACCCGCCGAGTCGCTAGTTTCATCAATAGTGTGACCAACGAAATGTACAGTACTAAAGCATATGATAAGGTGTCATATGATAATCACAATCACGTGATAATGATATTATAATTACATAGATAATACATGCAGTACATTACGATAATAGTGTCGCTTCACTGAGTCTGATGCTGATGAATGAATAAGAACTATGTATCTTTCTAGAAAATACTAGAACACTTAGTACTGTGGGTGATGTGCCTGGCGTTCAAAATATTGAATTACATGAGGCACGTACATTGAAAATTTATAGAATATACAAAACATTGCAACTACATTGAAAACATCATTAATTTTGTTACAAACATGATGGTCAATCTCGGGGGAAGAAGTTAAGCTTTTTATACGCGAATGACTGACTGTCTCTTGCCTGGTACTCTCTCTGGAAGTACAAAAACAGAATAAAAACTTCCTAGATCAAACGTTGTCAAAAAAACCAATTCCGCTGAAGACTCCTAACATCTGCAGTCAGAAACATCAGAAACTTCCGACTAGAAACTCACAACGCATATTTTTGAAACTTCAAAGAAATATTGAATTGGCTTTGAGCTAGGATCAGATTGACTTGTCACTATAATCCAAAAAAGGCAAAGTTTGTGTCTTTTTCTCGTCATCACAATATTATGCTGCCTGCTATGCAAAAAGGTATACATATAATGCATGTTTCATCTGCTTCTGTAGGTATGGTGCATTTGCTTGATCTTGGCTTCGTTTACTGGTTAGTTAGTTGGTACGTTGATTATTGTTGGTTGGTTGGTTGGGTTGGTTGGTTGGTTGGTTGGTTGGTTGGTTGGTTGGTTGGTTGGTAAGTAGGTAGGTTGGTTGGTAGGTTCGTTTATTTGTTGGCTGGTTGGCTGGTAGGTTGATTGGTTGGTTGATTGATTGGTTTGTTGGTTGGTGGGTTGGCTGACTGGCCGGTAGATAGGTAGGTGGCAAGGTCGATCGGTTGGTACTGTAATCTTCTGGTACTGCAAGATGATACAGCCTACTGGATTAACATTAACTTGATGCTTTTTGAAACATCGATTTTACGAAACAGTTTCTAATCGATACATTTTTAAACTACGCTCTACATTCCAAGGCTTTGCGTGGATTACTAGACAGTACTGTAAAGGTGCACATAACCACATTAGCTTAAAAGCAAACACAGTTAACTCAAGAAAAACAGCTGATTGTCGTCATTTGTCGACGTGAATCACAGAGTAAATTAGTATGTTGTGTTCTTCCAAGGTTGAACTACGACTGCGAAATTCTTTGGGAAGTTAGTCAACAAGCTAGTCAACAGAATACGTCGCGAAATGAAAGCAAATTGGCCTATAAGAGGCCTACAGGGGATCTGCAACGATTCCGTGCGGCCTACAACACTACGCAATATAATTTCTGCTTTAGGATAAATGTTACTTAGCAGAATTTGTTAAGCCGATTACAGAATTGTAATAAAAATAGAGAGAAAGTATCAATCATTATACTTTTCGTATCAATTTTAAATATCTTAGATCACCATTAGATGTACCATAATTACGTTTACGCTTAGAGCGACCAGTAGGTTTCGTTTCCCTTTTTGAATCTGGATTTAGTGCAAACTATCTCATACCAAGAAAAAAAGAACTTGTTCTAGCTTTCTCGTGACTATATTATATCCAGGATCCCCGTGACCTTTTGTTATATAAGTACATACGGGAACAGGTAGTTTAAACTTTATTTATTTATAGTGGATTTACAAAACAGACTGCGTTTGATACATGTATCTCCACAGTGCAAGTGCTGAGTGCGAAGTGCTAATAAAAGAATAATGGCATCGCAGCTAATATTTATCAAACTCGATCCTATGAAACATTTGATTCAATTGCAACCAGCAGATGGTGATTAAACTTACATACACGATCTATATAAACGCAATATTTTAACCACTGATTAATCATTTAACATTAAATTATATTATATTGTGAAGCGAAAGGTTGATTTAATAAACTGCTGTAATAAACTATGGACAATAAAACAAGATGGCTGACCAGTTTTGAATTTTCCGAATATCCTTCTGTATAATACTACAGAATTATAAGGATTCACGTGTTGCAATCCAGTGGTCGAGTAGGTCGTCTAATAATACCATTCTAGCTCTTTCATATTTTAAATATTAGGTATTAAATGCAACAACGGGTTACCTTTCCTCTTCCCATTCAGTGGCTTACCCAACACCAGCAACATATGACTTACTGGAGAGTGCGTATATAATACATAATTTGCATGACCGACAGGTGACCTGATAGACATTTTTAATCGGTCAATGTGTATTAAGTAAATGGATACATAAATTGTATAAGTCAAGACTAAATATTTGTAATGGACTGTATTTGTGCATCTAAACCATCACTTTCGGTATCATCGCCAAGTCAATTAACCTTGCATTATCTTGACAGGCAAAAAAGTGTTAGTAAATTATAAAGGATTACCTTCTTTACTTATTGTCTTAAAGAAAAGGACAAACTTTCTAGGAAGTTTAGGCTTATTTCAATGTTCGCGAAAAATATTAGAATAATTAGTAATAAAAGTGTGATAAGGGCCTCGTATAATTAGTAAAATCAATTTAAAGGCGCGATCATTTCTGCCTTGAAACTTTGACTTTACACGCTCATTCTTTCTCCGATGACATCGTTAATCGACTGAAGAAAAGCAATGCGCTGTAAGTTTCCTCCAGTATAAATTTTTACAAAGAATGCTAGTAATTTTCAATGTACTAGACGTTGTAATGTTTAAGAGAATGGCATCTCCACCACGCCTGATAATTTTTTTGCGGTAGCTTAAATTGACTTTATGCATTAGACTGTTTCTTTTTTTGCAAAATTGTATATTATATTTTTCTAAGTTTAAGTGATGGCAGTAAAGTAAGCCCAATATGCTAAATGGACGTGCACTTTTTTTAGAACTCAAACTGATTATAAATGTCGAAAAAATCGTTAGAAATATGTTACAGATATTGCTAGCATGGTCAGCTAGTGTAACACTTAGGTTTAATATTTCGGCTATTGAGCTTTAGAAGATTAACAAGACATCATTATGGAAAGCTTCGAAGAAAATCAATTTTGTTTATTATCAAAACAAAATTCACATGAACCACATCAGTTCACATTCTGGCAGCCTATATACCTTGCCTATGTTTCCACTTGAACCCTTGTAACAATAATTGATCTCAATGTTTAAAATTACTGCTATAGGCGCTCTAATGTGTTTTTCCCCTTCAAGACTTCGGCAGCGATTAATGTTTTAGGATTGACTAAATATTACCTTGTTAAGCGTAATTACATAATATAGGGGTAATAGCAATAGAAATTGTCTTTATTCATTTGTTTGCTTAAAGGACGATGAAAATCAAATAAATAAATAAGTAACTAGTATGGTGGTTTTTAATGAATTGTATGCAAAAATGTATGGTCAACGTGTCTTATGACTGATTATCACTTTTGCGATATTTAATGTGATTACACCTGTTCGTTCCAGTACTCTAGGCAACGTACATTTGGATACCTGCAACACTTTATTTTCTCAATTCACAACTGTTTACTTTACACTAGTAGCTTAATTTCTGTGCCTTTTTGGCTTCTCCTTTTCAGTAATTTTTTTCTATTGTTTATTTTACGATTAAAACTAAATGATATCTGCTGGCTGCAGCATGTAACGCACAGCGTGGTAATTACTGTCAAAATTCAAGACTGCATGTTTTTGTCTTGGCTCAGGTTTGGAGGCCACAAACATGCAATCTTGAATCCAGTCAATCATAACAGGACTCGGAGAATATGTAAACAGAGTCTGAAGTGAAATTTGCTTAGGGTGACAGCTAATAACTTTTACACAATTGAAAGTGCATCAATACAATGAACTTGTTCTTCACATTGCAAAGTTGCAACCCTTGGAACTGTTTATTTTTCATCTTGAAAAAGTCAAGAAGTATAACCTGGCAAATTAAAGACATTAACCAATTCTTAATTGGCAGAAGTGTAAAATTAAAATCGTACAATTACCAAAAATTGAAGAGTGATCGCATACATGACATCACTCATCTATCTATCCATCCATCCAGAGCCGTTTAACACATAAGCAGACTAAGCACGTGCTTAGGGCACCAGACTCTAGCCGCATCAAACTGACAATAAAATGAAAAGAAATAAAATTTCAATTACGTATGTTAAAGGCTATAAAAGTGTTTCACAATTCAAATGTGAAGTAGAGAGTTACGGGAGAATGGCGCACCTTGGCTGGGTTGTTTTTCATGTCATTACATAGCATCATATCAGCTACTTGATATGCATTAGCAGTGTATTGATATTTATGTTTTTCACGTATATGACAGTATTACTGATCATGGCATCGGTATTATTTTTGAAAAATTGATAACAACTTTAGCCAATGTATTATTGAAAAATGTTACTGATATATTCACTTTATTTAGTACATGTGTTAGGCAATTATGTTGCCTTTAATCTTTATCTTAGTTGTCGATCCAACAACTAGCGACCTCTGGTGTGAGTATTTTTTGCTGTTGGCAGGCATCATGCATTTTTTTGTAGCAGATTAATTTAATTAAAATTTCATTTTGAAGTCAATAGAGTATTTTAGTGGCATAAATCTTCTCTATTTGTAGTGCAATGGAGCTTGTTTTGCATATATTGTCGCACTTGTGTCTCATATTACGTAGGCTTTTAACCGCGAAACTTGTACGCGGTAACGCAGGGCAAAGAAGAGAGCCGGGGCAACAGGTGCAGGGTGTGCTTAGTGCAGCAACACACCTTTATCCGACCCTGCATTCATTTACTTATTCATTAATTCATTCTTTTGTTTTTCTTTTCACTTTTGGCACATCTAAAATAAACGACGTAAAAGTTGAATTGTTATTTATTCATTCATTTATTCACTCTCTCATCTCCATTTATTCATTTACTTGTTTATTAATTCATTCTTTTTTGTTTCTCTATTTTCTTTCTTTTATTTATGCAGATATTCGCTCATTTCTTTCTTTATTTATTTGTTTATTCATTTATTTATTATTCATTTGTCCTTACTTATCATATACTCACGAACTTGTTCTTTTTTATTATTTTGCTTTATAATTGACTACAGTGTGGATAACAGGCGCATTTCTTAAGCTGCATCAATTAAGACACATTTTATTTTCTTTCCAGGCGTGTCTCAGTGACCTCTCGGCTGCTGGTAATTATAATGGATTTGGTGGTCGTTCTGTCAATAACAGATTCTATGCCAGCACGCCATTGTACAGCAGGCCTGGCAGAATGTCATATTCGACCACCAGGGGAAGGAGCCTCTTAGACGACCCATTCTTCTCAGACAGTTTTCAAGAATCATCGATTAACAACCGATTTGGCACAACTCCTTTTGGAATGGATAGATTTAGCAGCGATAATTTTGGAGACAGTTTATTATTTAAGGACTTCTCATTGCCTGATGTAGATTTTCAAATGTTCAAAAGCGAATCACCTAGTGACAAGAATTACCTTTCGTCTGGCGGCTCTTCTGGTCTGCTTGGTGAAAAATATTCCATAAGCAAGGGATTTGAATGGAACAGAGATGCAGATAGCTCTGATCGAAAACCTGTCACAAAGTTTAAACCTTTCTACAGCAGTGAAAGAGTTTTGATCGAAAAGAATCCCGGAGACAAGAAGCCAAAAATAACTTATTGGAAAAACGGAAACAAAGCAGCTAAACCGGAAAAACCCACGGATCCGCCCCATCGCATGTATCCCAATATCCTCAGCGACAATCACAGCCTACTACCGCTTATCGCTAAGTTCGGTACAAGAGAACTTGACGATGATGCGGATTTCTTTCTCAGGCCGCTGCGGCGACTCGACACCGCATCTGTTTCAAAAATTGATAAAGGATTCCGAAAAATTGAAAACCGACGAAGCTCTCGGCAGTCGAGGACAAAACCGGACAAAAAGTCATTGAAAGATTGGGACTTCGACACTGATTTCTTTTCTAATCCTTTCAAGCGATTCGATTCCATCAAGTTAGGAAACAGTCGCAGCTCGAGGCTTTCTACCTTAAAGGACAATAAACCAAAAGGGAAGTCATCCAGGAAGGGATATAGATCATTGTCTAAATCTGAATCACCTAGGGGCAGCTTCCGCATGACAGGATTTGATGATCCTAAGTTTGGTTCTGCCAATTTAGGGCTCGGGCTTGGTTCAAGTTTGGGATTTGGCGATGATTTTTTCAACAACTTTTTTGGTCAGTCGCGTCTACCTAAAAAATCTGCAAGAGCACGGCAGACTGAATTCATTCCAATGATGCCGTCACCGTCTAAGCATCCTCGTCTCGCGCTGTCGCCATCGTCATCAAATCTTGGTGCTAGATTGTTTTCATCCAGAGATTTAACACCAACGTTCAGAGTTAGTTCTGCCACTGCAACGATCAATGATCCCTTTGCAGTCAGCAACAAAGGCAATGGTTACAGGCCAAGGGATTCATTTTATCGTAGAGACTAAATTTTTTTCTAAGCTGAACTTTTCCACAACCAAAATTTAAGTCTGTTGAGTTGGACTCGACGACATGTTGTGAGCGCAACGCGAAAATCTTAAATACGCTGCCTGTAAATTTAGAGAGCTGTTGAATTGAGAAACAAACAGAAACAATGGAAACAGAAAGCTGTATCCATTGTTAAAAAATTAAAATAATTGCAGTATATACAGAAATTTTGTTTGTTCTAGATATGTGTATTGCAAACAGTGCCTTTTATAAATACTTTACAGTAATTTTTTCAATTATTGGTCATTCCCATCAAGCTATTGAAGCAAAAAGTTAATAGCACTTTATGTAAGACTACACTTTCCCTATATCTGTATCTATGGACCAAATTAAATGTTGTACAACCTGGAACAAACAGAAGTAACTCAAACTCTCGTAATATGAAGCCAGTTTCTTTTTTATTCAACCTAAAGATAATGATGTATGAGCACAGTTTACTTAATTAAGATGATTTACATTTGAAATGGTAGTTAGTTTTAACTGTAGTAACAGATTCAGAAGATTGTTGGTGAGTGCCTTGTGCATTTTGCCTTCTCTAGTGCGATTTATTACAGTGTATGCGAGTCACCCCTCCTACCCGCCCTTTATGAAGAGGCTGTTTTAGTTTTCCGGTTTATACGTTTGCGTGCATCTCCTTTCATGCGCTTTTGTGGCTAATTATGCTTTTTACAACTTTCACGTGTCCTTTACGACAAGAGGACAATTGTTGTGATCGTAGTTTGTTAGCATAATGTGTCATTATCGTCACGGTGCAACCACGGCATTTGATCATCGCTGCTTATGTCAGCCATGAATGCCACCTCTGAACGTCCATTTTCTGTAATTTTCCAATCTCATCTCCAAGGGTAACTACTTCTGAATGCATGCAGAATATTGCTATATAAAAGGCAGACATCCTGTCTTTACACCTACTAATTGTTTTCACTCGAAAATAGGCAACAGCAGGCAATGTGCAGGACAACAGTTTACTAAAGCTGCACGATCATGGAAGAAATGTTTACTTATTAAATTAACTTTTCACTTTACAAGAGCCGTCACCCTAAACTGCACATTTTCTAAGCATTTACTGTATTATATGCATTATAAAATAATCTGTGTAAATTGTGTACCTTCAGTACCTTCACTGTGTAAGATAGCAATGAGCATGGTGGTAGAAGTAACTTATTATAATTACCGAAATCTTGCCTGTAATCAATAATATTTATATAAGGTGAGACATTGAACGTATACCTATATAACTCCACACAAGAAGAACCAGGTATAATATGAGCCAGTTAACCTCGCAAAAGCACAGTCATCCTTTTACTAACGTTGCAGCACAGACAGTATCAAGCAAATATACTCACTTATTCCCGTCGTCTACGTTTACATATAAATGAAACGTTTCTAATACTGTTTTGAGGCATTTAATTTGTGTTGTTCTGTAAAAAGAAGAAAATTATTGTATTTTAAAACTATTAGATCTTGACGTTCATGTTTTCAAGGTTTTCGAGAAGTGATGTCCAGCCACAAATAAAAAATTCCAAGTGCATGACGCTTGTCCTTCAGTCACAATTTTAACTATTTTAGCACCTGGATGATAAGCAAACACATTATTTCTTTACCTACGCATTTTTCCTGTTTGTGTTGACTGAACGCTTGGTGGGTCTTAAAAAGTTTGTATCTGCTGTAGCCTTTGTCATAAAAAAATGTTGAAGCGCTTCCTGAAATTACTAACCGCTATTTCCACTATTGTCGTAATCGCCATCATCATTGCTATTACTTTTGTCATTGCCATCTTAATCATTGCCATTAACATCATTATCATTATCACTGTCTTACCGGCGTCATCATCATTTCGTTGTCGTCAGCGTCATCATCGTCATAATGTTAGCATTATCATCATCATAACAACATTTACGTCTGCTTATTATCATGATTACTATTGTACCTAATGTGGCTGAAGAGTAAGCTAGGATGGTGTTGAATAATTCTGTGTTTGTATCGCCACCTAGTGTCTAGTAATTAAGATTTATCCAAAATCAATTTTGAGAGCGATGCAAGTACTAATTACGGATAGGAAGGGAAGAGGACGGTAAAAAGAAAAAGAAACAGAGAAAGAGACAGAGGTAGATAAAATGATGGAAGGGAGAGAGAGAAAGGGAGAGAGAGAGAGAGAGAGAGAGAGAGAGAGAGAGAGAGAGAGAGAGAGAGAGAGAGAGAGAGAGAGAGAGAGAGAGAGAGAGAGAGAGAGAGAGAGAGAGAGAGAGAGAGAGAGAGAGAGAGAGAGAGAGAGAGAGAGAGAGAGAGAGAGAGAGGTGGAGGCGCATTTCTTGTCTCTCAAGTTTGGGGTCAAAGTTTAATCAATCATGGGTTTGCAACATCATTAATAATAATCTTGACATTAAGAGCTAATAATAATAATAATAATAATAATAATAATAATAATAATAATAATAATAACAACAACAACAACAACAACAACAACAATAATATTAATAATAATAATAAATAAATAAATTAATTAATCACCCACGAAAATTTCAAACACAAGATTAATCAAATAAAAATTAAACCAAATAATTAAAATCACGCTATTGCTATTGCGGGCGCTCAAACATTGTAATTGCTCTCAATTGCTAATTTAGTTGGCCAGCTATAAGGGATGAAATGCGGACGCCTTGATCACTGAGAGAGGCGGTAGTGCGATGACTGGCCACTAAGTCACGTGCAATGTAAGCAGAAGATCCCTGGTTCAAATCAGGCTCCATCCCGACTTTTCACACTTCCCATAATTCAAGTTTGGCATCAAAATTTAATATTTTGCGGGTTTGTAACGTCATTTCTCTGATACGTTTAATATTAGTAGTTGTGCTAATAATATGTGAATGTATAAGGCCTTCTTACTGAATTCAGAAAAAGATAAAATCGTTTTTTCCTGTGCCGTTATATTCTTACTAACTTTGTGCTAAATCGTGGATTTGATTTCTTCACAATCAATTCAATTTGGGTTTAATGACATTTTGGTCTAAGGGTTAAACACACACGTAATATATACGTAAAGGCTATGCCGTAGATTTCAGATTGTAGATTGTTCGTGGCCCTCTACAAACATTCATTTATGAACACGTATCAAATTTAATAAGCTATGTACATTTTCGTGCCAAAAGATAAAAAGGAAGAAGATGAATACGGTCATCTCTGACAATCTATTATTGCCATGACAACGCTGTTCACTGTGACGTTTGCTGTTTTATAAAAGAACTCGCTAAACCCAACGTATTAAGGTTGTAATGGATACTGAGCTTTTATAATAATACAGTGCTTATAATGAATTTATCGTAAAAGCAACTGCTTTAATAAAATTAGAGTGTTAGTATTGTTGCCAAGAACGCCACGGCGTTTGCGGTAGAAGGAGTATAATGTTTTTTGTTGACGTCATGCCAATCAAAAGATTTTCCCATTGAAACGATACTTAAGTGTCTAAAAATCCATCAGATCTTGGCGCAATTTTTTTTTCGAAAAACGAGAGCTTAATGGCTACCTTCCAGGACATGACCTTCAGGACAATACAAAAAATTCGACTGGGCGTGGCGTAGAACTCGAGATTTAATCTAGAGTGGACACGTGCATGCATCGCGCTTTTGCTATTATTATTATTAGCAATAAACTGCGGCAGATTTCGCTCCATAAAATGACACCATGACTGTGCTATGCACTTTTCAATAAAATAAGTGTTCATTTATTAATAACGTCTTAGGAGTTTGCCTTTAATTTTTGTAATTGCTAATTGCTATAATGATACTGATGGAGATAACAAAGTAAAAAACAATATGGCAACCAAGTTCTTTCAAGACAAATTTAACCAATTTCGTCCTTTTTTGAAAATCATTTAAAATGCTTTTAAATCAGTATTACATGAAGTAAATGTATCTCTCCCATATCTAATGATTTAAGATTGTCTGGATTAAAACTTTGTTATTCATTAGTAGTATAATTAGTTATTCATGTCTTCTGTGACGTCACAAACGTTTACTCGTAATAGGACTTCATGGCAACAAATTCTTGATGGACAATAAAAGTTAAACAGCAGAAGGAAATTGACGCTTTTCAAAGACGTCTCTATAGAAAATTGTTAGCTATTAAATAGCCTGGCAGAACATCCAATAATGATCTGTGTGATGTGGTGAAGAAGAAGAATCTTCGAAGTAAACAAATACAAGTAAGAAGAATGTATTCGATTGGGCGTGCACTAAGATTACCTCAAGAGTCTTCTTTTCCTATAGCATTACGCAAAGCTTCTGAAAAAACAAAAAACCTGAGAGGGGGGGTCAACTACTGATGTATATAGATATTCTGCAAAAAGTGATGCAGTTCTGATTACAGTGAAGCTTTTCTCATGTCTACCAGTGACAAAAGACACTCACAAATTATTACGTTCTAATGTTGTGTATGAGTACACCTGTGGTGTGAGCCAGGCATCTTACATCGATCAGACGAAGCGTCGTCTTTGTACTAGAATTGGGGAGCACCGCAAGGGCAGTTTGGCTCTCACCATATTGCATGCGGAGGTGATTGGGACAGCTTCAACTCTGCATTCAACATTTTATATAGTGCAAGTAATGTTCGCGATCTCAACATAGCAGAGGCCTTATACATTATGAAGCACCGTCCAATTCTTAAAACTCAAGTTTAATCGATGGTACCTTGCCGCACTCTCCTGTTTCTGTGTTTTAAAATTTGTTTGACTATGTTCCTCACGGTCTGTACTAGTCCTGATGAATTTAGTCTTTTGTCACTTTCACATTGGCATGTTACTGGTTTCCCTTAGAACTTGCAGAGAAATGTATAAATTTTTGCCTAACACATGAGAACCAAAACAGAACACTTTAAACAGTTTCGTCAGTATAAATACACTGCAAAAAATTTACGCAGCGAATAGCTTGAAATTACTTGTGAGCGTTAATCAATGATGTCATAAGTAGTCGCTATTACGTCTATAGCAACAGTGTCTTGACTACCATCTGCAAATTTATTGGAGAAGGTTCTGTTGCAGGATTTTACACGATTACCAGAGGACGGCCCATTAAAGTTAACTTTTAAAGAAGTACTGAAGAAAGAAAGAAACCGCAAGGATGACAGCTGCTGACTTACATTAATTTCACCCAAAAAGATCTTATCAACACACCATTATAATAGACATAAAAATGCAGAAACATGGAAGGTTGCTGGTGACAGGATATCATGGAGTAAAGCGACTACAAAAATCATGTTAGCTGACTCCAGAAATGAAATGAATATTACAGCAATTTTAATGAATGCTTCGGATAAAATTCGTTTTAAATCTTCAAACTCTACGATTATGGTCCTTACAAAAAGGATCCCAATTCTCCTTTAATAAAATAAAGATTAAAGACGAAATCTTGGATGTTATAATAAAAGAATTGTGCTTTTATTTGCTAACTATTTGCTAACAAACAGATATTTCGCAGCACATTATGGGTGCTCCCTCCGTGTAAACATCAGCAACATGCAACACCTTAGCATGATTCTTTTATTATAGCATCCATGATTCCGTGTATAACCTTTGTTTTATTAATATTTTCTTTACCCTTTTTTACTCTTTAGTTTATTTCAGTAATGTCAAGAAAAGTGCGCTGTAAGATTTCAAGTACTTAAAGGATGTGAAATGATCATAGGGTAATGGAAAGGGTAAGTGATGTAACGTAATCAATGTGAAAGTCATCGACCGGGTAGGTCGATATGAAATTTAAAAGCTGTACAACTTTATATTGGCAGAGATTCCCACTTCCCAATTTCTTTGTTGTGAGAAATAGAAATATTCGTATTAAAATAAAACATGTACAGATATTCTAGGACTGAGGACACAAAATTCAACAGCAGGAGAACGCCATACTTTTGGACATTCTGCTTATGGTAGGTTACCATGCAAGATGGTTGGAATCACGAGTTACTTAAATTAAATAAGTTATTTGCTTATTGCTATACATGTTATATATACTTTATTCATCACAATATCATGGTAATGACCATTTATTGTTACACCCCGTCGTGCCATGACTAATTTGTTACACCTTATTTAGTGAAACGTATTATGTAGAATACTAAGAATTAATGCCAAGTTTCAGTGAGCGTTATTTTTTTAGACCAGTAATTAGGATTTTGTCAAGGACAAACATAATACTAATCAATTTTAACACAACAGTTTTAATTAAATTACTTGCTATATCCTATCATGTCATATATTGTGGTAATGACCATTTATCATTACATACACCACGATTAGATTGTTACAGCATATTTAGTCAAATGTATTGTGTAGAATGATAGGCATACCAAGCTTTACTGAGTGTTACTTTTATGCCAGCAGGTCTGAACCTTATAAAAGTTATGAACTAGTCAGATTAATTAAATTTAATGCAGCTAGCTTCAATTAAATTACTTGTTGCATCTTATCGTTATATCATGGTAATGACCATTTACCGTTACACCATGTCGTGCCATGGCTAGTTTGTTACACCTCATTCAGTCGTATGTATTATATAGAATAATAGGTATACCAAGCTTTAGTGAGTGTTACTTTTTAAGCCAGTAGTCAAGATCTTGTCCAGGACAAACGTTATACTCATCAAATTTAACACAATAGTTTTAATTAAATTATTTGTTACATTTTATTCATCATGTCTTGTTGTGGTAATAACAATTTATCATTACTTACACCATGATTAAATTGCTACACCTCGTTTAGGTAAATGTATTATGTACAATAATACATTGCTAGGGACACACCAAGCTTTAGATAATGATGCTTTTCGGGTCGGTAATCAGGTTTCTGTCAAGGTCATTAAATAATAAGTTTAAAGTTTAAATTAAATTGCTTGTCATATTTTACTGATCATCACTTATATCATGGTAATGATCATTTATCGTTACACCCACTCGTGCCGTGATTAGATTGTTACACCTCTTTTAGTTAAATGTATTATGTAGAATAATAGGCATGCGAAGCTTAGTGAGAGTAAATGTTTGGGTTGGTAATGAGGATCTTGAAAAGATATTTAATTGCTAATATTAATTAAGTTTAACATATTTAATTTGAACTAAATTTCTTGTCATATTTAATTCACAGTCATAACCGTTTATCATTGCAGGACGCACATTGAATAGCTCGATCAGAATAAGTATTTAGTTTTTAGTTTTCGGGCACAAAAACTACTGGTAATGCATACATATTATTGCATTACGTGAAAGCACTGGATAACTTTTTTATTGGTCCGCAGATGTGACTTTGTTAAAACTCAATCTAAAATCTCTACTATTCTGTAAATTACATGTTTTAGCGATTGGTCTTGAAGTGTCAAATAATCGCTAATAATATCTCTTTGTGACTCAGGTAATATTGAAGTTCTTGTGTTTTTCTGACTTACACTAGTATTACTGGAAAGTATAGAAAATAATCAGCAATCCACAATTTAAAGCAAGTGGCCAGTAGGAGTTGCCACTTTCCATGGTACGTGATACTTGTGCATAACATTTCGATCTGCTAAGTTGCTAACGCGTTTTTATCTGAATAAATTATAAATCACTTTATTAATACCGTTAACTACTGACTGATCAATGGCAGGAAGCAGGGTAACACATTGCCAGAATGTTCGGCAGAAATGGTTTCACCTCCTCTACAGTCAGTGGGCTGAACATTTCCAATGAGAAAAGCCAGGTCAAAAGAGAGAACAAAATTCCACAGGAATTTGATATTTGATATTTTTAAGCACTCTTAATGATAATCACCTGCCTATTGAAGAGTACTTCTAAGTTATAACGAGATAACTTTACGTAATTATAATCAGATAGCTATGTCGTTATGCGAGATATTAAGTCGTTGTAATGAGGTAGTATCTCGTTGTAACGAGATAATAACTCGTAATAATGATAGCTGTGTCGTTATAATGAGATAATTGGATAAAAAACTAAACGAGCTCCGTGGAGGGACGTGCAACTCTGGTGTTCTGCTCAAACAGGGCTAGAGGGTTAGCCTTTAGATTCTTCAGATTTAACCAACGGGTTAGCAGGTCACTTGTCTACTCTTTAGCAGCCTGGGCATTGATGGGCCACTGATCCTTGCATGTTTGAGGACTTTGTGACTTCCACGGTTGTAATTAATTTTTTCGTAGTTTCAGGTTTTAGTCTCTGTTTCCGCTTAAATTTTAGTTTTTAGATTAGAAGATAGAACAGGGGCTGATGTTAATGGCTATGTGGATTTCACAATGCACGCCTGTTCAGTCGCAATCGTAGAATAGTCATTTTGGAGTTTTCTCGCTGCACTTATAAGCAACTAAATTAAATTTAGAATTTTATTTTTATATCAGTACTTACCGGGTAGTATCAATATTTAAATGACCGCAATTTATTATTGTAGTGCGTCTGACTCGTGTGTAAATTTGTCACTGCCACATTTTCGCACCTTTGCAGGAAAGCCTGTTACAGTATTAGAAAACAATTACTAGAACTTGAGAACAATAAACATCTATACGAACGTTTATTTACTGTATGTATTGTTTAATGTAGTATTTATTGTGTAGCTTTTATTGTAGCGTGACGTAACAGTCTTTATGTTTTTATATGGCCTTTAAGCTGAAATAATGTAGTCTAATCTAAATTAAATCTAAGGTACACATCTACGCGAGTATCACGTTTTCAGAAAACGACTACCACGAGTAGTTGTGATCCTTGTTTTTGGAAATTAGGAATGCAGTACTCATAATTAAGGCAAATCGTTTGCAATGAAGTGCAATTAAATCTTTTCTACTCGTTATGCACATCTCTTGGCCTGCTAGAATGAACCAACGTGTGTTGACTGTGCTGCCTTGTAGCAGAGCTATCACCAACAGCAGCACAGTACTTATCCAGTGCTATCCAAATCTACTGCTTTAGGCAAAAAAGCCTAATGATGTTAGTTGGCTTCTTCCGGATAATTTAACGTGTTTTTCTGCTTTGGCAGTTTTAAGTCTATGAGGAGGTTCAACAGTTAAAAAATGCTTAATGCGTGTTAAATTCAATTTTGATTTTAAGTGGATGTATTAGTAATACATCTGTTGCGAGCGGTCCTATGTTACCTCCGCAATTGGTTATAATTATTGATGTGGTACCTACCCATCCCTTTAAATAATGCAAAGTGTTAGAAATTTTCGCACGGCTTGAAATGTTCTTACGTTAGACGTAAATTGGCTTTAAATTTGTTAAATTTGTTTAAAGGCACTCTAATTTAATTTTCTTGTGTTTTCTCTCAAAAATAAGCAAAAGTTTCCTAATAATTAGTCATTTGTAAGGTTTAGAACATAATTAATGTGCTTAGTAGGGATTATTTTGTGCTTAGGCGGATGTGTAGAAAGCGTGGAAAACGAGAAGCAAGTTGCATTTTCTGCGAAGATTTTGTTATAATTACGAAATGTATACCGTCATTTTGTTTGTCTGTTTTTTTTATTAATAAGCAAAATAAAATAAGGAGAACACACCACGCGAAAGTGTATTTTTCCTTCAATATCTTGTCTCCTGTCTACTCCAAAGATGTCCTCAGTAGCAGTAGCTAGGAACCGCCTTCGTCTCACATTACCTCTGAAGTTTGGTGCCCGGTAGTGTGAACATGTCTCATAGTGCACTGACAGGTCTTTTATGGCTTCATGCTGTAAAGAACTGTCATGTTTACGTTTGTTTACTTTCTTTGTATTACTGTTATTACGATCAATATGTGATGTTAGTGAATCAGGCAGCGAGCGTTCTAGCTAAATTAATGTTTACACTCTACTGACTAACGCGCATGCGTGAATAATCTCTGGCATCCGCTGTGTTATCAATTAATTTTTCTAATGTGTGGAAAGGTGCATACACGTTTGCATGCATCTTCATTGCTAATCATAATGAGGCAGGCAATGGAGGTGATACGTTGTGATCAATAAACCGTAGTTTGTACATGTGCTGTCTCCCAATCTAGCCAAGCATTGTCGTGCTTGCGTGCGTGTCTCTTCACTGGGCAGGCTTCTCTTCCCGCTCGCTTTGGCTTCATTCGCTGGCTTCACGATGCTACACGTTTTCTGCACACCTGTGCAGAAACATTGATACCCGATTATAACTAATTACAGCAATTCGAACTGCGCCAGCAAGATTAAAAGGAGGAAGAAACGTTTTTGTGACGAGAATGCGGAATTATAGAAAAACGTTGTGTTGAGGCAACATACCTGTGCAAAGATGGGAAACGGTGCAGCGAAAAAAACGGGCAGCAGTCACACAAGAACTATCTACCTGGATATGAATGGCAAAATAGAGAAGGTACGAAACGGTGAAGTTAATTACTAGGAAATTTCGCTCACGTTCGAAAGAAAGATGCATAATTTTTTTTTGTTTGTGCGCATGAGAGATTTGACAATTAAAATACAAACACTGTTGGTTAGCAGGTGTGAGAAACAGCTAATTACTTAGTTTTCGATTTATGCAGTGTTAAGGACACCTGGTGCAAAACTGTGTTTGCTCGTTAATAATATATCACAGCTATAACAAAAACAAGATAAATTAGTGTGACGAAACTAAAACACCCAGGTTTGGCAAACAATTGATAGTTTCGTTTAAGAACAAACATGACTCGTGTAAAAACCATGGGAGAAGAAACTTTTTGCTCTGTTTACATTGTTTGTTAAAGCACAAGAAAACCCTCCTCTGACATAAAGTTTAAAAATTCGTCTTGAAATTTTATATCACTTATATCATTTACTGCCTTCTTTGTCCCTGGAGGGTGAGCCAATGACACTTTACCAATTGGCACGAACATTTTAGATTATCATTTCTAGTTACACAAGTCTTTCCAGCAGGTACGCGAAATGCTAAGTAATGCATACTTACATAGAAAGTTTTTTGTGACATAATTTAACATTACCCTTTTTCCCCTATTTTACGTTTACGTAGGTGACGTCATGTAATAGCGCCGTCGGAACAGTATTGCGGGAGATTTTTAAACAATGAAAACAAACAAAAATTCCTTTTAACGCGAGTACGAGATATGCATAAAATTGCTGTAAAGTAATATAATTTTTATGGCGATTTTCTGAAACCTACTTCAGGTACCTATTTTCTTATCCTTTAAGGTGCTAAGTGCGAAGTGATAATATAATGAAACTTTTTGTTATATACTAAAGATATAATTACTATTAGCGTCGACAAAGTGAATCGTAAAAGCAAGTTGTTATGCTGATACAATAATTTATTGATTAACAGCTTTATATAAGTTAAATTATGTTAAAGCGATTTTTAGTTGAGTAATTTAAATGCGTTATTCATGGGTTATAAATGGAAATTAAAAATTATTAAACTTGGATTTTTCTGTTTCAAAACACGATTGTTTTGCAAATATTTTTCAGCTTTCATAGCAAGAATATGTTACACTGTTTTTAGGCAATGGCCGTTATGTTTCATTGAGTTAATGTGAACGAAAGATCGAACACTTGACTTGTTTAGCCTGAAACAGAAAAAAAAACACATTCGCATCACCTGATATCACTTTAATTGTTACAGTGCTTATTGTAGTTTTTGCATTTCACAAATTGCATTCATTTTTCCTTCGTTCAGTTAAAACACCTTTAAGAGCTATAATTTCTTAAATATACGAATTTCTCTAAAGAATTTATAACAGTTATCTGACCTGCTGTAATTGGATTCTTAAAATTTAATCGAGACATCCAAAATTAACTGCAATTATTAGAACTACAAAACTAAGTTAGAAATTTCTGTTGACCTTCCTTGAATATTAAGTAATGGCGGATGCAGTATTTGTTGTTTTGACTAATTCTGTTCATATTGTAATGTACCAGTTTTACCTGAAAAAACCATAAGGAGATTAACAAATAATAATTGCCGATCGGCTATGCAGCACAACACACACGTCTCAAAAACCGTTTTTATTTGTTCAAATGCTCTTCACGCTATTCTTGTTATTCAGACAAAACGAGAAGAAAAACTTTAATAATCCACTACTCATATGGCAATGGAAAAGATCGCAATTTCTGCTTGCCATAATAAATGACATAACTTATCTCGACGCTTGGCGTTATTCAGTTCAAACAAATTAAACGTTATAGCATCATAAAAGGTTACGAGGTATACGTGACGTTTAGTGCTTTCGTGAAACTAATTATTACTGTTAATTACAAAAGGAATTTATTTGTTAACAGAACAGAAGCTGAATAAGCTGTTGTACTGGATGTTTCAAAAGTCATAATACACTATATTTATTATATTTTTTAACAAGTTAAGCAAAATGTTTGAAAATTAGGTACAGAAACGAAAAAATCTTTGGCAATTCCTTTGGTCAAAATAGACAAAAACTCTGAAAACTACTGTCCTGTTAAGCTTGTTTATTTTCGCAACCTTCGTCAAAGCACCTCTGCTACTGATTAACACATGAATTTCCAACATCAGCAAGGATTTCCAATTAAATGTTTGCACAACAAAGTCTAATAGTTATTAAGTTCATGACGTTCACGAAGGACAATTGAAGGTGCCTTAACTTTTCTTACAACTCTTAGCCCTGATGTCAAATCTATCCAGGCTATCCAAGTCCTAGTTTCATTGGAAAGAGTCCCGAGAGCCAATACAATGGCAAGTCGATTATCTTGCTTTGAGAAAATCTCTCACAGTCGTGAGTAGTGAAGAAGGGCTTCACTCAGTTGTAAAACTTCTTGTCGGACTGTTGGGCCGAGATTTTGTACTTTCTTTTTAAAGTTAGTGCCGACGGGGTTTCAGTCAAATGAGAGATATTGGCAAAAGATTGATGCTAAAGTTTCTTAAAACTGAATGAACAGCTTAAAAATAAAATCAGAAATTAAACGTTTGAGAGACTTTATTTATATATATATATATATATATATATATATATATATATATATATATATATGTTTATTGACTGATTAAGAGATAGTCGAACATTTGGTTCAGTCCATAGATCATTACAAAAAAAGGACTTTTGATCATATAACATGATCATTCCTGTCAAAAAAAATAACTGAAGAATTATTTACACATTCTCACTACACACTTATTATCGCCTAACATGATCATTACTGTCAAAAAAAATAACTGAAGAATTATTTATACATTCTCACTACCCACTTATTATCGCCTAACATGATCATTACTGTCCAAAAATCGCTAAACAGTTATTTACAAATTCACAATATGAGTTTGGGTTTCCATTGAAAAATTCATGCAAAACGTTGAAGCTCAGTTCAGTGTTATCTTCACGAAGGTGATTAGTAAGTGGACAAAAACAGATAACATGCTCTTCTGTTTGAATGTTTAAGCCAGAACAGGAGCATAGCCTGTCCTCTCTTTTTATCCTTGCCCATCTTCCCGTCTCAATAGCTAGGTTATGTGAGGAGAGGCGTAACCGAGATGTTTTAATCCTATGGAGCTCATTTACTTTAACGCTATACATTGCACTGACAGATAGTTCAACATATTCATTGACAACAATCGCATCCAATTAGGCAAAAAACTCATTAGCACACACATTAAAGTTTGCTGTTTTATTAGCAATATTAGGCCCACTATAGCAATTACGCAAGCAATCATTTCTAGATATTTCTCCTCTTAGTTGATAATGAATTCCCAGGAACGATTAGTCAAACTAATACAGCCAAAACAGATCTTAAATGTAATGGATGTAAGTTTAGCTAGAGGAAAGCTTGTATCTGTATAATAAGCCTTTTCACAGTTTCGTTGTGCGCACGCGCAGTTGCTGCAGCTCAAAGGCTAAGTGTATCTTTGACGCGTCTTAACCGTCACGTGACATATATGTAAAAGAAAGCCGCCTGCCGCATCAGTTCAGAAACGTCAGTTGTTTAACGTAGACGTTACTTAATTATGTATTAGTCTGAACGTAGAGTGATTTATTAGCACGATCTAGTTTGGGAACAAGAAACAATGAACGAATCAAGGTTCTAACTAGCTGTTAAAACTGTTACTATTGCAGTAGCTTGGGCTGCGAGACGTTGTCAAGTGTATATAAATACGATGTCTGGTACACTTAAAGGAAAACCGGATGATTGTGTAAACACGAGTTCAGAATAAAGAATGCTCTAAAATATTGGAAACTACAATAGCTTATTTCAAATCAAAGCTTAGATTAAATAATAATTAGCTCGAATACTCAAATTTTGTTAAACTTTCAAAGTTATGTGCAGCTGAGTAAATCTACTAAGATTGGCAGTGGCGCCTTTTTGTCACATTCGCGTAGCAGACAAATAGAAGGCGGTACCGTGATAACCATGGTCATGAACTGGCTGTGTTAGTTTCATGACGTCATATGATGTAAAGCCCATTTTTCGTGACATCATGTGTTTAAGCTGTACTATAACATCTATGCAAATGTGCTTGACGCGCAAGGGAAGACGCCTGCCATTGCACAAACTGTGGTTAGTTTCCGACGTAAGCAATAGCTGTGCTCGGTTGCCGTTAATTAACTTTCTAAGCTAATTATTCAAATATAAGGAACAACTGTTAACTTTTATAGGCAAGAAGACATTTGGACTTATGTTTTGGAGAGCAAATTAAAATGAGATTTAGTCTAAACAATCGTCCGGTCTTCCTTTAATTTTTGACCTTTTCACAATAATCAACAATCGCCGAACTGAGAAAACGCTTATTGTCATTTCAGCAAACAAGTTTAATCAAATTTAATCTTCGGCAAACGTTACTACCGGCATTTCTGCATTCGATTGTATTAGGCCTGCAGATCACAAATACAGGGTGACAAGAGTAAAAGAAAACAGTACATTAGAAATATGACGAATATGATAAAAACAATCTGGACTTCTGCTTTAAGACATCATAGTAACGTCGTTATTTTCCTACCATATCCGAGTATTCTATAACCACACTCATTGGACTTTGTTTAGTATAATATGCTTATAATATGTGTTACTGAAGTGTTCTTTTTGGAACGCCCTGTGCCGCACACATCGTTCCCTTACACGTCCTTTCCTATAAAATATGCCATATACCTTATAAATCATTCTATGTTTAACCTTCTGACAGGGTTTACTACAATGCTTAATGAAAGTTTTAACGTTACGTGTTTGATCGCCTTTATGATTATTTTACGTCAAAGTTGCTATGAGAGAACGCGTATAATGCGGGTCGTGGTAAATCCGACTAAATTCTGTACAATATGGCGTGTAGCTGGACTTTTCAAGAGGACTCTCGTTAGTTCAGTTATACACCTAATTATCAAGAAACCAAACAGAATCACATTTTTGTTCATATACTCATCACATCAAATATCATTTCATCGGGGTGTACCTTGATGGGCACGCCATATTAATATATGTCTACACTGTGTATTTTATTTGAGTGAGTAGGGTGAGTGAGGAAGTGTGTGCATGCGTGTGTGTGTGCGTGAGTGAGTAGGTAAGTAAGAACAGTAAACATGCGCTAAGCAATTAAATAAATAAGTGTATAAGTAAATAAGTAAATAATGAATAAGCATGTAAGCAGCAAGCAAGTAAATGGTGAGTGAGTGAGTGAGTGAGTGAGTGAGTGAGTGAGTGAGTGAGTAAATATGTAAGTAAGTAAGTAGGCCAGTAAGTAAGTAAATAAGAAGGTAATTAAGTAAGCAAGCAAGTATGCTCTAAGTAGGTAAATAAATAGGTGTATAAGTAACTAAATAAGTAAATGAGTGAGTAGGTCAGTTAGTCAGTAAGTAATAGTTACTTAAGTAAACACGTAAACACGTAAGTTTACTTATTTGATGAGTTAAGCATTATTGCAAAAAATACGCATGAAGTATACACAAAAGTCTACACTCGAGTGAATTTATATACGTATAAATTTACATACGGTCGCATCAAAGTAGTTTTGGCTTCAGGTGTCTGCTAATATGTCACGTCAATTTATCTGTTTTTCATCTAATCGGTTTGCTCTTTTCATGTGATCATTTTACTGACACCTGCATAATCATGCAGCGTCGTACAAATTTACAAATTGTCACAAAGACGTAATTTCGGCTTCAGGCGTTTGCTAACATGTCGCATTAATTTACCTATTTTTTCATCTGAGCAGCATACTTTTTTCATGTGATTATTTTACTGACGTCTGCATAACATCCGGCCTCGGTGAATATTACGTTTTGTATTACTGTGTATAATGCTTCAGGTTTCATATTTTCTTGTAATTATAGACTAAACCTACTGTGAACCTACCACTCAATTTGATTGTTTGTTAAACACACCAGCAAAAATTGTTCCGCATAGTATAAATAAATATCAGAAGAATATAAATAAATTGTAAATAATATGAACTGTAACAATTATGCTTCCATGTACATACATCATTAACGTAGAATTTGAATAATATCGGACCCAGTACGAATCCCTGTAGGACTCCACACATATGTTTAAATGAAGAGACAACATTAGATTGTTTTCTATGTTGTAAAAGTAACTCTTTACTGGGTTTTGTACGATCCTCTCATTCCACAAATTTTGAATTTATTTACAAGTAACTCAGTTTTGTCCAAGCACATTTTAATTCTATAAATATCTCTTCTCTTTCGCAATACTAATTTGTTCTACTAAGTCAAACAAAGCAAAAGCTGCGGATCGTCAAGATCTTCTAGGGTAGAGAGTATTGACAGCTGCTAAGTAAATCAAATTTGTTAATAAAGCCTTCAAAACGTGACAAAGACAGTTTTTCTAAAGCGTTTGCACAATGTTAAAAGTAAAATTAAACTATTGTTCTATAGCTTATCGCCCGCTTTGTGAATAGGTTTTAACTTATGCCTTTTACATATACTATGCTGAAGAATTGATAAGTTATGAATGTAAAAGAGTGAATTCATTTGATTGCTTTTCTTACCAGAAATAAGCACACCACATGCATCAGTTATTGTATGTTATTACATTAGTTGACTTAAAGCTTTCTTGACCTTTAATTTACTCCTTTTCTCATTCAATAACAAAAAATTCGTTGACTGATAAAACAATTTTTCGCCTTGCCCACACACATTTGTGCTAAAAAAGATTGCACGACTTTGTAGTAATGACTTTCTCTACAAGCTGATTTAATACTTTGTACGTATTTTTACGCTACATTTGCCACTTTTTGTTGTCTGGCAAAATTTTTGTACTCTGCTTTCAGATCATTGGTTCGATCGCGCCAATGATCTTTGATGCCATTCTGACAACAGCGACTTTAACTTCTACAACTTCGATAGTGCCTGCGTCAGTGTAAGTTGTAAGGCACACACTTTTCTGCCCTTGTAATGAATGCATCTTATAAGTTGGATGGTAATCTCACTCCCAATTTCATTCACGTAATGGCAGGCTTGGCCAGCAATGCTGTCGTTTAAATATACTCGACTAGAGATGTTTGAATCTTCCCTAAAATAGAATAAAATTATAGTTTTTTTATCAAAGTCACAAGGTATCGATGCCTGCTCATGCATATTCACAAAACATGGTAATTACCCTTGTTACGTTCACACGTAATTTTGGGAAAATTTTAGGAATCCTCGTCGTGCTTGAGATGTACATTAGCAACAGATAGTATGTGTAATAGGATTAGGAACTTTCAGCGTTTGTGTCGGTGGCAATTACAAGGCCTTTTAGCTGTTACCAAGGTAACAAGCTTGAATCTGGAAAGGGGACACCACAGATAACCACGCAAGTCTTAAATTCAGCTTGATGGCGGATTTTTCAATCAAACGCAAACTTATAAACCCATATGTTCGCAAAAAATGCAGGTAAAAATGGCATGAAGAAAATGTGACAAATTGAAAAGTAGATAACAAGGGCACAGGTGAAAATGGCACTGAAAAAAATGGCAAGGTAAAAATGGCACGGCAAATAAGGCACGGATGAAAAAGTAGGAAAAATGGCATAGAAAAAAATAGCAACTGTAAAAATGGCACAGGAAAAATGGCACACTTAGTAAAATATGCGTTTAGGGTTAGGGTTACCTTGGGGAATATTTATTATTAGTTATTTTTGCCTCTGTCAAGGAAGTTATACTTCAACATAGTTTGTTTGTTTGGTTGCTTTTTGTCTGTTATAGCAGTAAGCCTATTGCGCAAAAACTACCTAACAGATTTTTACGAAACTTTGAGGTGAACACGGGTTTTAGGTAGCCAAAACGGGCGTTTTTTTGGCAAAACTTGGCCGAAAACCACATACAAAAACAATAGTGAAGCACTTCGTGGAGGTCTCAGAGGAGTGTTTAGTAGCTATTTTTATTTTCTTCACTAGAACAAACAAGTATGAGTTAGTTCCAAGTTCCATTTCAAGAAACTCTGGCTTGGAAAACTGCATAACGCCGTCCATAACTTTTGCTTATTTTGCTTATTAACGTGTATAGTCTTATAAGCAATATACCGCAATACCGCAATTTTTATGATTTCCACCGTTGAGTGACAAATTTACCTCAACCATGCAAAGCACAGCAGCGTCTCCTTTTTCGAGGGCGGAGTTCTTTTGTTTTAGAATTCTACCTGCCCACTGTCTACAATAGACGTAACGGGAATGTGATGACATTCAACACGTTTATATTTTAATTACATGTCTGTGTATTAACATTATACTTTACATCAGAACGTTGCAGTAATAAAGGCATGCCATTTTCATTACCATTCTAGGATGACCTATGACTTTCTTTTCTCATGTAAAACAGAGTAATTATCCTAGCTTTTCTTGTGCGTGTTGTATTATGTTGATTACTGACTCCAGGTAATTAATTACATTTTGCAGATAATATTCAGCCAGTTCTGCAGCTCTTATGACATAATACAGCTCATTTTAACTGCCACCGGTGCGTCAAGGTAAGAAAAAGTCATGCAGCACGGACTTATTTTCTAATCAATTACTGCTGTTACATAGATTTATTAGTAATAAACTGTGAACTTTACAAGTTTAAAGATTGTAAATTACATTTACTTTACCAATTTGGTAGGTTAAATTCCTTTAGTTTTCTTGTGTATAGCCTGTATATATGTTTAATTTCTTTAGTTTTCTTGTGTATAGCCTGTATATATGTATATACAGGCTATATATGTATATATATGTATATATATGTATACAGGTATATATATACATACTTATATGTACTTCATATGGTGTACACTGTACACCATATAAAGTCAGATGTACATGCTTTACCTTCAGTCAATGAGTAGAATTGTATAGGATAGAACAGAACAGAATAGAATAGAATGGAATAGAATAGAAGAGATTTTTTGCATGAATGTACACCAAAATTGCACGTAATACAATATTTCCTTGATGTTTCTTGCATGGTTAGTACATCAAATAGATAATTTCAAATAAATAAGATTGAACAAATAAAAATTACACATTAATAGCATACGTTAAGTCATTAAGAATTGGGAATTTTACATTGTTAATAAGTGTCAAAAGTGAGGCTAATAAGAGTCATAAAGTTAAAATTCACAAAATTCATAATTCGATATTTAGTGTAGATTGGAAAATTAGAAAGTTAAAAGTTAAAAACAAAAGAGAATAGTAATTCTATCATCATAAAAGAGAATCTCATAAATCATATATTCGTTAAATTATGTATGTGTTTGTTGTTGTTGTATGTTGTTAGTTGTTTCACTTTTTCCTAATTATTTTGTGCCCTGTCAGTGTGGTGTATCAGAATTATATCTGATTTGCAAGTTGTTTTTACAGGTGGAGTGATATTTTGCTTAAAAGTCAAAGCGGAGCTCTCGTGTCTGTAAGTCCCACGATGCCATCAAACGACTCCAGGTAATCAACTTCAGAAATCATCTGTGGTGTGTTAGGACTACTTGTACAAACGCATTTCGTTGTTTCTTGAAATGCAATATACTAACAGTTGATACTTCATTATTTTATGAAGAAACGATGTGCATACACTGTATTCTCTGATGAAAGCAGCTTGTAGTGCAAACAATTAGACTACAGGAGGCATTAAATTTGTTCTAGTGTCCGCTGACCTTACACTCACTTATGATAACTGGATGCTCCAATAAAATATAGTTCCGCATCACACTATAGGTTAGTTACTTGTCTAATAATAGTTTTTGAATTAATAAGTCTATCGCAAATTTTGTTGACTCGCATTACTGTTGTGAAGCCTAACGCGTTTGTTTATTCCGCGCGGTAAAGCGGAAATAGACGCTATAAAATTTTACAGGCTAGAGTAGACGTCTGAATAAATTGACTTAAGACGCTCACAAATAATCTAAGAATAACCTCAAGTAAGGTTCAACATGCAACAATAAGACAACTTTAAACGTGAAGCGGTCAGAGAAACAGATCAATGAACTGCTTAGACCATCGAGATTAATCATGTTTATTATTGTCCACTTAGCATCGTCATCATCAGCAGCAGCATCGTCATTATACTCATCTTTATCATTAGCATCTACCATTTTTAATCAATGCATGTAACAATTACTAATTTTGTACCAAAAAAGTAATAGTGGTGGCAGTGGTAGTGGTGGAGTAGTTGTAGTAGTAGTAGTAGTAGTAGTAGTAGTAGTAGTAGTAGTAGTAGTAGTAGTAGTAGTAGTAGTAGTAGTAGTAGTAGTAGTAGTAGTAGTAGTAGTAGCAGCAGCAGCAGCAGCAGTAGTAGTGGTAGTGGTAGTGGTACTGGTGGTGGTGGTGGTAGTAGTAGTGGTAGTAGTAGTAGTAGTAGTAGTAGTAGTAGTAGTAGTAGTAGTAGTAGTAGTAGTAGTAGTAGTAGTAGTAGTAGTAGTAGTAGTAGTAGTAGTAGTAGTAGTAGTAGTAGTAGTAGTAGTAGTAGTAGTAGTAGTAGTAGCAGAGGTAGTAGTAGTAGTAGTAGTAGTAGTAGTAGTAGTAGTAGTAGCAGCAGTAGCATCAGCAGCAGCAGCAGCAGTAGTAGTAGTAGTAGTAGTAGTAGTAGTAGTAGTAGTAGTAGTAGTAGTAGTAGTAGTAGTAGTAGTAGTAGTAGTAGTAGTAGTAGTAGTAATAATAGCAGTAGTAGACGTAGTAGTAGTAGGGTCGTAGTGGTAGTGGTAGTGGTACTGGTTGTGGTTGTGGTAGTAGTAGTAGTAGTAGTAGTAGTAGTAGTAGTAGTAGTAGTAGTAGTAGTAGTAGTAGTAGTAGTAGTAGTAGTAGTAGTAGTAGTAGGGTAGTAGTAGTAGTGGTAGTGGTAGTGGTAGTAGTGGTAGTGGTAGTGGTAGTGGTAGTAGTAGTAGTAGTAGCAAGAGTAATAAAAGTGCAGCTAGCTATATACAATTCCACAAATGTCACTTGCGGAATTAAAGAAGGTTGTTGCCTTTGGTGTTGCAACAGTTAAAACCAACTCACTTCATTTTCTTCATGCTCATATAGCATATCAGATATAAATAAATTTCTGAACAGCAACAACAAGCTTTAAAAGATGATTAATTACTGCGCAGTGAAAATGTCATTATTTTTATGAATGTTTCAGTACGCCGTATAAAGTCATATTGGCGAATACGAATGAAGTAGGACTGCCACTTAGTGTTCAGCAAAATCGACAAGGTCGGTAATACTTATTAGTTATGCAGAATAAACAAATAATGAGGAAGTCTACCTTTCTCATGTACGTACAGCTCAAAGTAAATAAGCCTAATTTTCACACAACTCGGTATTTGTGCAACAGCAAGACCTTCTTAAACACGGTGGTACATATGATCTTTTGCTAGAGTGAATAAATACAACAAGTAACAGCACCGAACAATTTATTACAACAATGTATTGCTAAATCAACAGGGAAGCTATCATTTCCTCGATATTTAGTGTGGAAGCCTCTTGCGTCTCGCACCTACCCCTACCCCCCCCCCTGCTATCTTGACGGTATGATCAGACAGATCGAACTGAAGCTCACCAATGCATACAAGCAATGTTGAGTGGAGGTTAAGATGACCAACAAACATTGGTCTTCAAAGAATTAGCTTGGGACACACCTTGAGTCTGGCACTTATCTGTTGGAGATCGTACTCTTTACGATTGCAGGCACAAGGCTTTCACACTTACTACTGAGGACGTGACAGATTTGCTATTGATTCAGTAATATCTTGATGCAGTAAATTATCGTTCTGTATAATTGCTCGTTGTATCGTACCCTCGTAACAGAAGGCCACGTTACACTTTGTAGATTCTTGTGACAGGAAGTACTCCGTAACAAAAGGCCACGTTACATTTTGAAGATTCTTGTGAGTGGATGTCCCACGTAAAAAGAGGCCACATTACACCCTGTAGATGTTTGTACAGGGCGTACCACGATTAAAATCAAAGCTCCGTTCAATTCCGTGATATTATAGCGTAGGCGCTTGGGCGGCCCACTCTGCACAACCTCTGCCTTTATTCCAAGTACAGCATGGCTATCAACTAGAATTACATGTCACTCCTAAAAGTACCAGTAGTTCAAACAAAGTCTTTTAAATTATTCTTCTCAAAATATTTCGGTTCTTATTGCCTCAATCTTCACACCTTTTGCTTTTACCCAATCAGGTTTCATCTTGGCTCTGTCTCTGACATGTACACTAGTTTGGATGCAAAGTGAAGGTAAAACCTGCTGTACTTTGGAGCTACAGTTGTAATCGGGTTGTGCAGAGTTGGTGGTTCTTGCACTGAGTTTCTTCCGACCAGGTTAGAGTTCTCTTGCTACCCGCTATATGGGGAGTTAGGTATCAGTCTCTACTGTATTTCTTTGTTCTGCTTTTCTTCAATTTGCCTAAAATCTTGTCTCAGTTAGTTTAGGCTTAGCAATATTTAAATATCTTTCCAAGTTAGCAAGCAACAATAGTCAGCTTTATTTAATTCAATTATGTTTAATTGTGGTCATGTGGAAGTCATTATTAGGCTGCTCTACCTCCGTACCTGCAGGCCAGAACCATTCCCGGGTGGCGAGGTGCGACCAGTAGTTCAATATTAATAAATCGTTAACAGTTTAAATGATCATTATGTGGTTTAGGTAAGACCATTTTTTGCTGTAGTTCTGCTTTTTGTCTCCTAAATTGGTCGTACGTCATTCAACAAAGGTGCATATATAGAACAACGGAAACGCACAAATGCACACCTGTTTTTTCATTCACGTAGGTAAGCTTGATGAAAGTACAACAGCAATATTGATCTGTCCTGTAGTTCCATTAACACTAAGTCTAGGGCTTTCTGATGTCATCGTATTTCCATTTACATGATTTCATTGTACTGTGAACGTTATAAGGCGTTTCAATAACGGAGGACATAAATCCTACCACACCTACAGCTGTATGACCTAATGAGTACTTTTATTCAGCAGTATCTCTCACTCGGTTACCCAGCCTACCGAACTCATAGGTGGTTAGCGATAGCTCCTAGTAAGGCGGTACTTACGTGTCATAGGATTTTTTCTTTAAATTCTGTTACAACGTGGTTTCAGTTACCCTCAACAAAAAATAGGCCAAAATCGTGATTGGTACTTTGAGATATACGCATAAATCCAAGATGGTGAGATCTGGGGCCTAATATCAGTTATATCTCCTAAACCATCAAGCTAAGATGAAAACTATATATTATTGACTGATAGGAAAGTGCATCCGAGGATCTAACAGAATCTGATAAAAAAATTATATTGCAGTTGTTCTAAGTTACTTGTTATATTTACCCCTCTATTCTACTTGTGTCAGACAAACTTTCTCGCCCACTCATATGCATACTCATTCCTTCACTCCCTTACTTAGATTTGATACTGCTGATCACCACCAAGCATCGGCTTGGATCCTAGAAAAAATCCTATGGCTCCTTCATTTCTTCACTCACTCACTCTGTCGATCATACTTGTCTCAACCCCAAAAGCATTTATCCAGTTGAGTTGAAATTTGGTAAGATGATTAGTTAGGCTAGTTCAAAACAAAACGTTTGTAGCAATCGATTCGTTAATAAGTTAATTAATCAGACCCGCTTAGTTAATTAATTATTAATTTGACGAAATGAATCCACTGTATGATGTACTTTAAATGCAAGATATGTATGTATCCATGTGCAGTTTCATTTTTAAGTATACTCTTTTTTCGATGCACATGTATGAGCTGGTGCAAAAATTTTTGTGCTTTATATTAAAACACAACTCGTCAACTGTTCTCTAGCAGTCTGGCAATGGAATGCACTCCTCATTGCTTAATGGTGACTGTCAGCGAGCAGATGTGTTTTAAAAAAAATGTTTAAAACTCAAGTTAATTTATACAGGCACTCACGGCATTATAAAATGAAAACAACTCTTTTGTTAAAACTTTGTGTTAAAAGTTAAAACTGATTGTTTGCTTGTTTGCGTAGTCTATCACTGCATATGACTGCAGATTGCAGTCGAAACGTTTTTAACATTTTTTGATTCAAAGTTTACGACTGATATTTTTTCTTGCTATTAAGAATTTGTAAACACAATGTACAAGTACATATTAATCCCGCTATAATTGCTACATTTTAGTACTTTTGTAGAATTATATAGTTTTTACACATGAAAATTTTTCTACCCCTTTGTAACGTGGCAATATAACTGTGCACCTCACAGACACTTATGACTGTAGTATGACTGACAAAATATCTGCCCTCTCAGCGGCAGCGTATAAGATTGCTATTACTTTGCGTCTTCGTAATTATCGTCGTCGACTTATGAAGCACCTGGGTTGTAATCAACAACTTTTCATGATGATACATAACAACTGTGTTAGGCATCTCGTGCTCTATAAAAAATACATTCAAGAATGGCTTCATTATATCATGGACGTTGGCTGATTCCAATAACAGCATTATATAAGGTTTCCTTTTCGACGAGTCTCCAGTGAAAAACCAGGTCCCTCATTACTTTTCAAAGTTTTTTAAAATAGCAATTGCAAGAGAAACCACATGACAATTTGGTTGCTAAGTCAATGATTTATGAAAGTTTTGGCAGCATCAAACTTGGCTTTATAAGTCTACTGGAAAGTCACTAGTGAGCACCACGTTTTTTTAAACAAGTCAAACCACATTTCTGAGCACTCTCGGTAGTCCACTGGTCATTGGACAACATGTCGGGAGTAACAGAAACAGAAACAGCTTCGTGGCATACATTTTGCGCTTAATGTAGCCCCACAAAAAGACGTTGCATGGTGTGGCAGGCGAGCAATCTGTGAGATTTTACACCCGTTCTAGAATGTAGACTAAAAATGCACACCTACTTGGTAAAATGAACATTGTTAGTTGAAATGTAGCAAAGAAATTTGAAAATCAAATTATTTGATTTTTCAAATTTCTTTGTGAATGACTTATGAAGCACCCTAAATAAATGTATACATATTCCTATGGAACCTATAATTCCGTAATCCGGTACAAACACATTGCATAAAATAAAACTTTTATGGTCACATACATTAGGATTGCCATGCGGCCTTTGTATTAAGCTGAATTTACCGTACGATAGGCCTACTGAAAGGTAATATTTGCTTTTCCAAATTTATTTACTTGCTCTTATTTACAGTTGCGATTGTAAACAATGACGAAGTTTTAAAGCAAACTTTGACACAAGTTGCTGAATCATTTAGCCGGTAAGATGTTTATATTACTGAAAATTATATTATATTATTTTATGTTATGTTATGTTATGTTACGTTGTGTTACGTCATGTCATGTCATGCTATGTTACGCTACGCTATGTCATGTCGTGTCATATCATATCATATCATATCATATTATATTACAATATATTATATTAGACTGCTAAATTGCTGTTTATAGGTGTAGGTATTATTATTCTTGTTATTATATTATATTATATTATATTATATTATATTATATTATATTATATTATATTATATTATATTATATTATATTATATTATATTATATTATATTATATTATATTATATTATATTATATTATATTATATTATATTATATTATATTATATTATATTATATTATATTATATTATATTATATTATATTATATTATATTATATTATATTATATTATATTATATTATATTATATTATATTATATTATATTATATTATAATATATATATATTATATTATATTATATTATATTATATTATATTATATTATATTATATTATATTATATTATATTATATTATATTATATTATATTATATTATATTATATTATATTATATAATAATATTATATTATTACATGGCTCATAAATTTCATAAATTTGTAGTTTCAAATAACGCTCGCAGCTACATTAGTCCATGAGCCCACAGTAGCGGATTTCTGTGCTTGTGTACTTTCACTGCGTATTTATTGATCTAAAAGGGCAAGGTCTAGTTTTGTAGTAACTATAAGTCCATATTCTCTTGAATTATATTTGAACTTGACATGCAGAAACAAAACCACACTGAGTGAAATTGCATGAGAAACCGCCACGTGCTGTAGAGTTTTATTAATGTTGCCTTGTTAGTGAAACTATGTGCAGTATTATTATCAAAAATTGACGCCATAATAATTCACTTATGCCTAGCAAAAACATGTTTAATTAAATCACGCATATTTTGCAATGTTTTAGTGTTTTGCGACTCGATGACGTGAAAGCGGAATTAATGACAAAGATTTCACAGCTGGAGCGAAGAATGGAAGGTTAGTTTTTTGTTACTTTCTCACCCCACTTGTACAAGTGCTTCAAAGCATGACGTTTGTGTATTTTAAAAAATGTTAGCTTTCTACTTTTAAAAATATAGCTGTTTTCTTCTTTAAATCTACAAGCATGAAGGTTTGAGAGTACGATAAAAATTTTAGTTTTCTTTTTAATTTCTACTTTAAAAAGATAACTGCTTTCTTTTCTGAATCTGTATAATGAATTATGTTCCTGATGCACAATGCAATAACAAAACCTATAACTGTAAGCTATAACTATAGCTATGCACTTTGGAACACAAAACATTTTTAACGTCAGGCCTATTATAAGTAGTAGTACTATGTACGTCACCAATGTGTTCAATTCAGTCCGCATTACAGCCGCAAAACTACTGAGTTGATCCTGTAGTAAACGTTTCTAGTTTTTAACGAAGCTAAACATGAAATTTTGTATAAAATTTCTGTTATTGCTGCTTCAGAAGCCAAAGCGTGTATGTATAACTATCATGAATTTTTAGAATATAAGTATGCATAAAGAGCAATGACAGCGCACCTGCACTGCACCCATTATGAGACAGAGCAACAATAGCACACCTGCACTCACGCACCATGAAATTAGCTATGTGATTGTATGCCAGTCGTAGTCGTATAGTTTGGTTTTTCTAAGAATAATGAAGTGTATAAATGTTTGCCTGTAAGACATTTTTAAATATCGACGATTTATTCCTAGAAAAATAAAACTTCATAGAATAAAAAAGGCAAACGAATCCTTTCAAGATGTATAGCAGTTACAATAATTGGTTAGTTTTTGCTAAGTTCCAAATTTTTTTGTGCAGCACTACAACTGCGCTAGCTTCATACACTTCAGTTTGCAATAGTGTCTCTTAGTGTTACTTTCTTCCTGCTTGCCATCTGCACTCTCTCTCTAAATAGTTTTTCTTTATTTTCGACCTGAATGTGATAACCGAAAATGAAATTTACAGTTGAAATTTATAAAAGATATTTTTAGGGTGTGTAACAAGGGCCCATTCTAGCACCACTGCTTTTTCCTATTTATATTAACGAAGCTCGTTTTCTTAAGATCTTAATACACGTGATTTTGCTGATGACTAGCTTGTTCCTTACGTCCTCTAACTTATTCACTTTACAACATAGTATTAACGGAAAGCTAAAAAGACCGATAAATAAATAAAAGTGAAACAAAACGAAATATAATTAGAATCATTAATCAACAGCAAACTTTCGCAAATCCAATGAAAAGCCAATTAACTGCAACTTTCTTTTCGCAGCCGAAGGATTAAAATCAGTTGAAGTTGAAATTTGCAAAAAGCAAATTCAAGATTTGAGGAATGCTTTTTTCGAAAACAAAACCTATAACAACAGGTAGGTGTAGATATATTGTAGATAAACTGTCATAAACTAAGTTTCATGATTTGATGTCTTCTTGATTACTGTGCGAAGTTACGTGCGCAACATGAATTGCCCAAATTGCTGTTTATAGATGTAGGTATTACCTATTGATCTTATTACTGCGTTCAGTCGTTGCACGCCTACGGCTTGTATTGCATGTACGTAGGCGGAATAACTTGTTTACGTCTTGACTATTGGCGCAAATAAACAGTTACCTTTTTCCGCCAACAGTTTTATTTAGTTAAACCAAGTACGGATTTTGAACGGATTCTGTTCGTGTTTCTGTTCGGATTCTGCAACGCCGCACAGTCTTACTTATCCTATCCCATTTTGAAGTACGCTAAAAGTATCCATTTAAATACCTATAATAATGCCAAAGCATTTTTGATAATTGAATAATAGGTTAAAAACTTAATTAATGGCGGGTGAGCCCAACTAGTGATAAAATTACAAATGAACGTAACTGCACAAGCATTCCACGAGCGTGTTGCATGTGTTTGCGAAAGTGAAAATTGGTGCAGTGCTACTGTAACATTCAGTGTGATATACAAAAACTCGGCATATTTTAAGTTTACCGATGTGCCACGCATGAACGTGTGCACTACGTCACAACTAAACACTCCTGAACTGAAAGGGACAATAAGTGTTTTTGTGCAACGCATTTCACAGGCGCTAGTGCCAATCTATAACTAGCGAACGGCGAAATACATATAACAGCGAAGAACTAGCGGCACGAATACGAAATTACGTTTTTGTAGTAATAATTCCCTTACGTGAGACATTCTTGAAAAAACAGTATGTTCTTTTTCAATATTTTTGGGAAAGATCGTTTTGAACTATAGTTTAAAATTGCCTCCGGTTTTCCTTTAACTAAATGAATTTGATATTAACAGTCGCCGCTCTTTTCGTTTGTCTGCACTAATGAATATTAAATAAGCAAATAATAAAAACAAATTATGAACAACAAATTGATAAAAACCTATCGGACAAACGAACAAATAAATGAGCAAACTTTGAAGCCTGCCATTGTTGAAGAAATGTTTAAATCTAGGGCATTGACTGTTGAGATTTCTTCTACTGTTAGCAAGACTGTCACATATTCCGGGAAAATCTGTTTTTTTAGAAATGTAGCCTAATCTTTGTTTGTTACTCTTTGGTTTACTGAAGTCCCTTTTCGTTTTACTAGGCCACGTCTTACGTTTCTTTACTAGATTTTTCTCATTAATTTGGACGCAAACAGTTGGCCCTATAATCATGCCATAATTTTACTGATGACTTGAATATCTTCATTGTTTGTGTTGATACGTGTTCCAGAGGAAAAAAGAACGTCTCGTTGTCGTATTTACAGTGCTCTTTAGGTTCTTTTCTCAGCTCGGTCATCATCTATTTCTTCAGTATGACGGACATAGTTTTTTAATTTCTCATTGATTCACTTCTACGGTGAGTCTTTATCTCCGTTTCTTGTGTTACTTACCAAACTTAGTTATCTGTTTTCTTGGTTTCAGTAGCAGTTTGATTTGCTGAGTGATTTTTTACTCCCCAATTGAGATATCCTCAGCCCAAAGAGGTTCCAGGATGCAAACGTAGTTAAGAACCTCTGTGACTTAGCCCACTGTCAGACGCATCTGTTTTATCAGTCTGTGTTCTGCAACTGGCAGCACTCTTAAAGATTACTTATTTCTGGTTTTCGTCCAACGTGTTAAGTTCGAAGTCGAAGAAATTACATATCGAGATTGAAATGTCAAAGAGAGAAAACCGCGGGGTTCAAAGGCGGCAAATGCCACTCTCGGTGCTTTAAATTTAATAGAAACTAAAATTTCGCGGGCATAACTGAATGTTAATGTTGTTTAAGAAGACTTAAATAATACTTATGTTAACTTAGCGCAATAATTGAGATAAACCTCGTCAAAAAATAATAATTTATTAATGTTCGACTGTCTATAACGTTTTCTTATTTATTTTATATACTATGCACAGAGATAATGCCTACTTTATAAAAATAATTGTGTAAGGACCGGAACTTATCTGTTCGTCTATCAATAATAATCCTGTAAGATAAGACACGTAGTCGAAAGAAATATCTTAGGTACGTTCGAATGCACATTTTCATGTTTATTGGGTAAGTAAAACACCCATACAGATATTACAATCCGTTTACAGAGTTATTTACATACACATACTGAAAAACTATATCTAAAGATTCGCAAAAACAAAATTATTTACAGATTCACCAACGTATAACGGCATTTAAGGGGTAGTGAATAGCCGAGTGGTTACAGCATGTGCACTGCAACTGGACTCTGTTAGCATGTTCCGAGATCACTTAACTCCTTAAAGTTGACTATTTTTGTTACAGAGTGTCACTAATAATCAAAATGTTGCATTTCTCATACTGATGTAATGTTGATATCCTCCTACGCTTCTGTTGACCATAGTGAATGAAGTAACCCAAGATATGATTACGAAGAACTAACGCTGTTGTTATTAGTTTGCACCTCTAAACATGTACGCTAGATTAATAATAGCTTGCAACTACAATATCTTGCAGATAATAAATTTGTTCAGCGGGAGACTGATGACTCCTATGACCTACTGGGCATAAAAAAATATAGCGGCTTCTTCTAATCATGACAGTAACAACATGCTGATGTGTTTGAACAACCTTACGAATGTATATTGACAATAAAGGATTCATAAAAATGTAATGGCTTGTAGCCGCAAGAGCAAATATTGGCAATGGGGAAACTTTATTTTTATTTTAAGAGCGAATGTGTTTACTTTCCATAAATCATTGCTTGACTTGGTGGAAAAACTCAGCAGGAAAACTTACTGCAAAACCTGTGAAGTCTTGACTTTGACTGTCTTGACTGAACACAAATCGCCCCGGTTTAGGTCAGTTGTCACTCATTAGAGAACGCATTAGTAGAAGGATGCGTGCGTGCGTGCGTGTGCGTGTGTGTGTAATTTTGTATATCATTTTTATTCGTACTCGTGGTACAATCACATCAAGTAAAGAAACAGATCAAAACAGATCAACAAGCAAAATAACATTAATTAACAAGATTAGCAAGCAATGTGAATATATTCAATTAAGTATATATATATGCATACGTAGATACATACATACATACATACATACATACATACATACATACATACATACATACATACATACATACATACATACATACATACATACATACATACATACATACATACATACATACATACATACATACATACATACATACATACATACATACATACATACATACATACGTACGTACATGCGTACATACATATATACGTACATACGTACATACATACATACTCGCATGCGTGTTTTGAAAACAGTATTTACATAACTATGATAAAAAGTGATATGGTATCTAGATGACGCTTCTGGAATCGACTGGGACAGCAGTTTTCAGGGAGACAGTTTCTGGCGGTAATTCCACGGGCACAAAGCTCGAGCAATACACCGAGTTTACGGATGGTTGTTATGTATCAAGGAATGTCATTAGTAAGGACATAGGAAACAGCAGAAAAACGAACAACATTTGAAAACCATTGACGAGATGCCCTAAGAGCGTCTTTCATAAAAGCAGCTATAAAAGAGACGTAGACCTCTTTCCACAGGCCAAGGGAATGCAGGATTGTCTTCAAATCAAACGCTATTAGAGTGGCAATGCAATTTTGCAATCTGTCAAGTGCATTAAGGTACAAGGTTGCATGGTCGATTTATAAACATGGTATGCAGCTTCAGAAGTGGTAATCTAATTAATGATATAGTTAATTGCCAGCTAATTTAAAAAGTTGATACCATATTGATACCATAAGTGTCCCCCTATTGTCATCGGTACAGGTGACGCTGTCCGAATGTGTGATACAAGGAGGAAAATCTCAGGCTGCTCTGTCGTGTTGAATTAGAGCATGGGCGGTCTAATCCCAAGCCTCGGATTCAAGTCATTTCTTCAACTCATTACCCGCAATGGGTAATAATTGTGAAATAAAGCGCAAAAGTTCATGTTCTGGCATTCACAGTCGTAATCTAATGATAACTTCAGAAGTTAGCATTCCTTTCTTTGTGGTCTCGGCCATTGAACATTGAACGTCAACAAAGTTCAATAAATTACTTTAATAAACGAATGGATTTAATTCTTTTGTTGAGCGTTGGTGTGATTCTTGAAGTAGTCTCTGTCGTATAGATATTGTGTTCAGTGTACTTCATCGGGCAGCTTTGAAAGCCAAGGAAGGAAAGTAAAAGCGACTCACTCCAGGAAATGAAATTATCTGATCAATAATCGCTATATCCAGACAACATGATACGAAAAGACCTATATGCTTTTCAGACAGCCTTAATTGGTTTAAATCGATGTGTAATTGGCTGATTATATACGCTGCAGTGTATCTATAGTACGTTTGACCACTTTGCAGCTGTGCAGATATGATTAGACCTGTTACGATACGCTCACAATGTAATCCTCAGTGAAAATTCGATTAAGATCTAAAACGCTATTTAAATAAGTTTTTCCGCAACTATAGCTTTGTTTACTATATACCCTTGCGCTACGAATGTGGCCGAAACAAACTTTATTTTAAACGCCGTTAGGATAGCTATAATATTTCGACGAACCATTTGTGATTAATTTAAAGTGATAATATCTGTATTGATCTATTCGGAATAGTTTAGAAGGTTCAGGCTCACTCCTTTGTTTTGCACTTTAATAGTCTTGCACGTTCTTTGTGTAATATTGTTAGTTTCGTTGAGGCTTCTTTGTGTATAATTCAAACTGTTACAATGAATTGTTACATGCACTGTGAGTCTTTTGTACCCGAACCTCAAATTATTAAAAACCAGTTGCTAGCAAAACGAGTGCTTTTTCAACTACGTTTGAACAACTTAATTAGGCCGGCCTACTTGGATTGTTTTTAGCAAGGATCATGTAAGTACATATGCTGTGTATTGATATATAATGGGCATTTCTCGATTTGCTGTAACTCACCTTTGCAGCTACTCCCATCATTTTGACACTTATTATGGCTTTAGCCTTTGTGTAAGAAACCCAAAACTGGGTTATATCAGACATTTGTTTTTTATACAACTTTTTTGTGGCGCTTACACTTTAATTATAGTGAATATAAGGATGTGATACATTATATCCACATATACACATTGAGCAAAAACATATACGCATCAATAAACAAAGATAATATCATGCTGTAGAAAATTCAGTGTTTGCAGACTTATTTCTCATGAATGCAAACTAGATTTCGTTCTTCAATAGCATTAACATACATTTGGATGGCTCCTTTATTAATTGTGACTCCGTTCCACAGATCGATATTCCTATGGTTAGAAAATGTTTTTTTAAATAAAAAAAATTCTTATACTTTTCTTATACCTGTAAGTATGCTATTTAGACCAAGTTATATTGAATTTACTTGATCTAGTTATTTACTCCTTTTAGCCTAACAGCTGGAGAGAGGAAAATCTCAATAAGACGTGACGTGCCAAAATATCCCAAGGTACTTACATCCACACACAATTTCGCTATATCTTTAGATTTTAAAAATTAAACAAGTTCTATATTTCATCTCGAACAAAATCTCGGCTGTTAATAAAATATGCGTGAAAGCTATGATTGAATCCGATTGATTGGTTTTTCTAATCTATAATTAAAAAATTAACTACATTTTATATAATTCTAGTTGCGCATTTGATTTTTATTTCATTTGCAAAATATTTCTAGTTTTTTTCTTGGAAGGAGTTTACAATTCCCCACACAATGTAAATACCCTAGCGCAACCTTAAGCCTAGCCCCAACCCTAACACTAACCCCAATGTCAATCCTAACCTCTATGCTTACCCAAACCCTGGCACTAACCCCAACCCCAACCCTTATCGCGCATCAGCTACAACCTCAACCCCTAACGCCAACTCCAACCCTAACCCTAACCCGAATCCCAATCCGCTTGCGAACTAATTTCTTGTGCGTGGGAAATTGTAAACTTTAGCCTTTGTAGACTTTTTCTTAAAAAGCTAGAATTTTCTGTACATAATTTAATATTTACTACAACTACATTCGTTACTACAGTATACTCTATCACACGAGACAATTGAATACTTGAAGAAACCGACTTTCGACATGTGGCATTGGGAGCCAAATGAGGTATGTGAATCACCTTATGACAATGACAGACGAATTATTGTCCTTACCAAAAAATGTCATCCTTATAAAAACAAATACCCCATCTACCATCTGTCATTAACTTTTCTGCAATCTCGGTACTTTGGACTACATTATCATTTAAAATCATAGCACTAGTAATTTTTAGTTTTTCAACTAAAACTATGTTTCAATTTTCTTCAACTATTTTGAAGTTTAGGAACCTATTTTTGTTGTCTTATAGTATTACAAGCCAAACTGGTCTTTTTTGACGTTTCACGGTTCTACGTTCTAGGTAGAGATTCTAGGAATGTTTATTCTTGCCCAGTTCTCTGCTTCTTTCTTTTTCAAAGAACCGTAGAAGACCCCCTCGAGCCAAAAATCCCGTACAAATTGCCACATGAACGGTAAAAAGCTATAGTGTGGTATGAAAGATGCTACCCCAACAGGCCTACGGGCTACTGAAGGCTTCGGGGCCTAATAGATTTTGACATTATTCCAATAGGCGTCAATAGATAACAAGACTGTCGATGTACAGCGGTCATTTTCTGTGTTTCATTTTATCGATAAACGAAGGAGTTCAATAAAAGAATGTAGGAACAATATCAGGGTGACCATTTTGTACTTTTAAGGACGATAGGTGTATGAATAACGATTAATAGTGACAATATGCAGAGGACAACCACATATTGCTTTGCAATATTTATGGTTTAGAAATGCTTCGTCATGTTTTCAGTTAAATTATGATATTATGCAAAAATATCTTTTCAACTTTTTTGGAAAATTTGACCAACTAAAAAACAAATATTTTTCCCATTTTTGGCAATTTAAAAAGCAAATATTTCGTCAATTTTTAGCAACTAAAAATCCTGCCTGTACATCTGTCCCTGTATTCCGTGCATGTAAATCCTTTTGTAATAACAGAGGACTAACAAATCAATGGCATTTACTGTTCGTGTCACATTCTAACACATGTGCCACAGCTCATTTGGGTAAATCTGTAAAGCTTCATTATGTGGAATTGTTGCTTTTCTTCAGATGCTGTCATTATTGGAGCACATGTATCATGAGCTCGGACTAGTAGCAGAATTCAACATAAATCCAATAACGCTAAAACGTTGGTTGGTAAGCAGAATGCATGGTCGTCCAGAAAAAACGTTTTGGTCAGCCGCCGTTCAAAGACCTAGAGGAGTGTCCTAGCGAGGCTTGATGGGTTGTTGGATTTACAACTCTTTGGAAACCGGAAAAAAGCAGGTTGCACAATGATGTGGGTCTCTTTTACAAAAGCCTCTATCATGATTAGTTCGTTAGGAGGAACATTTTTTCTGGACGACCCTGTACACGTATACGTTAGCCATACAGACATGGATATAACTGACAAAACCCTAACTTGGTAATCTAATAATTCTGCTATTCAGTAGATGCGTTTCATAATGAGCTTAGACATTTTCTCATTATCCACCGTTGCCTGCGTTCTATATTGACGTAACAAAGGCGGCTGACTATTGTGCAGGTTTCCCATTAAAGCTGAAACTCGGCACTTATCCGAGTTCCTTGTCTTGTTTCATTGTGACGCAGCATTACACGTGACTTGACATTTACACAATTTACGCGGGTTTTAACGTCCTACAATTAGCTCTAAAAGTTCGGCTTCAAAGAATAATCCACGCAAGCATTTACAACGAGTACCACTAAAGGCATTGACAATCTAAAAATAGATTATTTCAGTGTAAAATTTAAGGTTTTTCTTTTAAATATTTTTCTTTCAAACATTTAAAAATTTTTCTTTTGATTGTTCAATAAATTTATTAGATCTGTTTGCAAGACGTGATCATGTGAAACGTTCTTGGCAAATTATGTATCAGCTATTTTCTATTCTATTTTGTTATTTTCTATTTATATAAATTTCTATATATTTTCAAAATGGAGTATTTCCATTCTATCCTATTCTAGCTTCTAGAAACGGCGGAATGCCGAGAAATTACTCAAACAAAAATCATTAACTGTTAAGCTGCATTCACGTTAAAAATAGCAACAGCAACGATATTGTTCATAATATTAACTGATTTCACAGATGTGACTTCGAAACGGCACTATTACATCAAAAATACATATACATGTGCATAGTAGGACCGTTCTTTTTCTCTTTCGCTGCTCCCGTTCCGTTGCAATTTCTAACGACAGGTGATTGTGAAGTCGCTCGTGTTTTTCAGTTGTGTGTGCAAGAAAACTACAGGAACAATCCGTTTCATAATTTCCGGCACTGTTTCTGCGTGTCTCAAATGATGTACGGCATGATCCATCTTTGTAAACTAGAAGAGAAAATGACTCGACAAGACCTCGGCGTGTTGCTCACAGCTTGTGTTTGTCATGACTTGGATCACCCAGGATATAATAACACGTAAGTTACTGACAGTTTGTGTTTGTCATGACGTGGATCATTCAGGATATAATAACACGTAAGTTACTGACAGTTTGTGTTTGTCATGACGTGGATCATTCAGGATATAATAACACGTAAGTTACTGACAGTTTGTGTTTGTCATGACTTGGATCATTCAGGATATAATAACACGTAAGTTACTGACAGTTTGTGTTTGTCATGACTTGGATCATTCAGGATATAATAACACGTAAGTTACTGACAGTTTGTGTTTGTCATGACTTGGATTATTCAGGGACTCGCAGCTTGTCGACATCATAACTTAGACCATGCAATCATCCAGAATACAAAATGGTTTCCTCAAATTAACTCACAACCTTTTAATCCGGTAGCGGGATTTGTAAAAGAGATACAAAGAGTTATAAACGTTCCTCTAAGACCCAGAAAAAACGGGCAAAAACAGCCATTTTGGAGATTTTTCACCTGCCGTTCGTAGACGATCCCAATTTGATAAAACTCAAGAACTAACGAACCCCAAATCATTTAACTGGCCAGAAATGTGCAAATGTCCTGAAATAAGTTTGTTAATTTTTTACTGTAATATGACTATGCTACTGGTTAGCTACTTAATTATGACCAAATTAATACATCATTGCACCTTATTATTAAGATTATTTATTCTTTTACAGTTATCAAATAAATGCTAGGACTGAACTTGCTGTCAGATATAATGATATATCTCCATTAGAAAACCATCATTGTGCCGTGGCTTTTCAAATACTGAGCAATCCAGAGGCGAACATCTTTGCAAACTTAGGAGATTCTGATTTTAAACAAATACGACAGGTAACAGTCTGCAGCTGTTCTTAAACAGCGAAACGTGGTTATTTTTGGCTGTTTGTGTTTTCATATTGCTGTTGCAAAGACTCCCGGTGTTATTACGTGACAAAGCGCAGAAGGCCTTTGGTAAACGAAAGAGAAAGAGAGAGAGAGAGAGAAAAGCATAAAAAGTAATTCTAATCTTTAAAGCAAGAGTAACAAGTCCTGGTTGCCAGGCTCTGTCCTGCAGCATCACGGGTATTGTTGCGAGATGCACACGTCCCAGAGAAGCACGCATGAAGAGAACATGGCGCGTCATGTTACGAATTAATTGGTTTCCGCTTTCCTGTGGCTTCAATTTGTCTTTTTAGAAAACCTACCCTTGACCTTAAACCTCCACCTCAAAGTTTCAATTTTTCTACCCATCTAGAACAGTAAGTTACCTCTCCTTTTAATTTCCACGCTCACCTGCCCAGGCAAATGGTTGGAAATTTTATTTATTTTTTATTTAATTTACCCCTTTATTTCGGATTCAAGATCTATGTATAATATACAAATTAAAAACAAATACAGGTAAATACATGAGAAGTTACAGAATATTCAAATTACTGACCTTTAAAAGGCGAAAACTCACAAAATTCAAATTAAAAAGGAATTACAGTAAATGGACGGAAAGTACAAAACATACAATTTACATACAAAAACATTCAAAGTACAAAAAATCCACATCAATATTATACGTACATAAAAATGAAACTGTATTTGTATGCTGAACTTCAGTATTGTGTGGCTTAAAACGTGTGAGAAACAGCATGCAAAGCCAACATTTCTCTGCTTCGAATACACTAATGATGGTTTGCAGAAGTTTTTTTGCAGATTTTCTAGCTACTGTTTATTGGATGTTATTACGGCTTCCTTACAATAACATGATTGTTTGTTTGTTTTAATAATTGCTTTTGCCTGCAGACCTACTCAGTAATAATACACTCAGTAATTGTGGCAAAATGTAGGCAAAAAGACACTGCCAGCTCGCACTGTAATTGATTTGTGCCGTAATTACTGCAGCACTTTACGTCTAAAAAAAGCTTCGCATTTTGCTAAATATAATTACTAATAAACAAAGCTAATACCTTGTTCTGACAATCTACTGTCAAGTCAATTTACTGCGCCTACTAGCAGTTTATTCAGACACTATCTTGGGGAATTGTTAATATCGATCTCAGAAAATTCATTGTGTAACTTTCGTGCTCTTGGTGAGTAATTATTTGAGCGTGTGAAACAAATTGCCGGCTAAATTCACTTTCTAGTGTAAGCTTATGCCTGTGGTTAGAGCTGTATCATTAAAGGCCTATATAACCCCAAAAGACATTGAAGTTTTTTAACACATTATTATGATTACACAAAGAATTCATAGTTATTATTAAACAAACGAAACTTGTAAATTAAATAACTTACCTTTATTGGCGAATTTTGAACGCGTCCATTGCCATAAAAGATCGCCATGTTTGGCGCGACTGAGCGAGAATGACGCACGTGGTACAGAAAGCGTCTTTGGTTATTTGCTGGTCTTTGGTGATCTGTTTACCGTCTCTGGTGATATGCAGTGGAAGTGGTACTAACAAGCCACTGGCATAGTAGTGTCTAGTTTTGTACTGAATTACTGCTGTGTTTGCCTGTCTTGAGGGCAGTTTTCATTTATTTCTGAAGTCTGCCTGCCCAATGTCTACAATAAACGTAATGGGCATATGATGATAGTGATCTGGTAACTGTACTCATAGCGTCATCCGCCCAGCGGTGTAAGGTGCTTGCTAGTTACTACACAGTATATGGCGCGATGTTTCGTTTATTTTATCCCTGAATGTTGTAAAATCAAACTCTTTAGTAAAATGTAATAATAAAAATTTTCTTAAGTCTCACAATTATTCTACAAGCGTCATTAAATGGTAAACTGTCACTTCTCTAGAGTAAATAAATGTAGTCTTTGTCTTTGTTTTTTGTCTTTTGTATTTAAAATATGAAAGGCGCCTAATTGTGAACAATTAACTATTATCCTAATTACGGTAACGTACAGATGTAAAGTTACAAGTACATAAACAAATAAATAAATGCAATAAATAAATGAATAAACAGATGGACTGATAAAAAGATAAATAATAAAACGCTTAAAGGTGCAAAAATAAGTGACAACATTGAATTTTTTATGTTGCAAAGTTTGAATTATTGTTGCAGGGAATTATAATGCTGATACTCGCTACAGACATGGCGCGTCATAGTGAAATATTAGAGGCTTTCAAAGTGAAGAAAGAAAAGTTTGACTTTTCAAATGAAGATCACTTGAATTCGGTAAGTTGCAACTATACTGTTGACGATGGTGATAATGATGGTTGCAGTTAAGAATATGCCCTGGCGGCAGTAATAATAACGACAAAACCCGTCAGATGTGATGATGATGATGATGATGATGATGACAATGTCGACGTCATGAAACCGAAATCCTGTTCATACAAGTTAATGTAAAAAATAACTGCATTTGTTTTGATCGTTTTTATGCATGCGATGTTAACTTGCCATAAATTCAATAGATACAGCTATTTTATGGATAGAATTATAGACACAATCTCGTTGTCACATCACTAGGCGTCTGCTAGACTAGTGAATTTTCCAACGAAGTAAGCAATGAATTTCGTGTTCTAGTTCACATTGATTTCAAATCATTGCGTGCACAGCGTCGGCCAAATCTTGAAACGAGAGCTGAACGTTTTAGCTTTGAAAACCTGTAAAACTTTATGGGCTTTTACGATATTGTTTTTAGCTGTTCAGCCATTTCAACGACATTGCAGCGACCTTTCTAGTCATGGTTCGTATTGAGGCTTCTGTACTAAAATAACGTCTAAAAAGTAAAAAAATCTAATCGCGTTAATTTAAGCAAAGATTAAAGCTAATTGATGTTACAAGCCCACAATTAATTTAGATTTTCATAGGAGACAAAAGACAGGAGAATAATAGAAAAAATATTGAAACATTTGTTTGATGTCGTTGATGATAATGATGACGATGGTGATGATGATGATGATGATGATGATGTCGATGTTGATCGCCTACTGAAAGATAGGAGATGTGAAAAAGTTGGAATGCGGCCTGGATTTGAACCAGAGACGTTCTACTTACAAGGCAGACGCCTTAGCACACTAAGCTACTGTGTTGGGATGATCAGGGCAATCTCTTACAGCTTTCCTATCAATCTCGACATTAAGATTATAATAATTAGTTAATAGGCCTACCAATTACGGATACAATATCAAACTTCTCCATTGCCCATATGCACACGCGCACACCTACGCTACACACGCACTCATTTGACCAAGTTTACCCTTCTGCGTAAGCGAACACATGTTTTTACAGATATTCCATTTTTTATGACGACGTTATTTTAGCTGTTTTTAACTAATTACAGTTGAAAATGATTCTAATCAAGTGCTGCGACATTTCCAATGAAGTTCGACCGATGGAGGTCTCTGAACCGTGGGTTGACTGTTTACTGGAAGAATACTTTATGCAGGTACGGCCGCTGAACACATATCCAGAAATGATTTAAAAAGGTTGACATCTCGGCTTGATAATGTCAACGTATGATAAACGATAAACGTATGTGTTGGGTGAATTAGGATAACAGAAACCATCCGTCTCAGGCAGAAATACTCTAAAACAGAGCTAAATCAATCAGAGTTTGTCGAGTAATTTGCTGAATATTCAACAGTCTTGCTGGTGCTTTTGTGTTATTCGCTTTTCGTCTGAGAGATCGCGAGTTCGATACTGCGGCTGGATGATATCAAAGGCTTTAAACTTGGTACCTTGTTGCACTGCCTGGTGCGTGGTACTTAAGGTAAATGTGAGGTAATAATAATCTCTGTTATCGTAGGTGTAGTTTGTTATTTACAGTCGGCAATAAAAGCCTTATGGCAGGCTTGTGTTGGCTGTTGTCGTCTTTAAATAAAGGTTATTATTACTATTATTATTATTATTATTATTATTATTATTATTATTATTATTATTATTATTATTATTATTATTATTATTATTATTATTATTATTGTTATTATTTTTACTATTATTATTATATTATGTATTGGAATTCGCTACTTAGTGAGTAATTATTTAGTAAATTCAGTAATTTTTTGGATTCCGGAGCGTATGCGTGCATTCTTTTTAGGAAAGCAATATTTAGAAAAGTAAGTTTGCAACATGTTGGCCGGCATTCTGCATTATTACAGAATTATTGTTATGACGGTGAGGGCAATAGGTACTCAAGTAGGAGAGTGTGTCCCTCGCCGCTACCTCTCCCAGTTATTTCCTTGCTTTCAGAAGTTATTTTGAATTATTTTAGTGTGCATTAGATAAACAACCATTTTGGGATTATGAAATATTGCGAAATGCTATGGTCAAATTATCGTCATAGATAAGCCCTAATTCTCATTTATCTAAATGCAAAAAATATTTAATAGTTGATTTTAGAACTATTTTAAAAACGATAGAAATCTTGTTTTAGTCGAGAATGATGTCAACCATTTCACTAAACGATAAGTTTCCAAAATTGGGTAACTGAGAATCGATCTCATAAACGCCATATTGGATTTCTGTCAAATAGAAACTCAAATATTCAAAACCGATTTGAAATTTTGTTTCAAGATTTATTTTAATTGATACCATATTAAATTCTGGCAAATTTAGATACTTTAGTTGCAGTTCTACGATAGAAATTGGCAAATAAATTACCATTTTCGATGGGGACCATTCTGAATTTGACCTGTGACAGCTCTCAAAGATTAAATCTGATTTCGCTCCATATTTAAAATGAAACACTGTGAAATCTCCTACCTGTGTCAGAAATTTCATAATTTTATCAAACAGTGTACAGTTTTTCTGTTTATGTGCTGTACTATTAGCGACAGGTGTGAGGTAATGACTTGTGATTTGTGCTTGGTTTTCGTAATAGAAAATCCTATTGTGTCACACAGCTTTACTAAACATTTATTGCTTTTTACTTGTTGCAGTCTGACAGGGAGAAATCAGAAGGTCTACCTGTGGCACCCTTTATGGACAGAGACAAAGTTACGAAGCCCACAGCTCAAATCGGTTTCATAAAATTCGTCCTCATTCCAATGTTCGAATGTCTTGTTGACGTAAGTATTAAAAAGGTGCATGTATCTTCGTAACGGCTGAAGTCAAATTCAGCAAACAAAATACGAGTGTTCAGAAAAATATTATGAACTCAATTATATCCCCAACAGCAGATGCTGTTTTTGCGAATTCCACTTATAGTTATTTAGACTACATCTAGACTTCTTGTTTTATTTTAAAACTCTTACCGTTGACATATAAATATCATGTTGAAAATAAAGATGCTTTTGCGCTTTCATAAGTGTAATAAATCAAATTCATAGATGGCGCGACAGTAGACCTGCATGTGCTGTCTTCATATATGGTGTTACACGCAACAGCAATGACAATTTACCACAAAACGAACCATAATGATAATTACCAAACGTGTACTTAATTACATTGCAAATTATAATCTCCATGGAGCTTGCTGTTTTAAAGATATTTCTCTCTAAGAGACCGTTCTCTCTCTCATGTTGTTTTCTCAAGAGATTTTTAGAGGAGCCTGACAATTTTTTTTTTAGTGTTCACACCTTAAGTCCTAACAAATGCAACACTTAAGTACAGTAAGGCAGATGAGACAGCATACTTGCATGGTTTGTAATCGTATTTAATTTTCTTAAAAATATCTCTGCATTACCTTCTATAAATAGTCTACATACTGTTTCTAACGATGACGTAATTCACAGTAACTGAGCAGCTGCGTCTGACACGATAATAATCCATTCCATAAAGATTTACTCTACTGCACCATGTTTTTGAGGATTGAATGCTGCCATGTACACTTCGTGAAGTTAATGGCTTTTTCTTACTCGAGAGATAAGTTACTGTTATTTGTGTAGCACATTGTTTTAAGTTCCCTGCCTATAAATCAGTCTGCCGTCTATTTTGTCTACGATCTACTTGGACTTCTGGTACAATCCTTAAGTAGCAGCAGCAATAACAGCAACAACAACAGAGCAGCAGCATCACTATCATCATCTTCGACCATCATAATCGTCATCGCATCGTCATCGTTGTTCAATATCATCATCATCATCATCATTTTTATCGTCATCATCATCATGACATCATAGTCATTACCATCGTCATCATCATCATTGCTACATTGGCGTCAGTTAATAAATGTAGAGATTTGGATTTTTATTTCAGTTATTCCCTCAAGTTGAGGAATCCATGGTTGAACCACTCAGGAAAGCACGTGATCATTATGAGCAAATGAAAAAACAGCAGGAAGAGGAGGTAAGAAGAGGAAGATAATAGTGGCTGAAAAGCTTGTTGCAGTCGTTATGGCTTCCATATCTATTTCCTTTTTGGTTCAATTATATTTTTCGAAAACAGCAAAATGTAACTGTCAGCCGTATTAGGAAACACATTTCGTTCCGCAATAAAACTATATTTGGTGCAAAGTGTTTACAAGATTAAAGTCTGCCATGTTTAGAGGCGTTATTGTTTTCGAATGTTTTCAATTTGATTTCGAATATTAACACTTAATTTCCATTTACAGAAACCAAAAGCACCAAAAGAAGGAATTACAGATGTCGCTAAAACTAAAAATACGTAATGTTGGATTCATATCCATGTGGATTGTTGTAAAACAAGGAATTACACCGATTCTTATGTTTTTGTCATGATATCGTGTAAAAATCGGATTTTATAGTAAAAATATATGAATATTATATAGTTATATATATATATGTATAAAACCAGAAATCAAAGTAATCAAACCAATTTATGATTTTTTATACATCCTGTTTTTAGTTATGTAACTATATAAAAACTAGAGGTCTATTTAAATGCTTATGTTCTATTGAAAAAGGTTAGCATTAGACATCAGAAGCTTTATTTATTTGAAAATCGGAAGTTGACCGCGTAGTGTTTTCTTTCATTATTCGATACAGCTTATTAAGTTCTTGTAAAATTATCAGCAGTGTACTTAGAATTTTTATAAACGGAGAAGAATGTTCTGGAGACGTGACGTTTTAGATAAATTTTATTTAAATTTAACAATAATTCTTGCTGTAGCTAGGGCCGGCTCTGAGTGGCTGGACGCCCACGGCAAAAAAATTATTTTAGCGCCCCTCCTGAACAGTTAACCGCTTCTCTACCATCCCTATGCACTCCACCCACAAAATTGAATTTTTGCTGTATCAAATAAAGTAGAGTGGAACTTGTATGTTAGTCTTATTTATTATAATATACTAATTAACTGTAGTTAATTACCTATCTGCAGATTGTGTTGATTTCATTTATAATTGAATTTATGGCCTCACTTTACGTCGAAGAATTCAGGAGCAATCAAAATTTCTATAATTTCAACACAGTCTTTATGCACATAGTCTTAGCTAGAACTCACTCAGGTTTTTTACCCGAAAATTTTTGGAGCACTCACTCCTCACATATATCCATTTCACTAGTTTCATCATCTTGTTTGGTTGCAAACACCTCATTTAACGAATCTTTTTGTTATTCGATGTCCGCCAGCATTTTTACCTTTCGTTTCTTATATCACGGTCCTGAACGCTTCTATTCTTGTAGGTTGATTTTGATACGAAAATAACACAAGTTCGTTTCCGACGAGTAAAGTGTTGTGCGCTTGAGCAGTTACAGTAACACGATGTTCTTACTTCATGCTGAACTTAAAAATTAAAGAATTTCTTGCAGAATTCTGCGCCCCCCCCCCCCAAAAAAAATTGCCTAGTAGTAGAGCTGGCCTTGGCTGTAGCGTAATGTTTTTGCTAACAGGCTTTGTAATTAGCATTCTGATTAAACCGGTTGTTTTGCAATTTAATTTTTTGAAAAATTAATTCTACTTAACCAGTTAATCTTGCTCTCACCTGTGTAAATAACGTGGCAAAACCATAGGTAACAATACTTGGTGCTTTTTGTTAGGTGTGTAAAAAAACTGATTTAAGTATCTGAAATTTATGAATCGGTGCAAGTTTGTAAAATTGTTTTCTTCGTCGACGTTGTTTTGTTTTTTTATTGTAACATTGTTTACATTAACAGGAGGCAAACGATAATACTGGCAATTTAAATTCTTACAGAACCGATGTAGGTGTTTGATATCATTGTTAACCTGTTCATATTCAGGAAGTGAAACATTGTCAAACAAGTGATTTCTTGTTCCTTTACGATGTTGTTTTTATAACAAAATGTTTTTAGAAAGCAGTGACGTGTTAGCTTTCTCGTGTTAACTGTAATACAATCAGAACGATTCTAATTTACTTTACTAAGAAAAATCTACGCATAGTACGGACCACAGTGCACATGTATTTGCTTCAAATCTTTAAGAAAATGAAGTTTCACGATGTAAAGTAGTAAAATAGAAAAGTATAAATTAGTAGCACTTAAAACTCTACGTCAATGCTACAAAAACTAGTTATCATATCCATACTTCTCTGTCTAGCTATCTTCTTTAAGCAAAAGATTGACGTTGCCGTTATGACGGTAAGTTTTTTTTATATTTGCTTTTTACCGATCGAACCAATCATCACTTTTTTAGTACACTGGTGCAGTACACAATAGGAATTACAGCAATAAAGAAGTAAAGAACCATTTTTGTGCATTTATATAAAACCCAATAAAAAGTAATTAATATTAGTAATTGAAAAAAACAGACTTGAAGTTAATGTTAAATGTGTAGGAAATCAAACAATTACATTGTTATTACGCATTATTTAGTAACCACAACTGTATTTACCTGTTTAATCGTATTAAAGCTATTCAATTTGATAAATGTCTAATTCAAATCTGTCCATCTACATGTCATGCCAGTGTACAGTAAAACCTCTACAGTAGCAGTAGCTACTCAAGGCAATTGTAAACCTAGTAAATGCGCACTTAAAATACATTATTACTACTTGTTATGAGTACTGTAGTTGTATAACAAACAGTAGAAAAACCTGTTAAACTTACATCGTTACCCCTAAAAAAAATCTACCACAACAAAGTGAACTGCGAAATAATAAAACTGGTCCCTGAGGCCTTGACAAAATTTCATTTAAAAACTAGTCATTGGTAAACAGATATAAAAGTAGCATATTAAAGTTTTATAAGAAAGTTAGTTTGTTTAGGTTAACGTTTGCAGTTCCCTACATACAAGAAATTAGTTCGTGAAGCTGATTAGGGTTAGTGTTAGGTTAGGGTATTCAAATTGTGTGGGAAACTGCAAATTCATTCGTTTATTTAGATTGGTAACGGCTACTTTGATTTGCTATAATCCACATAATATTAAATTTTATTAAAAACACGTAGTGGATACCCATATTACTGGGCTTTTTCTTGCCCGTTTCTTCCCAGAATCCATATCAGGATAATCAAGTTTTCGCGAGAAGGATGCCTGACTCTCAGTCCAAGTTGACTTTAGAAGGTGTTTTTCTATAATTATTATTGCAGTTCCCAAAATTTTTATTCCGAAAATCATTGTGCTTATACTAATCGCCACGAATATTAAAGCACCAAATTTACAGTACAACGAATATTACTGTTAAACTGTAGATTTTTCAGAACAATTTTTAACAAAGAACTCATTTAAAATAAAATAAGTACAAGAAGTTATTATTAGTAAAAAGATTTCAGTCTTACCATTTTTGTATAACTCTCTTACGGAAAAACGCCATGTAATGCAAATATGAAATCACTAATTAGATAATGAAATGGTGAATAACAGACTGTTTGTAAATAACGATCCTCGAACATAACAACTGTACGAATGTATGTAGTTTTTATTGTTTAGGTAAAATGCTTTTATCTTTTTATATGGCTTTTTATGCTAAATCAAAATAATCTAAATTAATGTAAGCTAACCTGATAATTATGCAGAAAATTCAAATAGACTCAAGAAGTCGTTGTTTTGAATTAATTTATTTAAAACAATCATGCTAGAACATTAACTCAATTTACTGTAGGTATATTAATTATATATTATATTCAAAAAGAATTGTCAATGATGGAACAGACTTGGGTAACTTATAAAGTACATTTATAAAACACATGTAACTTTATAAGCAGATTGCTTTTGCCGTGAACACGTTCTCGCTTTCATTTTAAATCAAACTAACCGAAAGGTAAATGATGTAAAAATTTCGATACTAAGCCTAGATTTTCGGTGCAAATCCAAAAAATAGCACATGTTTACACAGGACCTCAGAAGCCCAAAAGTTGTTATGCACGTGGCCGTGACAGTTCTTGGAAATGAAACAACTTACATGGAGCAAGCCCTTAACATGATGAAAACAATGCTAATGGTGACGTCAGTACCGGTGCATCTACATATTGTAGTTGACAATGATGGCACGCAAAATACATTAGCGTTAAAGGTAAGCCATCTGATGAACAAAAGTCACACATCTATTGTTACAATAATTAAAAACTCGGGTTTCTTTGCAAAAACTGTGTAGTGGCTCCCCCTATATGGTGAAGTTTTACTGCCTGTTTACCAGACAGTGACAGTTTATTGGAAATTTGGTATAAAAATTTCAGATGGTTTTTAATGGGGAGCTAACGTGCTTCGTTGTTTAAAAAAGACCCGCCAGCGTCTGCACTTTTTAAGACAACTTAAATCATTTAACATTGCTTCTGCTCTCAACAACATCCCTAATTATTTGGTATGACTGTATCACGCAAGGAGATGGCTATGCTCTTGATCAGATTGTTAAATCCGCTTCAAAAATTATAAAAACTGAACAGCAACCTATGACACATTCGTACGAAACGAGGGTCGCAAAGAGAGCGCAACTTAACATTACTGACGTCCTGGTAATAATTTTTTTGAAATGCTTCCTCTGGCCGTAGATACTCTTCACTTTACGCTGAAACCACAAGGACTTTAAATTCTTTCTATCCTGTTGCAGATCTCACTATCAACAGTAAATTCAGTAAATTTGCAATATTCTCTCTCTATATATTATCACTTTAAATAGCTTATTAGCACATTACCACTTATGTAACAACTGACTGAACTTATTTGTGTTAATTTTCTTTTGTTGTAGTACGTAAAACCACGCAAATTTCATTATATTATAATATAATGACAATAAATGCTTACTTCTTGCTTGCTTGCTTGCTTGCTTGCTTGCTTACTTACTTAGTTACTTACTTACTTACTTACTTACGTACTTACTTACTTCCTTACTTCCTTCCTTCCTTCCTTCCTTCCTTCCTTCCTTCCTTCCTTCCTTCCTTGCTTGCTTGCTTGCTTGCTTGCTTGCTTGCTTGCTTACTTACTTACTTACTTACTTACTTACTTACTTACTCACTTACTTACTTACTTACTTACTTACTTACTTACTTACTTACTTACTTACTTACTTACTTACTTACTTACTTACTTACTTACTTACCAGAAGGTGACATTCAGTTACAGTTTACGTATAGCGATAGCGTACCAGGAGGTATCTGATTTTACACTAACTGATTTTCTTTTTGAAACTAATCTTAGAATCTCTCTGTTCAGAGCATAAAAATAATAGGCTCTAATAGAAACGTAACAATAGATGCATAATCTTGCTTCATTTTTAAGCAATTTTGAAAACATTATGGCAACATCAGCAAATAAATACCTTAAAATGTGAAAGCACGAATGTCAGTAATAATATTTTGAGTGACACGCTAATACAACATGGCAGCTGTCGAGTTAATATGATTAATAAGAATAATCTTGCAAATTTAACAACTGAGAAAAACGATATTTTAGAATATGGTAATTGGAGACTAATGAATTTGATGTGTGAAATTCAACTTTAAAGAATACCAACTCAATGTTCATCTTTAAATAATCATAGAAAGCACACTTTAATTGATACATTTAACCGATTACGCTTTCATAGCTTTTGTTTTCATTTTCAACAAATTGGCCTCTTGAGTAAACTTTAGTTCTCATCTGTATATATGTGCAATATACACCTCCATGCAGTCTAATCAAGTGTTGCCTCCTCCACAGATGCCTAGTGAATATGTTAAAACATTTATCATTTTTTGTGCCGATCAGTTTATATCGTAATACATGTAGCGAATTATTACTAACACTCATTATAACTCTTTCTAACTATCAGTAAATTATTATTAATAAGTATTTTTCCATTACTAATTCTGGTGGCCTAATATAAGCTCTGCTTCCTTGGTCTCCAGCACTAAAATTAATATTTGTATCCGTACGTACTTTAAGAATTACTACTAATTTATGTAGTTTGTGATGTAACAGCATTTGTTGTTTATTTTGCGGAATAAATGAATTGAATTGAAAATCAAGTTTTTTATTAGCTTACAACAGTTATTAGACATCCCAAGTCTCGGGATTGTTAAATTTGAGGCCTTTATTTTTATCTGCAATCTGAAACTTTTATTTTCAGCTTGTCGCTTGGAAGAAACACAAATACATTACTTATAATTTCTACAAGACAGAAGTAATTCCATCTAAATGGATTGACTTGTACATAAAAGGTTCTGCAGTTAGGCTTTTTCTTCCGGTAATTATTAGTCATCATTATTTTCATTTGCACTAAAGACAGCTTCTGTGCTTACCACTGCGCTTAGCACTTATCTCAACATAAAATTACGAGTCTTTTAACTTCTCCTACTAAAGGAAGAATTACTCTGCTTTGTCAATAAAAATAGCGGCCAGTTTAGCAAACGCACGTATGCCACAGTTTCATTTTGCAACTGCGAATTGCCCAAAAAAAACAAAATACCGTTTAAATACGACCGGTACTGTCTATATTGCATGCTGTATAGTGTAGTAGACGCTTTCCGTCTAGGAGGTCGTGAGTTCAATACCGCAGGCTCGGAGCCGAGTAATGCCGAAGACTTTAAAAAATGGTATCTGCTATTGTCCTACCTGGCGCGTGGTAGTAAAAGCGGGGTAATAATGATCTTTGTTACGTAATCGCAGTTTGTTATTTACTGTAGGCCGATGAAAGTCTCATGTCAGGTTTGTGTTGTACGTTGAATTTGATTTCGACTTTAAAATAAAGGTTATTCTACTTTTATTGCATTGTATTTTATTATTGTTTTAGCTCTGACACGAAATACAGAGAACCTAAATGAAAGAAATTAGCCAACGTCTTCGCAAATGTTGTACTGTCTACAGAATTCATTCTAATAAGCTTTTCTTTTGGCACTAAACGAAAAAGAATTACGCAAAATCGTAGTTTTTATGCAGTTTAGCATACTATTAAAATATAGCTCGCAACAGCAATACCTACTACTGATTTCGAATTCCACCGGCACCTACTTAATAATCAAGGTTGGTTTTCTAAGGTCAGACATTAAATAGACTGAAGCGTCTTAAAAATGTATACATCATGTTGACCTTACGATGCTGATACGCTACCATTCACATCATGTTATAGAAAACGTTACAGAAACGAAAGAACAGGGAAAATTTTTGTAAAATAAACTCACCAGAATCCAAGGTGATCCACGTTAGTTCTAAAAAACAGGTGCTGAGATGTTAGTCGCACTTGTACGACAGCCTGTTCCGATGACACCATTCCATAACAGTTACTTATAGCTGCTATGCAATGCTGATGTGCATAATGGATCACAATGTGGGGAGGGGGGTGAAAATAAATGGTATTTATTATACATCCTCCTTCTACAAGATAAATAAGGTATAGTATACTGTGGATAAAACACCGAGAAGCAATTTTTCTTTTGACCACTCTTCTATCTACTAGTATGAATCAGCGTAGCTTAACTACTTAACTTCCACAGCCAAACACAAACTGTAACCACTCAGCTATAAACCAGTCCCAAAGCCAATTACTATATAAAATGCACCTACATGTTGTCTTCACGTTTTTACATCAGAACTAAACATTTTATACATTTGCATATATTAAATTAAGTCTGAGAACGTTACCTACAAAACAACTCAAAATTCTAATTCATCCAAAGCACATTAGCTTACGCTTGTCGCACTACTATATATCGTAACGTTTTTTCAGGAGTTGTTGACCAAGGTTGATAAAGTCCTGTACCTAGATTCAGATATGATCGTGACTAGACCACTGGAGCAACTGTGGCATTTCCTTTCTAAGATGAATCATAGGCAAATGCTGGGTGTAGTAATGACAAGTGACGACAAGAGGAGCACTTACTATTACACAAGCATCTTAAAGAAGCACCTTTTCCGAACATTCGGTATTTAAATTTTTAGTAGCCGGCTAGTTGCTTCCTTGAGGTAGAACATGCATTTGAATCGCAGATACTCAGGACAAATCCACACTTTTTCGAAAAACAGACATGGAACAGTGTAAAAGGTTTTAATCTTGAAAATCCCATCTATGCCCATCTGGGGTGCCCATCTGGCACCACCACAACTTTGGTGCATAACCTTGGCAATTAACTCTAAGAAATCTGTGGAAAGCCATTAAACATAACCCTAACCACGAAAACGCCATTTTACTCGAAATAGGCCAACCAGTCAATTTCGGGGTTAAGATTATGCTTTACGGCTTCTTCCAGATTTCTTTCAGCTGGTTGCCCATCCATGTTGTGCATCTACGTTGTGATCTCGGGTGGGTAACCGTCCACGGCTACAAACTTTTATAACATTCAGTTGATTCTGTTCCTTTGCCACAGGACAAGAACAGGTAATGGGACATTCTATTCTGCACTTAAGAATTGTGCACTTAGGTTAAAGAATTGAAGCTTTTTGTGCAAAGGAAATGGTGGCCCTGTCAGTGACTGCGTCAGGTCACCTAAAAACTTGTTCGTCCTGAAACCGGGGCTCTTACGAGGTGTTAACTGTCTCTAAAAAAATCTTCTTTTATCTTCGTAACACTGGCGATGTAATTGAACAACGGATTTTTTGCTTTCTGTTTTTGGGTTTCAATGCCGGAGTTCTACTCATGGATTTAGGCAAGTTGCGCCAAGCGAAATTCACCGAGGAAGTATTAAAACTCTTGGATGAATTCTACAACTACACAGTAGCTGGCGACCAATGCATTTTGAATATGTATGGACATAAATATTCTGGTAAATGAGGGCAATATCTTTAAAAGTTAATTAAATTTTGTAAAGTTTCGCTATAATAAGTAATTTGTTTTCTGAAAATTAGTTAACTCAATAAAGTTAAATCTAGACACATAATTTAAACAGTTTTATAATTTAAAAATGCAGTAACTGGTACAGGCATTGTTACTGACAAAATATATTCATTGACATCCAATACGTGTTTTCGCTATAGAGGGCTTCGTCGAGGACGTAAGTAAAACATGTCATTAATAACTAAAATTAGGTTGAAAGAAAATTAAACTAATTATCGATGAGGAACAATTAATAAGTGTTCAGTTTTAACTCTTTGTGCCACGGCTTGTTTATATATATTGTAGTCCCTTATAAACCGCTATACAGGGTGAAAAATGAGTTGGACATCAATGAAATATTTGTCAATTTTTGTCGTAGAACGAATTTTGGTGCTACCTTGTGAATGGGACATTATAATGACCAGAATACGACAGGACTCAATTTGTCGATCGGCTGTAGAAGATGGACTTGGAATTCTTCACGGATGTTCAAAGCATTTCACTCAACCATCAAATGAAACTCCAGTAGTACCAGAATTCTTTGTAGTAAGGGAGATTTATAAGTTATACAACCAGGTTAGTAGCTAACAGGTGTCATTTTGAAGAGCCCGTGTTTTGCAGTTTATATGTACTAAAAAGTGATTTTTTACACTTTGTCATGCCGCAAGCCGGAAAGTACTCAAACGCAGGGCCTACTCAAAGAGGTTCTTGTGGCGTCACCTGGCTTATTGTCAAGGAAGTCTCTCTAGGTTGAACCACTGAAAATGACAGAAGTATCTCAACCACGTCCTGTCTCTATGAGGTAAACAGCCATGTTTATGATGTGCCATTCTGCCATCTTTATCTTGTCTTTAACACTCAAATTGATCTTATCTTATCTTATCTTGCCATTTTAGCTTTCGTCACCATTTATTAGGCACCTATTGCTGAATCGCTGCAACTTATACAACAATCTTCACGAGGTACTGGTTAATCTCAGTTATATTTAAGAAATTAATAATGTTACAAGACCACAATTAATTAAATTTTGATTCTAAACTTGAAAGACAGGAGATGCGAAAAAATCTAAAAGCAGTGGAACTAGGAAACTTCTGCTCACATTGCAGATGTCTCAGACCACTAGGCCACCACATTTCCCAATGGTCAAGACAGTCCGAAGTTCATCCTATATAGCTTTCCAACTATATTTAGCAGTTCCAACGTTAAATCACTCGTATTAGAATGATTTTAATTAATTAACAGAATTTTTGACATTAAGATTATAATAACTAATGTCTACGAAACTATTAACGTTTTTGAGGATTTAATAATCAACTATTTCTATTTTAATTTTAGCTACCATTGTGTGATCCGAGTCAATGCGTTGTCAATCGTCTACCTGAACTGATTCACTTTGCTCAAGCAACTTCCACGTTCAATTCTACCTTGTTGAAATCATTTCTTGTTGCAGTTCACAACTCTGTTACAATATAGAAATGTTATGTAAAAACGTGAAATCTTAAGTTTTAAGAAAATTGTTGAGAGTCTAACAAACAAAAAATATTAAAATTTTTATGTGTGATAGACTAGTTGCGTTTTCGAAACACCGTCTTTCGTTTACCTCCTTTTTAACATGCGTAAAAATGATAATTGTTAATAAGTTATTACCTAGCTCTGTTACAGTTTCATTTACAGCAAAACATTTACTTGTTACTGAGCTTTCTTTTTGTGTGAAGCTAAATAAAATAAATTATCATTATCGTTATTATTATCATGCCTTATCATTATCATTATCGTAGTGCTGATGATAATTTGAGATCTTTTGTAATCCAGTTATGAAATAATATCATATGAAAATCAAGAATTCTGTAGCGTTTCATTCCAAGCTGATGTGTTGCCCAGTAACAAAATTCTTTTACTATTATGGTAACAGTCCTCTTGTTTTTCTGCCCTATATACAGGGTGCCTCAAAAGTCTTCTTTTTTTAATTTTTTTCTAATCTCAGCAAGATCTTACATAAATCAAACAGTCTTTTGGCAATCTTTTTCTTTTTTGTCTTTGTCATCATTTTTATTTATTTTTTTACTGGAACCTTGTTGCTATGTACGAGACCTATTTTAAATAAAACGCGAACATGTTAACAAGAACAAAATTTTTGTGTAAATGCTGTTATAATGATAGCAAGTAATTCTTGTCTGACACGTCTAACTCGTTTGATACGTTTCAGCAACTAAAATTGTTGCTTCCGGGAACGCAGTAAGATCGATTCGTTTGCAGCAATAATCAAAAATTATTTTATATTTTTACGTCTCGTTAAAAATACAATATCTGTCATAGAATACGCACTTATGAGCAAAAGTGTACGCACAAATAAGAAAATGAAAAAACTTGGTTTGTTTCTAATTATAAGTGCATTTTTTGTGTTACTCTTCAGTTTACAAAACTCTCAAATGTCTGTAGAACAAGTAAGTAATAGCTACATTGATTTTAGAATTCGACTCGAACTTTCATTTCGGACTAAATTTCGATATTAAAATTCCATTAAATATTATAAAGTACATAAGAAAGCGTGACACTAGAATTAATAATAACGAAATTAGCAATTGTTACTGATAAAACCATTTTAATTTGAAACCCAGCTGCGTTTTCAGACAGTATTATTATTATTCATACAAATTTGTACCGCGCCGTTAATTACAATTAGTATTCTCTGACGCCTCAGAATGGAATCAGGATTATAGTTAAAATTTAAAAAGGCCGCGTTAAAATCCATTTTATTTAAACTAGCACTGAACAGTGTAGACACAATATGAAAGTATATAATAATTGTAGAAAAAATTTGTTCGAAAAGGCTCAAATGAACAGACAAGTAATAACTAATAAGACAGTAAACACCTGGGGCTATTCATTCCCAAAATTTGTCACTGCTTCGTGATGAGATTGTGTTTCTTTTGGATTGCGCACTTGTATTGGAGATTGTGTAAGATTTTGTTATGTGTCAAATAAATGAATAAGTGAAAGCATTGAAATCTACGTTGCTTTTTCAAGCACAGAGTCCGTCTTTGCCTGAGAAAATCCATGTGGCAGTTACTGTGCTTGGCGCTGAAAAACTGATTGTTACTCAAGCAATAAATTTAATAAAAACAGCACTGATGGTGACGTCGACACCACTGGCATTTCATCTCATGGTAGACAGCAATGAAGCGAAAAAAGTCCTAGACCAACAAGTAAGTTCATAAACTAAAAAAATATTTCTAAATTCCTGTTGTCGTTTTTGTTGGTGATTGTGGTGGTGGTGGCACTGTTGCTGTTGTTGTTGTTGTTATTGTTGTTGTTGTTGTTGTTTTCGTTACCATTCTCGTTTTTGTATGTCATACTGTTGCAACAGTAACTTTTTGTTTCTTTATATAAAAGATATTTTTAATTTTCAAATGGAAATAATCTTTGGCTTACTATCGTTGTTGCTGATACTGCTACTGTCATTGCTTCTTAAACTCCCATGTCATTCTAGCTGCTTTTGCTTTTATTGCTGTTATGCCGTGTTTGTTGTTATCATTGTAGCTGTCAACGTCTTCAACTCCCAGGAGTACATGAACATTAATTTTACTTCTGTTTAAATGCTGTAGTGTTGTTGTTGAAATTCGTGTATATTAATAAATCTAGAGACTATATTCATCATAGATTTAAACTACTTTTCAGATTTCAAGGTGGCAGAGCTTAAAAAATGTTACATGCCATTTCTACAACACAAAGTTGGTGCCCAGGCGTTGGGTTGATCTGTATGTAAAAGGTTCGGCAGTAAGATTGTTTCTACCGGTATGAACTTTTTTGAGTTAGTATTTCAAATCAGAAAACTGATCATTAACCAATTTATTTAGTTATTTATTCCTCTACCTGAATGTTCATTATCCTGGTTTTCCTCTGGCAGTTTCTTTGTCTGCCTGCAATACTGCGAGTGCTCTGTCTTATACAGTTTAGCTGCTTTCTTCAAACTTGGGTTAAGTACGCAATAACAAGAAGTCTTACCAACCTTATGTGGTAAAGGAACTGGATCTGTATTATTGTCAAGAACAATGAATCCTCTTAGACACGATACTGATAAACACATTGTCCCTCGTAGATAAATAGCTGCTGATGGCATTATCAGGTGGAACAGCCCTGTCTTCCAAAACGGCCCACCGTTGCCTGACCAGTTTACCGACTCACCTGTTCACTGATCAGACTAAGCGTTGCTAAGCTTTGGTGATCAAGTGCACATTGTGACCACTTAGCTGTAAGGACAAGCTTAGCATATATCTACGTATTTCTAATTATATTTTATTATTATTACCCCGTTTAACACTGTCGCAACATGAGACATTTTTAGGCTAATGTAAACTTTACGGGAGTACAAGTAGTTTAGTTTGAACAGTATAAAATTGTTGTTTATAGCTATTCTTTGTAAAAACCTGCTGTTACACTTTAGTTATGTGGATAAGTCAAAACAAGGATAAACTCGTCGCACAGCTGTGCGAATACAGGTCGTCCTGCTATAGTATTATTGAAGCCAGGCTAATCGACAACGTGTTTTGGAGGTCATTCGCTCAGGTGTGTTTTAGTACGGCTTGGCTCGTAGCAAGAGTGACCTGCTAGCAGAAATAATACTGAACAGTTTTTTTAAACTTTTGTTTTGCTTCTTGGCACAACTCGATCAACTTGAGCTTGGTGAAAGTTCTAACTACGTGTTAGTAACTATTAATGTGGGCAGTTCTAGTATCAAGCTCAGTTCTGTATAACCATTTGTTCACATCGAAGTAACTGTGACATTTGACGTGATAACCAAACTGCAGGTCTACCAACGCAGGACACTTCCTGGAGCGACTCCCTTATGACGCCACAGCTTAGCTATGATGGAACAGCCGGTTTATAGATCCACCACCTTCGTCGTCGTATGGATAAGTATGGCCGACGATTTCTTTCATTGATGCTGGTACTGCAAGTGACAATTCCTTGTTTCTTTTAATTGACTACAAGGCGACTGCCTGTTTCTTCCTTTTGTTAAACAATACTCGTTTTGATTGACACGGGTCTGGTGGTAAAGTAAAACTCAGCTGAGGGTGCTGATAGCCTACATTACAGCCTCGTGTGGATGGAGCTTTATTTCATGGACTTATTATTAACCAAACTTCATGAACTATTAGATTGTCCTTTTTTGCGACCAAGAGAATTTCCTATCTGTAAATTTTGAATACTGAATTTTGAATGGCAACTCGTGTTTATTGAATGAGTATTAAAGTGTTGGCCTATCATAAATTAGTTTTACGTTTTGTGTTCAAGCATTGTGTCGTATTATAGCTGAGTAGTATGACACGCTACCAAACAATAAGTGCGCTGATTGCTCATGCTTGTGAGATCCGCCCCCACATTACATTAGCTGTGTATAATATATTATATATAGATCATTGAGAACAGAATGTAAACTATAAGCTAAAGTCATTACTGCAATATAAAATCGAAAATAAGTTTTTGTGAAAGGCTCAAAGAAACCACAACGAAATACTTTACCGCCAATTTTAGACTTGTCACTCCTAATTTGTGAAACTAGTTTAGTACTAATTAAATTAGTTAAGTAGAAAAACTAGCTAAGCAGTAATAAACTTCTAATCACCACATATATCGCCTTGTCATAAAATTGGTACGAATTACAGGAGATTTTAAAAGACCTCGATAGAATATTGTACTTGGATTCTGACATGATTGTAACAAGACCCCTGGAACAACTGTGGAACTACTTTGCTTACATGACCAATAAGCAGATGCTAGGCGTTGTGATGACAAATGACGAAAAACCTGGAAGATACGCTCAAGAAAATAAACTGAAACTGCTATTTAACGACTATGGTATGAACTATAGTTAAATGGATTTGAAGTACTATAATCGGCTGTAATATAAAAATATTATATACGTAGTTGACAAACATTTTCTTCTAGACCTTGTCATAGTAATGTAAAAATACCTAAGAGTATAGTATGTGAAAGTGTAAAACCAGTTTTAATTCTTTTTTGACAATTTACAACCTAACAGATGAGGTCCATCTATGACAGTTAAAACTCCTGGCAGAGTGGCAGGTATTACCATCCTGAGACTAAGGGCACTAGAAAACCTTAAACTTATAATTTAATTGCTTTATTTACAGAATTTTTATCATTCATTACATCAATTTGTTTTTGCTAAAGATTGATTTTGGTAAGAATACAGTTGTCTCGCTTTAAGGTTTTAACGCTGGTATGTTACTCATGGATCTTAACAAACTTCGAGCAACGAGTTTTACTGAAGAGGCAGTTGTACTTCTGGAAAAGTACCATAATCTAACCGTGGCTGGCGATCAATGCATTTTAAATGCTTACGGTTATCTCCACCCTGGTATGTAACTCATACATTAGACTTGTGCTGTCACGAAATGCTTCGGCAGAGAAATCAATTGTGCCTGTATAGCAGCTGTAAAAAATAATCAAATGATTAATTAGCAGATAATGATGACTTTGAGATAATGATGATGATGACGACGATGACGTTGATGATATGATGATAGACTACGACAACAACGACGATAGTGTATGACGATAGGATTATTAAATTATTAATCTTATTTTTAATTGTTTCATTGGAACATTAATCTTAATTTTAAAAATCGAAGATATTATTGCAAACATCGTACTTTAACTGTCCACCAAGATCATAATTAATTTTGTCGTCTCGATCATCTCGTTTCAGATATTTTCACAAAATTGGGAATTTTCACAATGTTTTGCACCTGTTCTGAAGTTAAACTTCAGGTTTAACTGCCATTTTTATGCCAAAAATCAAAGACAAGATTCCATCATCAATTTGCCTCATCTATCTTGAATCTTGGGCATCGAAAGTTTTGTCTTTGATTTTTGGCATAAGAATAGCAGTTCAAATATATAAATATCGAAAATGACAAGTATGATATACGCCATGTTAATTTAGATCGGATTTAAGAACTGCGTGCAAGAAGTCATATAATTTTTAAGTTTTCAATATCAAATTTCTACATATTAGTAGGAGAAGGATAACAGATAAAGTTATTTAGTTTCGAATCTAGAAAATATAGAAAATGTTTATGCATTCAAAGACTATAAAGAAAACTCACTTGAGCTTTTTTTCAGAAAAGTTCATGGTTTTGCCATGCGAATGGGATATGATAATAGACAGAGTTGACACTAATTCCGTTTGTAAGTCAGCAATGGAAAAAGGGCTTGGTATTTTGCATGGATGCGCAAAAAATTTCGTGCGACGTAAAAACCACTATCCGGCTTTCCAAGCGTTGTATCAGCTGTACAAAACGGTAAGTGCCTACTATACTTTTGTACTGCTTATATGACAGTGAACTTTTACATATTCTGTTTTTATTAATCCTAAGGTGAACTCATACGCTGATTTCAACTTTGATTAGATATCGAGTTTATGTCATAATATTGAAAAACTATAAAATTGTAATAATAGCACTTAGAATCACGAAACTTGCTAGGTAGACACCTTGTATAAGGGCTCAGGCAATGGTAAGGTTAAAAAGGCTATGGTTGTTTAATGTCCCGAGATAGGAACAAAAATGTGAAAATGGACAAACTACTTAATTACACGAGTAAACTGCACTGGACAAGGCATAGTTTAGTGATAATTAATCACGAACACCGAGCACACTGATCAGTCACACATGAGCACAAAAGTCTACAGTTTCTGACATGAGTAACACATGCTTTTACCGCACTTCGACAACATTAAACTAGGCATGGTCAACTGATAAACACGGTTATGCTCGCGGATTTGAATTAAAATTCTTTCAGTCCAGTTAATCGCTAGATTTCAAAAGAAAACATCCAGTTTATTTTACTTATCAGGCACGATAGTCTGACAAGAGAAGGTAGCAAATCTTTATATTTTATATTTATAGCCATGGATCAGGGTTCATTTCCTGTACAGATTGTGCTCAACTACTGTGTTTTCAATTAGACCTCGGATAAAAGAAACCAAAAAGTCTAGTCCTTTATACTCTTTCTGATCTGTTAGCTAATGACCTGGCCACCTTTGCAACATATTTCAAAAATTTTGATTTTAGATGTTTTTTATAATCATATTTTTGTGATCCCGTGTCTTGCTGCGTCATTTATGACCTAATTGCCGAAAAAAGAAATAATCTAATCTAATCAGCTACTAGTCATATTACTTAAGCACGTAATATGTGAAAGCTGTACGAAGATAAGTTGAAATGTAGAGAAACTGAACTCCTGATAAGTGTAAAAGTTAACCTATAATTAGAGATTCAGGAAACCCTATGTTAAAGGTTAGCATGTTAGTTTACTTAGAATTGTAATTACTGGGGGATCGCGTTTACTTAGAATTGCAATTACTGGGGGATCGCGACACGTGTACCTCCTATGCAGTCCACTGTCTTCCATCGTATTAATCTCGTATATAAATATCTTTAGTCGTTATCGTTAATACAGTAAGTCGGGAGCTTCAAAGCCTTATTTGCGAATTGATATTTTTGTGGCCCATCACTCTAAGTGAATTATGTAGGTTAAAGACAGATGGAAAATTATGGCTTCATTTTCCATAGTCATTGGTATGAGACTATGAGTTGCCGTTTAGTGGGGCTTCATTTTACAGTAAAGCACATTGTCAAATAATCCACCATGTTAATAACATTGTTTGCATTTGGCAGCATACACAACAACCAACATTTACCAGTGCCTGTATTGCTAGTGTAATTTATGCGCCTGGAAATTTTATGTGTCGAGGTATTCTTGCAAAATTCGATAACATTTCCAGCATGCATTAACTGTACGTTTTACAGAGCTGCACAAGAAGGAACAGAAAATTAACTACACTTGATATACAAAGTTGTACATAATCTTATGCTAGGGGGTACAAAAAGGACTGAACAATTATTACGTCAAACAATAGTAAATCTGTCATGCTTTCAATATTAAATGTGGAAGCCTCTTACATATCACACAGCCTGTAGTCTAGAGGGGCATGATTGAAGCAGTGACACCAAGAACTCTAGTTCGTACAACACATCTTGCAAATGTCCGACGAGCTTATCTTTGAATATTTTTTAGAAATTACAATTTTATTTTTACTTCAGTACACGAATACCAGAAAGTATAATGAAGTAATAATAAAATTAAAATAAACATACAGGTGCTAAAACATGCACAAGGTTTAGATTGGTAAAATAATTAAGAAATGAAATAAAAACGAAAATCATGAAAATAAAATTACGTAGCAAGCATTGAAAAAATCAGGGTGTTGTATGTAACATCGAATATATCAAAAATGTCTTTTATAATACAATTCATATTACATTCCAAACAACGTTTTTTACCATCTTATCGTCCATTCGTCTTTCAGGGTAGCTCCAGTCTATTTGACGGGGCTGATGTCCAGTGAATCCCAACGCCGTTCAGTTCAATCGAAAAATTTATCCCAACGTTTTCAGGTCACTGTTCTTATCAGCCCCTTCAAGATTGCAGGCTGAACGAGATTCATTTTATACTAAAGCACCTGTTCCACAAAACAGCCAGTATTGAGAAAAATTCTGGGAAGTTATTCCTTCATTTATCGTTTATGGAGTCGTTTTCTAACAATGGAACTATCGTCAATCAAGATTTAAACATCGAACCTCTTGGCAGCCGTTAACGTTACAGTATTATAGATTCACTATTGTTTGAGCAATACGTAAAACTTTGAATGCAATTGTTCTCTAGTGTTCATTGTTTTTGTACGTCGTAGCAAAAGCTTATGTACCATCCTGTACGCGCAAAACTCGACATGGAACAAAATTGATTGTTGCTAATTTTTCTTTTCAGTTACCGTTATGCGATCCTGCAACATGTGTGCAGCATAGGCTGGCAAAGTTAAAAGAATATTCACACCAACTTGCCGGAGCAAATTTGCAGTTAATTAACTCCTTTCTAACTGCATTTGATCGTAATTTTGGTACGTAAATTAAACGAGCTGAACCAGTGGGAGACCCTGGGCAACTAGTTGGACCAGCTAGGAGAGGTCTCAAAGCAAGTCCTTTTAAAAATGTGCAAATGGCATAGTCAAATTTGTTAACTGTCTAGTTTTCTGCAAATATTTATTTGTTCAATGAGTACAAAATAATCTCTACATTCTAATAGCCTTGATAACACACAGAATGACATCGACAGAAAGTTTAAAATATAATATTTTTCATTACCCTGTTTCCAATAATTTTGAAAGCCATAACGTATTTTAATATCAACTGCCTTCAAACAGAGTTTATTGCCGACGATTGTGTTTTTCATTTTTAAACATAGTTTATTTGGCTTGAATCAAACAGTTCATTACAACTGATACAGAGATTGTGTCCAATATAGTATGCAAACATAATGTGCAAGATCAAGCCAAAAACTGTGTTTAAAACGTTTAAAGGCCTACGTATTTTAATGAAGAATTGTAAGGACGTTAAATAATTAAAAATTGTAATTGCAATTTTGCGTCAGCTAAAGATTTTCCGTTGTATATTGTCAGTTGCATGCTAAAGTAAATTACACCTCTGTGAAGTTCACCTGTAGACATTGATAACTTTGATTATCATAGCGCTCACAAATTTTATTACTGATCAATTTATATCACCTATATCATATAAGCGAAGACAGGGATTAAGTAATTAAACCTTTTATCAGCTACGGGATTTTATACCCGAACGTGTGTGTGTGTGTGTGTGAGAGAGAGAGAGAGAGAGAAAACGAAAGAGAGGGAGGGACATTGGAAGGAGGGAGAAAGGAAGGGAGAGAGAGAGAATTGAATTCTAGCGCCTCTTATGTTCATTACCACTGTAATACGCAATCGAGACTAATTATGATTTTTAGCTCTTAACATAAACGCTAAACGTGATACTTCCGTCATCGAGAAACTATAACAACACAACACGGAACGATGTATCTCTTTGTTGGACAAAACCTAAAAATCGCGAGATTCCTGCTCTGCTTCTGTCGAGGGAACACGTTATTTTCTCTTGTCTTGGAAGACTTCTTCTGAGAATCAGAATTGTAATAGCGTATGTTAACATCAAATGTGTAGTTATAGGTCAATAGGTTACATGTGGATTGTCATGCGTTTTTTCATCAAGTTAAAGACCGTTGTTAAAATAAACTTTTATCAACAAGCAAATTCTGACTTACATGGTACCAGAGTGGACTCGAGTGGGGGTCGGCTCACAGCACAAAACACAACGCACTAGTACACCACAAACAGTGCTTAAGACAAATATTAAACCAATTACATCTATTGAAACTAACACCACAACTCAAACGTTTGACAAATTTGAAAAATGTTGCTACCTGAAAATGTTAACATAATTGCAGCATGCCGTATAATATGTTGTAATGCTGCTATCTAAAGAATCCGATCTTAACTATGATGAAACCTGTAAAATATTACAATGTGAGTACAATTTTATATCTTGCACCAAAGGTTTGCAATGATGCGCGTTTATATTTCTCTAAAATAATTTCTGTTTTATAATGTAGAATTTTATAATTAGTTCTGGTGAAGTTATTATCATTATGACAACAACATCTATTCTAAAGAAGGTATTGATGAAAATGTCAGTTATAGTGGATAGAAAATATCAGTTATTACATCATCGTCAAAAGAAAGCTTACAACAATTACTGCCAGCAATTATTATTTAGCAATTGAAACCATAGAATTCGTGCTTGAATGTGCTTTAGAGACAACGTTCTCGAAGCGGACAAAAACTTGAGTAGTAAAGAAGCGTAACCAAGGCTTCACGCAGATCGCGTACAAAGGAAGCCGCTGTAGGCCCTATAATACCCTACATAAGTATAGTTCCATTCTCCCACGTTTGAGTTTTGAAGGCTTTATTATGGTTTGTAATATTTCATTGTGTTTGCAGAGCGACTCGAAGTGTGGCAAGGGAGATGTTACTATAACGACAAGCACGTAATTATGTTTACAGGTAGCCTTTACCCGTGCACATCAAGACACTATGATTACCTGCGATGTTCAATAATTCTCGGGGCCGTCTGTACAGCATCATAGGGCCCCGGGCAAAGCAAAGAAATAAAAATGTAAATGGTCAATAAAATTAAGCAGTTATTTGTTGTATTAGAACTTCCAACAAAATCATTATTAAACATGCTGTACGGCAAAGAATTTAATCAGCACAAATGTTTGAAGAATATAACATGTTTCAACATGAGTCTTAATCAGCACAAGCATTTCAACATGTAAATGATACTCAATTGGTAAACCATACGGACGGAGATGGCACAGCATGAAATTACTATGACTTATTTATTATTAATCAAGAATTCAACACTAACATTTGCGAAATTAACACAAGTGCACAAAGTGCTTGTGTTAAAACTCAAAGTACGCAAGTTTTAAGTATTGGAAATCATCATACTTTCATATGATCAAAACTTGTTTACCTATATCAAAAAAGCCTAACATTCTCTGCATATAATTGCCAGCGGCTATAATAGCATATGTAATTGCCATTAAAATTTGTGAGATTAGTTTCTTTCACTTTTCGATTTACAAAATAATTAAGCTTGGAGTATATTTTCTAGTGCCGAAACAAAATCTGTTAAAACATGTATTACAGCGGTTAATTGTGAGCTCTTGGGCGTATTTAATAAGCACAAATATCGAAATATCTCCCAGGATAATCATCCAGTCATTTGTTCATTCCTTCTACAAAAAATCGTTATGGACCATATGGTCATGTCTTTGGTTATTAATTGGTGTTTTCTCCATTACACCGCGGATATGTATTTAAAAGTGCCTGGAATACACTACCCAGAAAGAGGGGATCGGGGTTCGGCAGTCATTTTTCATGTAGCTTTTTTCACTGGAATTCAGTGTAATTATACTTTCCACGGTACATTATATAACTAAACAATTTTAAGTCCAGATACAAACCCACGTCTGAGCCGACCACTTTTGTGACACTGACGTCTTTCCTTTGACCGATCGTCTTTGTTTTCATGTGGAACGTACATGACCTGAAGTTGAATAATACACGGGTTGCGCGTGCTCCGTTTACCAGGCCAAGTTTCAAAAACTCTTGCTCGCTGACACCGATTACAATGTAAAATCTGTTATCAAACCAGCAACAACATGAAAAATGCTTGCACGTTTAGTAGCAATTTGGTAATTATTCCAGAAACTGCATCACTCTTATCAAACCATCATAAATCGTTAAGTAAATCATTACAAAAAAAGAATTTAATTGTTTTACTCAAGAATTTGCAGGTGCGTTATGTCAAGATTTTGTGTGAAAGATGAAACATTGTTACCTTTCAACCAAACTGCTGGGCGTCAAAGGAAAAATGTCAATATTAGTGACTCACAAACTTGTTGAGTCAATTGAATCCCCGAACTCTGCAATCGAGGAGGAATTGGAAGGGAGGGGTTATTGATTACTATGCTTTAAATGACTTTATTTTTAAACCTCGCTCTAATTTAATCCCCAATAACTCTTACGAATTTCTATGGCTTGAGGTTATAATTGATAAATTTACCTTATTCATTTGTGTTGCTATCGTCGTCCGTCATAGGATGTAACTGAGGAAGATGATTTTTTACCCAATTGCTGAGATCTCATGATAATTTAATTACTTCGTTAATTCTATTTTTTCATTTACTAAGAACATTTATAAAATATACATTATTTTATAAATAATCAGTCTAGTAAGCTATGTTAGTTCTTAGGCCAGCCTATGCTGTGAAGTCGCAAATTAAAGTACATCAGTTTACATTTGACAAAATTCACATTACTTACAATAAAAAAACGATAAAATAAAAAATAAATAAAGTACATACAAAGTATAAAAATATCAAAATGGGAGAGATCATTAAACTAAGGTACAAATGTAACTAACACCTTAGTAGGAAGTTAACTACCAAAAAATTTATATTAATTCATATTGGTGATTTTAGTGTTAAATGTACGGCATGGTATTCTTCTGACGAAGATAACCGATATGGCGTACATTGTATTTGTAACTGTCCAGTATCAATTGTCACTGTTATTACGCGATCCTAAGGGTGTCGCTGACACTTCTAGTTCATTACTTGATCTTGTTATTACTGGCACCCCTAGCTTTGTTATCGACCGTGTTATCGACCATGCCTCCTATTCATACATCTAACCATAGTTCGATATATGGTAAATTGCTTCTTAAATTACGTCTAGCCTCTGATCATACAAGGAAAGTTTACTATTATAATAGGGTTGACTGGGTTAGATTAAACAATGTTACTGACTGGGATATAGTTCTTGTAAATGTTGACAGCTATGCACTCAGTTTACTATTCAGTTATTAAAACTCATAGACAATTTTATCCCAAATTAAACTGTAACTATTCGGCCTCTGGACAAGTTGTGGATGAATAGTTATGTTCGAAAGTTGCGAAAGTTTAATGAAAAGGCCTATAAGCGTTACAATTGTCAGAATAGCGTAGATGCTGGGTAAAATATAAACAGTGTCGTAACGCAATTCGCCCAGGGCTTTGGGGAACTGTATTAAAAGATTTTGTAAATGTAATAGAGACATCGTTATTCTCCCATTAAGAATTAATCAGACTATGGTACCTGCTACAAAGTTAAAGTGCCTAGCATTTAATGAGTTCTTTGCAAGTAACTGTATTTTAGGCACAAGAAATGCTTTTTACCTGCGTAACAGCAAGTTACCAATACATCATTATCTTGTGTTAATTTGTCAGAGGACATAGTTTCTTTTTTACTTCGTAATGCTAATGTAATCAATCAACGGTACCTAAAAGTCTTAAAATCTTGTTCCCAGTATCTGTCCTTACCGTTAACAAAATTGTTTGTTATGTCTTTAAAAAATGATCATTTTCCTACTTAGTGGAAACGTGCTAACGTATGTCCCGCATTCAAAAAGGTAACAGAGAGGAAATGTCAAATTATCGATCAATATTTTTCTTTACTGCACCTCCAAAATATTAGAAAGAAATGTGTTTAAACAACTTTATAATTACAATAACAATAATAACAATTTGTTAACTGAACGTAATTCTGATTTCAGGCCACGCGATAGTACCATTAATCTATTAATTTCTGTTGTACAAAAAATTTATGAAAACCTAAAATGGGCTTATCATGTTAATGAATTAGTTGTTGCAGCTCAATCAAAACTGCAAATTTAGAAACAACTCTCTTACATACTACCCCGCTCATCGTGTGAGCATTTATTTAAAAGTATTATATTGCCAGCCATTGCATATGGTAACACTGTGTCATTTTGTGTGATCTAGCTATAGTAGTGGCTCCATGTACTCCTTGAAAATATTCAAGTAAATACATCTCATACTTGTACTGGTGCAACGTCTGTATCCAGTCACGATAATATACTTTATGTTTAGTTTAAACTTTATTTATTTATAGTGGATTTACAAAACAGACTGCGTTTGATACATGTATCTCCACAGTGCAAGTGCTGAGTGCGAAGTGCTAATAAAAGAATAATGGCGTCGCAGTTAATAATTATCACACTCGATTCAATAAAATATTTGATTCAATTACAATCCGCAGATGGTAATTAAACTTACATACACGTCTATATAAATGCAATATTTTAACAACAACAGTAATAATAATAATACATTTACAAGGTTGATGGCTGATTAATCATTTAACATTACATTCTATTGAATTGTGAAGAGAAAAGTTGATTTAATAAACTGCTGTAATAAAGTATGGATAATAAAGCAAGATGGGTGACCAGTTTTGAATTTTTCGAATATGTTTTTGTATAATACTACAGGATTATAATTTTGCAAGGATTCACGTGTTACAATCTCTAGGTAGAGTAGGTCGTCTAATAATACCGTTCTAGCTCTATCATATTTTACACATTCGAAAAAGTAATGGTAGGAACTTTATATAAAATCACCGCAGCTACATTTGGGGTCGTCAATTAAATTTCTAATAAAAAGGTTACCGTTAAACTGAGAAAAATCTGTAATACATCTATTAGTAAATATTTCGTTAGCCCGATCATTATTGTATCGAGGACATAATATTTTTGTGGGAAGATTCCAAAGGGTAAGTATTTTGTTTTTGAACGAAACTTTGGAAGTATATGTTTCTCTAATGTCTTTGGGCAAAGAGTCCCCAATTTTTATGCTTTTTTGAAAAAAACTGTTACACAATTGTCTTGTAGGTTTGTTCGCTATTTGTTCAACATAATTAACATTGAAGTTCCAGTTAAGCTCGGAATCGAATATTAATCCTAGATGTTTGACTGTATTAACCACTTCGACTTCAGAATTGCCAAATATGAGGCCATTTAGTACTGATGGAAATCTTTATTTTTTGGATATTTATTGTAACTCCCCAAGTAGAACACCAGTTTTTAATTTTGTCTAAATCTCGATTTAAACTTTCAACGCTAAAACGCATATTGGTAGTTGGACAGAGTAAGCTTGCGTAATCAGCAAACAAAGTGCACTATATTTTCCAAGTTGTCAGTAACGTCACTAATAAATACTAAAAAAGTAACGGTCCTAAAATGGAGCGTTGAGGAACACCGGCCCTCATTTGTTTCCATTCAGATGTAGAACCCTCAATTATTACTACTCTCTACTGGCGACTTTCTAAATAATTGTATAACCTTTGCAATATTGTTCCTCTAATTCCTCTAATATACTTTATTAAGCAGGTCTTAATACAATATCCATACAGTTTAAATATTTTCGTTTATGTTTTCTGTACAACATTATCAATCAGTCAGCCCCTCGTTATTTTTGTGACATATTACCATCAAGAGTCAGGGATGTCACGCCGTATCTAGTGCGCAATGGTAATGATTTTTTGAAACTTTAATCATCATTCGTCTTCATTTGCTAATTCATCTTTTGTTTCTGCTGCAGATTCATGGAATGTTCTTCCTCTCTATATTCGTAATAGTGTATCCTTACCGTCATTTAGATTACATTTAAAAACACTTGGATTTCAACAGATGCCCCTATTACTCCTGTGATGACTGTAGACTAGCCGTTTATCACTCACGAAAGCGGGTTGGCTTTTCTCAAGAAGATCTAAAAACCATGTCGAACACCTGTTTTACCTACCTGCAGATGCGGTGCCTCTTTTGAAACCATTAGCTAGTCTTTGTATTACCAGGCTCTAGATATCTTGATAAACAAATTCTGTACTTTCTTATTTCCTTATAATATTAGAATTTATAATCTGTCAACAAATGAACTCGTTTTTCTGCTTCTTCACGTTAATCAACATTTTCACACACCAGGTCCTGCTAATATTCACGTATTTATGCTTGTACAAAATTTTATATTTCTTACTAAGCACTTCTAACCATTGTTTTAGTTTATATAGTAACACTGATGTTATTTTCAACATTATGTATGCATCTGTACTGCTAGTAGTAATGTAATTATTACTGCCAAGATGTAAAATGTAATGCTTCTATCGCTGTAGTTATCGTCTACACTCTTCTAAGCGTTACGTTTCATTGGCGAGAATGTTAATCAATTACACATAACTGTCTGTTCAAGCCATATGTTGTTTCTATTACAATAAAACTACGTTTGAATACGTTTTGATGCCTCTGTCTTACTGCTAAATAAATGTCAGTTGCAGAAATCTTGTGTGGATGGAAAAAATAAATACAATATTTATCATGCATACTTGATTTAGAATGCTACACTTACAAATACAACACCATATATTTTCAAGATGCTGATGCTTACATCGGGTAAGATACCTTCTCTGGCTCAATATTTCATCATGAAAAATTATCCTTGGTAACGAGGTAGATATCGAACCATAATAAGTAAGTATTGCCTTGTTACCCAAATGCAAAGATGCGATGAAAGTTGCTATAGAAGCAGATTTTATCCGACAGGCAAGCACACATTCGGCGCTCATTTGCGGTTTACTTAGTTTTGACATTATCGTGAACATTATCGTAAAATGTACCCTGAAAGTCCCAAGCCGCGGCCATGATGATCTTCTCAGGAAAAGAATTGTTGATATTGACAACTGCGTGGAAAGAAACCAGCAAATATGTAAACCAGTGGTTGTTATCCTTGTTGGAGGTACTGGACCCCACCAGTTTCGTACATACATTCACCGAACCCTTCATAGTTGGAAAAATAAAATGTTTTTCAAATTCAAAACACACACACACACACACACACACACACACACATGTATAATATATATGTAATAATATATATATTATTAGTGCACAAAATGTATCATGCATCAGTTGCACCTAAAATCACTGAACAAAACCAACAAAACAATTGACTACTGAGCGCACGAAGTTCCCTGCAGCACAGATATAAAGACCAAGCGAGCAGCCAATGATGGCCATGCTGAGCGTTTGACTTCACGAACATATGAGTAGTGTGAACGGCCAAGTTGTGCCATATATTGCATTTGCATTTTTGACACAAATTAAACAACAAATTGTAGAATTTGCCATAAATATTCATCAGGATCCTTCAATTTCTTATGGTGAAACATTTAAAATGCCATAAAAGTATTGTGTGAATGCGAAAAGTATATTACGTTGTGTGACCTGGCAACCCTGAATGACCTGGCGACCTGGTGAGAAGAATGCCTCAGCCGAACCCCTGAGACTGACTCACCGAACCACTCAGGTTAAGAACCACTGACATAAACATTCTTTAAAATGTCATAACTGCGAGTGTAAAACAATAGTTGAGGTTTGCAAGTTACAGAAGTGTACAGATAATAAGGTTAAATAAGATACCTGCACACAGGTTTAAATATACGAAAAACGTAATGTCTCAGTACTCCGCAAGTATGTGGAGAAAACAGATTATGTAATCTAAGTTTGTTTTCAAATGAGTTAGCAAATGTGGAACTGTCAGACTTGAATTGTAGACCAACAGAGTTGGAAGTAACTTATTTCCAATAGGGAAGGAAATAAAGGAAAGTTGAAACTATTGCTTTGTAACAGGCCAGAGAAAATACAAAGAATTTTTATACTGGTGAAAGTATGTAGAAATTATGTAAATTATGTAGAAATGCATATTATTACTGTAAGTTTTACAACCATATTTTTGCTGTCTATATTGTATGTGCATGAAACTCTTTTGCAAAGCGAATTGTAAGCAGAGTAAATGTTAACTTTTTATTACCAGCATTCTAGCAGTAACTCAGAAAAATTCTACTGCTTTTCTTACGTGTAATTGTTTGGAAATATTATATGTATGTCATAAAAAATAAAATTAAGTTTCTTAAAAAGAGTGTGGTTCATCGTAAGTGTTCTACTCTGCCTATTCTTGGATGACTATAGCGCAATATCTATATCTGCTATGTTATACCTGTGCAATAGCCCAAACCGTATTAGTCAATTGTGCCGCGATTTTAATGTTTGCAAATGCTTTTAGAGAATAAATAAATATATTTGACATCCCCGTATGACACTAATATTTCAGTTAAATAACAGATAATAACGCAACAATAACAAAACATGTTTACTATGTTGCCATTACATTCAAGTTTTTAAAAGACATGCAGGGCTATTAAAACACACTGTCCTTAACCTCCTCAGACATAAAGTTAATTTTGTTTGAAGTATTTTTAGAATTAATCTATCTTATTACTGTCATCTTTTGCAGGATGCTCCTAACAAAATAAGTAATAGAACAATAAATTATTCACAGGTCATTTGTCATAAACATGTCTTGCTGTGAAAACGCGTCGCAAAATAGGCTCTTTTGACATGATCAAAATCAATTTTTTTAGTTAATTATACTGGGATTTATATGATTTATTACGCGAACCTAATGCTGTTTAGCCATGTTACTCCTAATTACGCTACTCATTTGATCATATTATATTAATTAGGAAACATATGAATGAGGAAATGTGAACTGGAAATTACAGTGTCGAATTTGTCTTAATTTGTCGCTAAAGGAAGGTGTAACACGTATGCAGCTAATTTTTGGTGGCGTTTTCGTGTGCAAGCTTTTCGCGGGTCCCTTGATAAGGGCAGTTGCGTTGGCAGTGTAATGTCGGAGGGTCGCCACTCGTATGTTTAGCTTTGCTTGCATACTATAGAAATAATCAAATTTCTCAAAAACGGACATTTTGGGTAACAATTGTCACAGGAACCATTTAATCGCTGTTGCTGCATAAACATGAATGTGCGTGCATTCAATCAGAATACTATTCTTAATTTGTTACAAAACTAATGTTAAAAGCTTTTTTACTTCGATCGCATTGGATTGGATTGAATTGAATTGAATTTAACTGGACTGGACTGGACTGGCTTGAACTGAACTGGATTGAACTTAACTGTGCTTGCTGGATTGGACTGGACTGTGCTGAACTGGATTGAGGTGGAATGGGCTGGGTTGGCTGGTATGAACTGAAGTTGACCGGGTTAGCCTGGAATGGGCTGGGCCGGATTGAATTGGATTGGTTTGCAATGGAACAGAATGGAAAGGAGTGGAATGGACCGAAATGGAGCGGAAGGACTGGGCTGGACTGGACAACTACACTGGATTAGAATAAAATCAATTGTGTGTTATCATAAAAAATTAAGTTAACAAGTTAACGTTTGTTAAACCGGATTTATCAAGAGTCTGTTTGGGTATAGCTTGTTTGTTATGTCTATGTGTATTAATGGGACAATTTACTTGGCAAAAGTGGTTTCTTTCGTACGGCGTGTGCAACTCATCTACTCAGCGTACTTGTATAGTCGACAATGAAATAAATGAAACTGTGTCATTAGAAATTTTATAAGTAAATTGTCTTGTTTAGATAAACAATAATTATTTCAGTAGGAACAGTAATAGGCTATAAACATGTCTACTGATAATTTTATTTGTAAATGTAATGAACAAACATTTTACTCGATTTTTTCTCAGCCACGTAATTGTTAAGCATAAAAATATCTTGACAGAACGTTTTCGTTACCATTTTTTCATTCAGCATCATCTGTCGCCATATCTTTTGTAGATGTAGCGTCATCGTGCTCCTCATTGGCTAATGCTTCAAGAGCGCTTTCAAGATTTTTCCAATACAGTCCACTAGGTCCCCAGCTATACGAGAAGATAGACCTTTTTTCTCCATCTATTGGCCTCTGAACTGTTTTACTCCTTGACCTCAGTAAAACAGGATTGCGAGACGCCATTAGATCGATCAAGTTTTCCAGTTCTCCTTCGCCCAGTTCTCGCTTGCCGTATTTGTAATTTCTTGTAGCCAAGAGGTTGCTAAATCCGTGGAAAGGCCAGTGGTTTAGGACGCTCATTTGATATTGTTTTGTCGTCATTGATCGATTTGAACTCTTTGTTGGCTTCTGATTTCTGCTATGGGCGCTGTACCAACTAATAGGCTTGAAGTTAGGCCAGTAAAACGGCCAGTACCATTTGCCATCACTGGATGAGAAGTGGACATTTCGCGTTTCCTTTTCTCCACTTGATACTACACCATTTTGTTCCGGATTGTCATCGATATTTGAGGAAAATTTTTTCCTATCTTGCAAACGTTGGTCGAGGGCTTCGGATTCTGAACGTTTTCCTGGAACCCAGCTGTGGGTCAAAAACAAATGAGGCCATCGAATAAACTTAATTCTTTTTGGTGCCGACCTCACGCTCCCCGTATCCACCGCTCTGGTTTGTAAGACTGATTCCTGTTGAGGTTTCTTGTTTCTGCGCCTTTGCATCATCCGGAAATAGACTGGCCAGCTGAAAAAACCACGATTGTACGAGGCTTTACGTTGCCTGATTAAATTTGAGCTGTCTTGTTCTGCTGAATTTCTGGTGTTAAAATATGTTCGAAGAACACTGTTATGAACACCATCCGGTTTACCATGTTGCAGGCTAATGACTGCAGTTATCGACAAAAACAGAATAGGCAACAGAGAAAACTGCTTGTGTTCCATTTGTCCCTGGAAAACATCTAACGTTAATCTTTTCATTATAATATTCAATTACAATTGCCTAATTGCAAACAAATTGAAATAAACATGTTAATAACAAGAGCAAACTGTCCTACAAACTGTGTGCTGTTGCGTTGCCGTGTCACTCTTTACTATTGCAATCAATTATGTTTCATGTTTGAAGAGAAAAATAAGAATATGGCTGGAGGAAGCAAGAAAGTAAGAGAGAGAGAGAGAGAGAGAGAGAGAGAGAGAGAGAGAGAGAAAGAGAGAGAGAGAGAGAGCGACACAGAGAGAGATAGACAAATTAAAATTAAACAAAAACGTTAACCTTAAATTTTTGTCGGCGGTATCTAGGGTTCACTCGCGTACGGTAGAAAACGCGATGAGAGCCCAATTAGGCCAATGTCCTTTGGTGGCTACATGTGTTAGAAAAGAACGAACTAAGTGTGGTTTTTTATGCCTATAAAGAATGTCTTCCGATGATAAACAATGGAACCTATTGTTGGGCAGCAGTGGTATACTGGATTCTTTTGGATTCGTCCACGTATGGCATAACCAAAATACGTTCAACTCAGCGAAATTATTACGCAAGCTTAACGACATATTTCATATTGGAACGAAATAGGAATAATATATTTCATATTGGAAAAAAGAACTGTTTCATGATAATAAGCCTTTCAGACTGGAAACCAGTTATTGTCTAAATAAAATCTAGATATAATTGTATAAGGAGTTATTAATTCTACTTTATGTAACATTGTTGTGATAACTAGTTTTTAATATTTGTATGAATTAATTGTTAATTGTTCTGTATACTCGAGCCACAAAATTCTTTTGTAAGGTGATTTTGTGTCTAGTAAACGTGACTTTCACTGTTGATTAAATCTATCTTGTTTTTTGTGTGTAATGTAATTGTGTGTAATAGTGGTTAAAATGAACAAACACATGACATAGACATAGACATAGACATAGACATAGACATAGACATAGACATAGACATAGACATAGACATAGACATAGACATAGACATAGACATAGACATAGACATAGACATAGACATAGACATAGACATAGACATAGACATAGACATAGACATAGACATAGACATAGACATAGACATAGACATAGACAGACATGGACATGGACATGGACATGGACATAGATATAGATAATGATAGTCATGACGATAACGATGATGATGATGCCGATGTGATTACGACAGTAACGACAATAAAATCAAAAAAGGGGGAAAGGAGGACGAGAAGGATGGTGGTAACGATGATGACGATAGTGACAATGCTAACGACCATTGTGATAACAACAATAATAACGACGATTGCAAACAATACAACAGTAAGACAACAAATACTAGTTTAGACTTTCATGAGACTAAAGACAATAGAAATCTTTTGTCATGATGGAACTAAAAGGAGATTGCGTCCAGTAAGCAATAAAGTGGATTCATTTCATTTTGTAAGCTGTGAACGTAAATCAATTACAGCTTGTCAGAAAGTGATACGTTTAAAGTAAATGGGATGATAGCAGGAAGTTTCCTTTGAACATCACCTACTTCCTTTGACGCGGGACAAAACGTCAAACTCTTTTTACTGCTACAAAATCTTTGCAATATTGTCAGGCCTGTATTGTAGGACTATTCTCAAAGGGTTGTAGTCCTTTCTTCTACTTCTTTTACTTTCTTCTACTACATTAGTTTATTCATTTGTCCATCAATTCATTCATTGATTCGTCGATTTACCAAATCCATTCGCTCACGATTTACTCATTCATTCATTCATTCATTCATTCACTGCCTTCACAACGATTAAAAACAGAGACAGGAAGGTGGTCGAGAATTCTAGAACTTGATATCCAAAACGAAAACCATGTACTCTTCGTATGTCCTGTATCTGCTAGTAAATCAAACCGTACTCGCCAGCACCATAGTACTACACCCGAGCTAAGATGTTGAACCTAGGCTGCTTTCAGGGGCGTATTAACCAATAGGCTTATTAGGCTATAGCCTAAGGCGCCAAAGTTTGAGGGCGTCACATTTTAGAAAAAATTCTTATTCTCTTCGGAAATTGTGTATACTTTCATATTTATGTAAAGGGCGCATTTTATAACACACCGGCAATTACTGAACGCAGCTTTTATATAAGTGCCACATAACGAACAGGGGCAAGGTGTTACACAACAAGCAGTTACGCAGCCGTCCTGAGCATAAACGCTATGCAAATACGTGTAATTAATAACGACTACGTAGAAACTAGTACAGCACAAGTAATTGCTCAATCTGCTCATTACATTATCAACCATAAATTCACAATACATGGGCGTCGAAAAGTGTTGATACGCCCCTGGCTGCTCCACTTGAAATCGGTTTGCTGCGAAATTCATGAAGTGTTTTAAAGTTCCTAACAATATAATCATGGCTCTTTTTTACTTTTTTTTCTCTGCTCGAGTCGAAATATTGCATTATTTATTTTCGCAGGCATTATTAGTCAGCAAGACTGTTCGTTGTCTGTCTGCAGTGGATTAATTCATTGCAATTGTATATTACTTAGTATGTTATTAGTACATTTTGCATACTTTGATAAACTTACACTGTGTTATATGCGTTACGAAATTTCTCTTACAGAATGGAACTTCGATGTGGAATATATTATTTATAACAATTGTATAGTCAGTAAAACGATGTAATATATGTAAAAAAAGCCTTTGCCTGTTATAAAATCCGCTTTACCCTAATCCTGCGCGTATTAGAAGATACACGAGAGCTTAGCGGGTTACAATCCTTGGAACAATTGGCTATTAATATAGGGATGAATGTTACGGACGGGTACACGGGCAGTAGATCTAAAAGCTTGAAAAAGCTCAACTGTTAGATGCTACGCGTTTTAGCCTTTTGTGTCGTGAATATTAAATTCTTACAATTTTTCTCTTTTACAAGCCTGAGTTCTCACCTTATTCAGTATAGATCAAGATTACGTTTACACTCTAAAGATTCAAAACTCGTAAAGACGGAGAATTCATGAAAGACATTTAAGAAAATTTACGCCGACCTATAGAACTAAACTGACACAGCCAGACGCGTTCACTAAACTATTTTCGCTAAACTTTTGCTAGTATTAAACCTTTTATGTAAACAGGTATATCGCAAAAGTTGTCGTGAAAATCTAACACTTCATTTTATCACCTTTGTTAATTTTGTGTTTGGCCAAAATTTCTTCTAAGTTTGACTATCAAATTTAATTCCTCACTAATAAATAAAATCGTAGGCCTACGTCTATTATAACTTGCAAGACTTTCAACGTCGGTTGATAATTTTTTTCACTTTTTGCAAAATCAGTAAACGTCTTAACTAAAATTACGTTCAAAGCACTTTTTTGGAATTTTGCTGCCAACTTCGTTTGGAAGCTGGACCCTACTTTAATTATAATTTTCTGTCAGCTTTGTTTTTGTTTTTCAGCTTTGTTTGTATGCACAATGATAAGAGTTGATACAGATAATAAAAGATCCCACGACAGTGAATTATATCTATATATCTTCGTGAGAAAAGCATAAACTGTCACTGAGTTTTATTTTTTATATAGATAGAGCTAAGGTATGATTACAGGTAAGTGTGTAACTGTAATGTCTAATTATTTTGAGCTTTAGTGATAATTTGTGCATCGCTAGACATTATACTTCCACACTTGGCCGTAATACTACCTCGGCGCTATCTATATTGCAAAATCCAAAAAATAACACTTAGTAATAAATTGTGTTTTTACACGTGAGGATAGTTCACAGTGAAGTACTGAAACGTGTCTTTTCTTTTTGCCTTATTTTTCACGCCTGTGTTCGTTTTTCTGCCTGTCAGCTGTTTTTCTTACACACTGGAATAAGATGGAATCACATTTAGGCACTCACTTCCTCGAACGACGCCATAATTTTAAAGGACAATTACAAATGTGCACTTAGCTTTAATTAAAGATTTGAAAATAATGGCTCGTCTTCTGAAATTATATCCGACTCGTACATCACGTTTTTTCATGATTTTATTTTTATGCCCGTTTCCTGTCGTTTGTAGTTTAGAGCAAAGCTTTCAAATGATTATTTCTTGTGTTTCGAGTATAAGTCTTACACGACCATAATAGAAAACCGTTTAGATGATAAACAAGGCGTATTTTGCATGATTTTGTATAATTAATTGATGTAATAATGAATTAAGTGCTAAAGTGTTTAGTAGTAACAATCGTAAATACGAGTGTCGCGTGTATAATTAACGTAACACCAATAAGATCGTACACTGCGTAGTCATGACAGTTCGGTCCTAGGCTGAACGTTTGTTTGTGACGGTTTGCTCACTGAAGACGATTTGTCTAAAGCCTAATTTAATGAATTTTTAAATACTGAAGTGCAATAAGCCACATTGACTAAACCAGACGGTTTACATGTACGAAATGTTTCATAAGAACCATTGCAGTAAGAATACCGTTGTATATTGGAATATACAAAAACCAAGTTATGTGCTAGAAAAATGTAGGTTATAGAAATATGATATAACTTTTATGTCGTTTTTTGATGTTATAATGCAGAAATTCACGTTAAGTTTGGACAAAAGAAAATGCTATTCAAAGGATCTAACAACCAGAGGAACTTTGTTTTTCATATTATTATTTTATGCAGCGTTGTTCCTGCTTATACCTGCAAGTAACGGCACGTACTGACAGCAGTTTTTGTGGTACAATCTCTTACTAAATTACTTAACACTCAACCATAATTTATTATGATTTGATCAGCACATTTACATATCGCCATATTTCTCCCCACATATTTGTTTTTTTCTGGAGCGCCGTAACCAACTGTTATCCTGAAGGTTAATTATTCGAAGGAGGCGTTCAAAATTTGTGAGTCAACCACTGTTCGAACCCAGAACCTTGTGGACTAACTAACTACTCAAGGTAATCAAAACCTCATTTGCGGCATAAATTAATAATACATAATCACGCAGCTGTCGGAGACACGTGCAAGGTCGTTGAGGCAGCCAGTAAAGTTATACTTGGAAGTTTCTAACACGCATGCACGCACACACTCAAGCGTGCATTCACACACACACGCACACACACGTATGTATACGTATATTTTAGCGTTTGGTTATTCTAACTTTTATTATCAATTAGATACGGTTTGGAAACGAATGTGCAATCTTACTCTTACATATGTTCTTGAAAAAGCTGATAACAAATTTTCTTTATGCATCACTAAGAAGCATTGTGTGGGTAAAGCTGGATTACGCAGAAGCCGCCGTGTAAGTAGAGTAAAGTTTCCTCACACAGGTAAATTACGAACATTAAAGCAAATGGCTACCACCTCTTTGCTGTGACTCGTTCAAAGGTCATATTCATAAACTTATAGCGCATTAGTGATTACTAGATATTCTAAGGATTCTTGTGAAGATTCTTAGGAAGATCACTAAGTGAAAGATCCTTAAAAGATTCACTAATTATGAATGAAATTCTGGTATATAACGTGCAAAATATAAAGCGATTAATTAATAATTTAAACAATAACGCATATTTAAAAAAGTTTAAAAGCTAAATGAAGAATTTATAATGAACTACTCTGCAATAGTGTTGAACAGCTAAAATTATGTAAATTATTTTACTGCATGACATTCGTGTATTTTTAAACTACTTGATGAAAATGGTTGATAATCATAATTTTAGTTGTGAAAAACTTTATTAGACTTCTTACTGAAGTGTCTAGAATAAGCTATAAACTAAATATGAGCTGCATTTTTACGAAATAAATAAAGCAAATAAATAAATATTAAAATCGCGTACCCACCTAAAATTTGTTCACATTAATAACAGTCGTCCTCAGACTCTGATATGTAGGTGAAACTCTTTACTTGAGCCGTTTATAATGATAAAAATCCCTAAAAATTCCTAAAACAGAAATGGTAAACGCATTAACTTTTATGTGTGATGATGTGTGTTGTATGTGTGATACGCATTGCAGGAGTATCAAACATGTCTGGGTAAAAGTTGTGATTTAGTCAATTCTAGAATTGTTTAGTAAACTACATAGGGTTGCTTGTTGTTTATTAAGTTAAACCGTAATTATAAGTAAAACCACAACGTCCGGGTTGTTTTCCTTTAGTGAAATATACTTTATATGCTTGTTTCAGGGTAACCGCTGTATGGGGTGGGCGTAATATGGTAGTAATAACAAACAAATTGCACTGTTAGTTCAACAATGCAAATATATAATCAATAGCTTTTCCTATAGATTTGTTCCAAATTGTTTCTACAAGACACAAAAGGCACCTGCACAAAATACATAAAAATGTTGAAAAACGTTTTAGTAATAACAATAGGTCGATAAATTTATAAATATTTCACTACAAATCAAATTGATTAACGCCATACATATTGCACATTATTAGACACTTGCTTCAAGATTCCAATTATTCCCTTCTTACTGTGTTCCGGTCTTACACGTAATCAAAAAAACTGTCATTTATATTAAAAAGACCATAATAAATATCCCTACAGGGAATTAACTGAGAAGAAGCAAGGTCATCAACCCAGAAACTTGCGATTTCTATGTTGCACACTACCATTTGAGCTATTAACTCAACATAGCATCTCATCCTAATAACACGTACACGTATCCTGAACTTTCCAAACGCATTATTATTATTTTTTGAAGTGTTGTCCTGGTGTTTTTGCGAATGGAAAACGATGAGAACTTCTCGTAATTGTAGGCCTAAATACTACATGTCTATACTACAAGCATTCCTACACATCTTTCAATAGAAGCCGCGTTACTGTTGTCGTAACTAGATTATGTTGATGGTACAAGCCTACAAATAAATGAATTATAAAACCAAACTTGAAAAACAGGATGTGAAGAAAAGTTGGAATATATTTTAATATATACATATTGAAATTGTTCTAGTAGTTCTTGAAGTTCTAGTAGTACTACTACTAGCAGTAGTCTGAATTTGAACCAGCAAACTTCCGGTTATGACAGCTAATCTAAAGTTCATCCCATTTACATTTTTATTAATATTGGATCAAGTCTATAAACAATGCAGTAGTAAATAAGTAGTAAATTAAGTAGTAGATTAATAAATTATGTTTCTCAAAATTTCTTTTTTCAGTATTTTGTGTTCATCTTCCGTACAAAATAATCACTTTCGAATGAATAGCCAAAATTGCGAGCTGTACGCTTACCTTTTCGGTTACGAGTAAAATTTTGTTTCAAGGTTGTCCTAAATCACGAAACGTTCTTGGCATTGTTCTTCCGGTGCAAAAGCTGAAGATGCTGCGAACATATCACGCTCCCTACTGGTTGTGGTCGAAATCATATGAGTAGGATACTCCCACGATGCGCATCATCATCATCGCAAGCTATTAATCAAACTGCGTAACACAGACTGACCTACTCAATATCAAGTTTATATAAGGAATCTTGCGCAGATTCGACTGAATATCAAGCTTTCAATGTATTAATAATGGCTCATTAAAACCTATTAGTTTAATTAATTTTCTGACATGCACTTAGAGCCTGAATGCTGTGGGAAAATATAGGATGCTCGCCCGACTTTTTATTTCATCATTAGACGTAATTGAATTACCAGTCACAAAATAAGCAAAAACTCTCGCTTTAACGAGACTTGGTGAAATTAGTCGAAATGTGCCACTCTGTTGATATTGCACGCAGCACGTAGGTGTGGTTCGTTATTTTACAATTGGCGATAAATTAAAGCCTCAAGAAGTGAGCTGTATGGTTTTCTGCAACCGCTTTTAAACAAGGGCTTCATTTATACTCTGATTTTGGGCGTACATGATGCTCAGCGAACTTTACAAAAGGTGCTTCTAAAGCACCAGTTTTTCAACTGTACATTTCGTAGAGTATCATTTCATTTTATATAAATACTAGCAGTCATCCGTTCGCTTCTCTATATAATTTTTTACCTTAAGGATTGTCCCATTGTTGTAAGTCCTGTCGTACTCCGTTTTAGAACTTTGTACTTTAAAATTGGTCATGATTAATTTTATAATTTTTTGGGATCTGAAGTTGTTGCAGTTTGGATGCTATAGTAATACAGAACAAGCGTTTTGAAGAGGATTTTGTTTTTTATATTTACTTTTCATTTTTATTTCCTGCCTAGATGTTCTATAAGAGAATGAGAAATAAATTTACATTGTATAGACCCACCCGTTCGTTGAAACATACGTGCGCATTCATTTTGGCGATGCGGCTGGCAGCCTGCAGAAAATCCTAAAATGAGGCTAAGTTTTTCAAGTAGAGCTGATTTAGTAATTCCTGCGCTTAAGCTGACCACTTGTAAACGTTAACTAAATCTGAATGCGCTTTCTTTTTGAAGATTCTGGGCCTTGTGATTCATGTATCGTGTTGAGCACACGCTTTGTGCGTACGAACAATTTGCACATGCGCAATGATGGTAAAGAATCACTCGTAAATATGAATCGCTAAGTGCATTTAAATTCCGCATGCGTAAGCCATTTAGGTGCATTTCACGTGCCACACTTACGATCGAAATCAAACATGCGTAAGTTACGTGCACTTGATGATTTAAGTACGATTTACAAAACTGAAAACTATTGCAGAAACGTGCGTACAGTTACGAGTAATCCGGAGAGCTCGTAAGTCTATTTTAGCGTCGCTACGGATGTAATATAACCTCTCCCATTCTCAATTTTCCTGCTTGATACCTTATTAATTATGCAAACGCAGGAACACGCAGGAAGGCAATGTGAAATTACAGATGCGAAAAAATTGCGCCTAAACTGGGACGTTCGCATAATTATTGCAATATAGCGTTTTTCTATGTTGATGAAGTTACTTGTGAAGAAAATTCAGCAAATAAAATTATTTCTTTTCATTTTTTTTCGTTGGAACTTTTCTCGACGGTATGACCATTGAATAGTGTGCATAGTTATAACACAGTGATTGTCACAGTGTGCAGCATGCAGGTTTTGAGTGGAGTAACACAATGCGATCAATGTTAAACACAAGGTAATGCATAATAGCCAAATAATTATGAGGGTACGACTCATCGAATCCTGTAATTTTTATTTACTTGAGCCTAACAGTAAAATATTTGTCCAGTCAATCTAACAATTTTAACTGGAAAAGTCGTATTATAATGTTTTGACTGTAGTTTAATACTCATTGCACAAAGACTATCGCTGACCGCCCAGGTTACAAGACTCGGGTTTACCAGTGTGCTAAAATGATCATAATAGGTCAGCTATGCCATGAATGAAAGAAAACTAGATTGTAGCACGCATGTAAATGGGGTAGAATATGAAAAATCCGCCTGTTTTTAATAATGTAGGACATTTGATTATTTCCCATTTGTTACGTATATTAAAGGCGGATTCTTACCGGTGTTTCATTTGGTTTCCTGAAAAGATGTCCTATATTAAGTGTCTATATTTACCATTTATTTGTATGCTAAAAATAATTATTATTACCAGGGGGTGTCAACACTTTACGACGCCTTATGCTGACAGTTCTGTTTCGCCCATCTGTATTGTGAATTTTTGGTTGATTATGTAACGAGCAAATTAAACAATTACTTATGGTGTATTAGAAACACTATTAACCTAGCTTCTTACGAGGTCTAACCTACCATCCCGGGTCATAGTGATATTAATAGAATGAATGTGAGTGATAACGATGAAAAAAGATAAGTATAATACTGAACATTTAGAAACCATGGCAGATGTTTGGAACGAGAAAGATATGAAAACAGTGCCTCCTAGTGCTCCCCACAGGATGAAGAAACCGATGAATGTGTTCGCCAACTATGGTGACATATGGAACGAAGGAGATATGGCAGCTATGGCAATCACATGTGGAACGAATCAGAAAAAACACGATACCATCGCGGGTCCTAGTGATATTAATAGAATGAATGTGAATGATGAATGATAACGATGATAAGTATAATACTGAAGATTTAGAAACCATGGCAGACGTTTGGAACGAGGAAGAGATGAAAACAGTGCCTCCTAGTACTTCCCGCAGGATGAAAAAACCAAAGAAAGTGTTCGCTGACTTCGGTGACATATGGAACGAAGGAAATATGGCAGCTATGGCAATCAAGTGTGGAACGAATAAAAAAAAAAGAAGCTACCATCCCGGGTCCTCGTGATATTAATAGAATGAATGTGAATGATAACGAAGAAAAAAGATAAGTATAATACTGAAGATTGAAAAATCCAAGAATACTGAAGATTTAGAATTATATTGATTTGTAAATAACATTTATAATTGTGTCCATGTACAAAAAATCAAATAATGTAACACTTAATTGATTTGCAGATTTAGCAATATCTCTTTTACTTCATCATCACAAAAGCTCTGTAAACCAATTCACTAAGTGTCCAGAAGAGTTCACAGCACAAAAAAATCTATTTCATTAAAACTAGCAACACTCCTAAGCTTTACTGAATTAACAAATATACGGTTTTTTCAAATATTTGTAGTTTGTAAACATTTTTGTTTGTAAATAGTTTACAAGAATAATCACTTGTAACACTGCTTTTATTGATTTTTTGTTGCAGTTGGTGTTATTATAAATGTGTGACTTTTGTTCTTTAGTTTAGTGATGGAAAAACATAACGTTAATCATGGTGATGACAGTGACATGGACGGTAACGACAATGTTGATGATAATGATAACAATGACAATAAAAATGATGATGAGAAAATTAATGGTATGCAATAGTGTGTACCATTAAATTTTAGACTTCGTTTTTGCCTTTATGATTGTTGATGAAGATAATGACGATGACAATGACCATGATAATGATGATGATAATGATGTTGATAATGATAATCATCATTAGGGCCTACAATAATCTTGTTTTATCTGTCATTAATGGCGTCAATGACACAAATGAAAAAAGGAAGAACAAAGCTAAAAAAAAATGCATATAATAACACTGCCAACAACGAAAATAACAGTAAGAGAGCAACAGCAACTGCAACATTAGCAACATAGATACATTCAGGTTATAAATCAGCTACCATTGCTGTTCAACTTCTACGCGACTCATTGTAAATGTCTTGTGGGCTTTTTATTCTGTCTTGTTTTACTCTATTTTGAAACTATTACACGAGCAAAATGTTAGCAAGAAATGGGAAAAATTCACATAAACTAATGTATTGTTCCACATTTTATTACGGGTAAAGTGCTTCGTCAAAAATGTATGATTTAAGTGCCGCGCCTGCGTGACAATGACGTTCACGTTTACTGGCGTAACATCAATTAAATTCAATTCGATTTAATTGCACAAATACAATAACATCATCATCTCTGGAGTCACACGTCGTTCAACATGACCCTGCTGATCACTTTACTCCATGCTGCCCTGTCACCTGCAACCTCCCATGTCTCTGCATTTTTGATATCTAAAGGTGTGTTGATAAGGTCTTTTTGGATGAAATTGATATAAGTCAGCAGCTGTCCTCCTTGCGGTTTCTTTTCTTTCTGCAGTGCTTCTTTGAAAGCTAACTTTAATGGACTGTCATCTGGTTATCGTATAACAAGTCCTATCCATCTTTATCTTCTCCTTTTGATTTTAATTGTCCATTCCTCTGCTTTGACTTTATTGTACAGATCCTGGTTTGATATTTTGTTTGGCCATTTTATCCCTAGAATGTTCCTGTAGTTTCTTTTTTGAAATGCATTACTTTCTGATTCGTGTTGTGCTTTAATTGTCCATAATTCAGAGAAACACAGTTTCCACAAGTGCAGCAAAGATTCTTAATTAGGTATCGAAACTGATCCTCTTATTTTCAAAATGTTTTGTTAATTTGGAATATGCAGCCAGTGCTAGGATTTTTCCTCTTGATACATCTTCATCTGTTGCTAGAAGACTGCCTAAGCACCTGCATTTCCTCCACGCATCATCTCCATTCATTTTTATGTGATACTCTTCTGTTTTATCTTTATTTAGTATGAGATCCATTTCTTTTAATTTTGTTATTATGCTAGTAAAACGAAATTCCCTACAACCATAGACCTGCAATATGCTGATGATATTGCATGGATAGCAAGAACCAAAGATGAAATAGATGATGTCAAAATCAAAATAAATATAATAGTGTACCATGACAAAAAATTACACCCGAATTTGAAATAGCAAAAATGTTACACATAGATCTTGCATAATTTTTACACGACTGTAAAATGTTTACATACGTTTTGCAATTATAACAGTGAATGGTAGTTACACCAGCAATTCAATGAGTCACACTTGTTTGTGAATTATATGAAGTACAGTGTCTAAAATCCGCGCAAAGCTTTCCTTAAATCAATAGCTCTAGAGGTTTAACACTCTTGTCTGGTAACTCAAGTATAGAGCTGCCATAGAACGAGCAGAAGAATGACCAAAAAAGCTTGAGGATCACACGTTTATTTTTAACTGATTTGAAAAAGCATACAATGGAATTTACTAATTTGATAAAATCATTCTTACATCTAGCAATATCAGGCTATTGATCGAGATTGTTAGTTAACTTGTGCCCTAAACGAGTAACACTACTGTACCATTTTAGCTTTTTACACATTTCAGGCATGTCGACAAAATTATATTTTCCGAATATTATCCCTTTGGTTTTCGCAATATTGAAGCACATTATCATGACTATTTGCATATGCTACATAGATATTAAAGCACAAGAAACCCCTCCACTTACATAAAGCTCAAAAATTCGTCTTGAACTTTTATAGCTTTTACGCACTGCCGTTTTGCACACAGGACTTGCGTCGGCAGTAACGCTGTGTAAAACTTGAAAATTTAACTTCCAGTGATGACCGTTAGACGTAGCCTTTTTGACGATAAGTCATTTGAAACAAGTTTAGATAACACTGAGTAAAGTTTGAAAAAATAATCAGAGTCTTTATGGCGCACATGTTACTAGCTAAGAAAATTTTTAAATTACTGTATCTTGTCAATAAGATTAAAAATATGTTTTTGGTTAGTGAGCTGTGCACCCTGGAGGGTGAATGGTGAAAGCATTTTAAATTTAGTAATTTTCTTTTCTAGTTACATAAGTCTTTCAAGCAGGTAAGCAAAATGCTAAGTATCATTAATGCTGTGAATGGAACGTTTTTGGGGACATAGTTTAACATTTCCTTTTCTTGACCTGATTTACGTAGCTCGTATATGACGTCATGTAAAGGCGCCGTCGGAACAGTATTGCGGGAAATTTAAAATGAAAACAAACAAAAAATCCTTTCAACGCGAGTAAGATATACGTGTAAAATTGTTATAAAGTAACATAATTTTAAGGTGATTTTTCTGAAACCTACTTCAGGTACCCCTTTATAAATTGTGAACAGAATAACAGACAGCACGCTACCCTGTTTTATACCAACAGTGGCGGCAAGTTTACATGATTTACAACCGTTACCTAACGTGTTTTGATTGCACACTACTGGCGAACTTTATTGTGGTCTGACTCTTTAGGATGGGTACTGGGAAGTGCGGGGCCCAATTAGAAAATTGTTAGTCTTGCCCTCTACCCTACATCAGCTGAAGATTGATGTATTATGCTTCGTATAATACGCTAGTTCCAGCCAAAAAGCGTTGAGGGCTTGAAGTACTAGAAATTGAAAACCTGTATGAAATGTTTAATGTTTTATTACAGATACTTGCTGGATACGATAAACTGAAATTACAAAACAAACAAACAAGCGATCAGTAAAAGACGTTGAAACGTGGATATACGATATCAGACTGAACAGTTTCACTGCATTCACAGTAGAAAAAATGTTTGCTGATTATAGTGTTTATAGCTGGTATTTATTGTTGCTTGTGCTGTGGTAGCTGTGTGCCTCGTGATCGCTGGTGAACAGCCACAAAGGACATGGCAAACTACCAAAGCTTAATTTATAAAACTGCACATTTATTAAATATTAAACACAGACACGGTATAAATAGTAAGATAGCCATGCCAGCCCCCAGTCAGCTCCTAATCTGCCGGACGTGCAGATTCCTTTTGTTTAATTACCCAGTGCGCACACGGGTGTGCCAGTGTTGTGCCAACTTGCCATAACAGGTGGAAACATGTCGATAAAAGGTGAAGACCCTATTACCGTGCTATGCTATGATATGAAAAACAACCCAACTAAAGTGCCTCATTCTCCTGCAGCTCTCTTCTTCACATTTTAAACTGTGAAAGGCTTTTATAGTCTTTAACATATTTCATTAAAATTTTAACTGTTTTTCTTACCTACTTGGTGCCCTCTAAGCCTAGGTGTCCTTAGCACGTGCTTAGTTCGCTTATGGATTAATGCGGCCCTGAATGAACTGATGAAGTTTGTTTCTAGCGATGATAGCCCTGTGCAATTATATGACATTATATTGAGCATAGTTTTCTTATAAATGTTGTCAGCCGTAATTTAATTATCTTAAAATTTTTGACACACGATGTGTTCACCAAACTAACAATTGTTATGTAAAAGCACTTTAACCATGTCCAACGCAAACGCAAATTCACCGAGCGCTGCAGATCGAGCTCACATAAATCCCAAAGTTCCCTAAGCGCTGATTGGTTGTCAAAGGCTGAAAGATCCGAAACGGCATAGAATTGACTACTTATGCAAGATTTAGATGCGATTCACTAAAACGCGCCTTTGTGTCTAAAAACTGAATCACACCTAACAATGTACTTACGACAGAAAAGAAAATTTGCTTACGCGGACCTTAAGACAGGTACGTACGTGAATTTGCTGAGCAAACGTGCTTTAGCTTCTCGTAACGCAAACTTGTGCACATACTTACATGTATTTTGTAAGCAGGCAAGACACGCGAATCCTTTGGGAAAACTCAGCGCACGTAACCTATTTAGCGGAGCAGATCTACTAACAGGGTGCATCAACGGCCTCTGGGTGTATTTGGGGACCGAAGCTGTCCGTATTCTTGATTATATCGTAATAAACATGTAAATCGTAATAATTCTGTCACCGTGAATTAAAAGTTTCGGCTTCGTAGGACAGCTGTGGCGGGCATAAAGGCACAGACACACACGATTAATAGCAAAATACCCGGCTCTACCCAACCTGAAAAGTAGCCATTATGTTAACGTTTGTGTCTTCAGACAAATTCTCCAGTGGTAATGATTTTAAGTTGTTTTTCGGATTTCTAATGAGAAAAACTCATTCACTGTCTTTAAGGAGGCTTTGCATGGTGCGCTTTCGGCAAGTCATTTCTCTTTTTTTATTAATTATGATATGATATTAATCGTTTAAATAGTAAAGCTTTTGCAAAACATTAAAAAAACATGCAAAACAAAAACAGACCAGCCAATATGATCAGCATATGTAAGCATGTAATGTCTTCTTTGTCACTTGATGTATACACAAATATATTATAACATCGTAATTACCGTGACTTAACTTGCAATCCGACTTGTAAATATATTTCAGCTAATTATACTTGTGTGCTCTTTTTATTGTATTTTATATTACGTAATTGCTGTGATTTTATTTTGTATTTTACTACTGTTTTTTACCATATTAAATTTCGGCCTATATACTAAAAAAAATTATATGGATTACGACAAAATAAAAATAAATAAAGAAATAAATAAGTGAATAAATAAATCAATAAAATAAGTAGCATAGACACGTAGGCGTACTTGAAAACTGCTAATGAAACAAATTGCCACTGGGGTACAAATTTAACATGACTTATATGCAATGGCATACAGCAGTCATCAAACATTAAAATTTGTCAGAATAATGTGTAAACACACAAATAAACAAACTCGAAATTTTCCACCATTAGAAAAGGCAATCGAAAAAATAAAGTAATGTATGAGACGCTATCCACTGTTAAAAACAACGAATTGTCGAGTGAAATACGTCACTGTTGCTATAAATAAGCGTATAATCTTATAATTAACTCGTGGCTAACGGCTGGCCAGTTTCACAGACTAATGACTGCTCAGCAATCAGCGTGCTACAATTCCGTTAAAACTTCATTCCGCATTTTACAAATTCCTAGTGCGTGACGTCAGGATGCGCGTTAAAACCATTAGAGTAAAAATTTTTGTCTTTCTTTTACGATTATCGTACTATTTCACGTAACATAGTGGAATGCATAACGAATGTTAATGATATACAAACAGACAACAAAACTGATAATGTTGTTCAAAGCTAACAAATTCGAAAAACATCGAAAATCATATGTGACCATGAAAAGTTGCGCAAGCGAACCCTGAAATTAGTCTTTTAAACCCCACTTATCAGTGGTACGCAAGAACGACGGGTTAGTATTTTCTGTGTGTAGTTGATTGATAAATTTATAGTAAATAGTACTGTGTTGCTGTAGTTACGTTTATTTCCCAAAAGTATGGCTTCGGGGCAATAATTTGCTCTTTTATTGTCATGGCTGAAGCGTGCCATGAGATTTTATATTTCGGCCTAAACGTCTCTTTGTTTACAGCTCGTCAACAGTCTAGTGCGCGTACTTTTCTTTCCGTTATTAACTGTCTGAATATATTTTGCTTTAAATTTTGCAAAGTTAATTTATTTTTAAACGGGCTCCATCTTTGATGACTAGGCCTCTTTTTATATCTTCCATTGTAATTAATTACCATAATTAATCAATTTTTAGCGATTTTTGTGTTTACCCCAAGCACCGCTTTACAGGTTAATTTTAAAAATTTGGTCTGTCAGCACAGTTATTCCATTTTAAATACAGTATTAGACCAAGAACTGTGAACAACTAGGCCTCTTTGTTCTTTAATTTTATACTTGTAATTATAGTAAATTCAAAATACACACCCATTGTGCTTAATTATAAATTTTATGTACATTAATTATTTTACTAGTACTAGTTCACAGTTTCAGGTGTGGTGACAGTTTTATCCATATTGTTACTTTCTGAAGCTTAAGCATCATAACAATTACAGTACATGCAAAGCCCAATCTTATTAAAAAAATTTATATAGGTTTAGTTCATTGATAACTCAACCTTGACACAACAACTTTTATAGACAACCGATATAAAAATCCTTAAAATGCACGAGACTTGTACAAATATATTAACATATCCATTTTAATAGCCTTTCATTATTCTGTGAAAAATACCTTATAAATGAAACTTGTGCCGTCAAGCTACTTTTATTTTCTTGTTTCTAGAAAACAGTTAAATTGTAGCATTTGTGTTTATATTCAGAACTTCTAAGGTTAATGGATTTTTTTTCTAAAACTTTGCTGATGGTCGAGCATGCCATATAAATATTATTAGCAAGTAATAATTGGGATGTGATAGCTGTTCGGCATTCAACGTCATAGTCAGCTTCTTCATTGAAACATTTTTAAAATGTCTTTTGAAAGATTTTTGTTCAGAAATTTTAGAAACATGTTTATCAATCACCGCATTGTAATTGTTAGTGCAATGTGAATACAAACTGCCTTAGCAAAAGTTAATTTTTTGCCCATTCTGCTGTTTCATAACTTTCTCGGTATGTTAAAAACTTATCCGATACCTCTTGCTGTCTTGCTGTCTTGCAGACGATGAAGAAGAAAAAGTCAACAAAACATGGACGATGGAAAATGTTTATTAGATGTCATAGAGTAAGATCAATTTACCATTTACAATATGCATTATAACATTCATATCTTGTTTGTAACTTTGTATCTATGTTGTTTATTGTTATCATTTTTTATATAAACATATTTATTTAAATATACAGAATTATCAATAAAGCAACAAGCTGCTTAACTTAAGATTCTTCAGTATTGTTACCATTGTTAAATTATTTGTAAATGAAACGAATTTTGGAGTAAGAATGAGATGTTTTGTTTGTTGTATTGTGATAAATACTTTTTTACTTTTTAGTGATCCTCAAGCATTAGATGTTTTTTTAACAAATCCGTCTGGTGGACATAACAATGATGTAAGTAATATAAAATTATTGTGTTCTCATGTCCACTAGCATGTAGTGCCATATTCTTACAAATGGTGCATATCCTGTACATGTTTGAGGATATCCAGAACTTTTATTAGTTATATTAAATATTTTTGTGTACATCTTTGTATAGAGTACATGTGTAATTGTTTATTCTGTTACACTAATTTACTTGCTTGGGAACTTGATAACTGTAACAAGTTGTGCAATCAGTGGCCTAATCTTGGGTAACTTATATTACTTAATGAGAATGACAAATTTTAGCAAAGCAGTTGCTGACAATCCATGTCTTTCCAGTGCCATTACTCAGATCTTTCTATCTTTATGCACATACTATACGAAAGATTGCACTTCAAACTGAAAAACATCTATAGCAAATTGGCAAACCTGAGTAAAACAAGCACCACGTAAAAAACTAATAAAACCCAGCAGATGGATTGGTTTTTTCAACAATGGTAAAGTTCTGAGATTCGATACAAAGTGTAAAAATTGAGTTTGGTACATTGCAGCCATACTTGTTTTTATACAAAAACTATGTATGGTGCACATTAAACAAATTAGATAGAATATAGCCAAATAAAATCATTAATACAGTTTGTTTAATACTTTAAAGAGTAATACTTGTAGTTGTTCAATGATAGCACTTGTAGTAGTGTTGGTTATATTTCTACAGATACAGAGGGCATCAATATCAAATCAATATTTATATGCTGATATATTCAAACATATTTTGGTACATTATAGGCGATGTCCCATTTCTGTTCTGTAAATTATAGGTTTTTCCTTCTCCGAGGCAGGGATCAAAGGTAGCATTTTAACACCTGGTCAGTTTCTCAAGGTTTCATCCAGAATTTGCGTAATATTGCTTGCAAAGCACTTGTAGCATATAGATGTACAAGCATTTCAGAACACTACGTACCATTTCTGATGTGTTATCAAAGATCTGCAAATTTACTGTTGGCTAGTTTGGTTTACAAATGTATAAACTATAAGCTAACATGAGTTTAGTGTTATCTAAACAAATTTTAATTCCAAAATAAATTACTAAGCATTACGTAAAACTACAAAGTATGACTATAAAAAAGAAAAAATGATTTTTATTTCAAATAAGGTGTAAATTTAAATTTTCTTTTATTGCTGAAAATTATCAACTGTCTTCAGTGAGTTCGGTAATGTTTGCATGTCTTTACGTTTTACTTCTTAGTACCTGTTTAGTTGATGATGTAACTTCCTTTCATTACAATGAAATAAATAGTTAAACACATTATGCGAATGTCAATGTTAGGGCCTAGTGAAATTGATAAATATTCAATAGATAGATAGATCTGAGGAACACAACTCCCTCTTTTACAGGAATTGCCTCATTATTCTACTTTTGAAAGCTAGATTAAACTGTTTGCATTTCTAAGATTAATTACCTTAAATATGGTTCTTTTTACTTTGTGACAGGTTTTAGCAAATGTATTGTCAGCGTCAGGATGTGGAGATGTGAGAAAAGAAAACTACACTGTGCAACAGCCATATGCAAATGTGTCCCCTGCTTTACAACAGCAGCAACAAAACATCACTCATCAAAGTGCAACTGTACTGGCATCTGCTGGTCTGGGAACAACGAATGCTCTATGGAACTCGCATGGTGGCAGTGTGCAGTTACAGTCGCCTGCATCGAATGGCACAACTGTGGTACAGCAGAATGCGCTTTCCAAGAATGTGTATATTCCGAACCAGGCTAGTCATGTTGCTGGAAACAATTCGCTCAGTGTGACTGGCGTGCAAAACTCGCTCGGTGTGACTGGCGTGCAAAACTCACTCGATGTGACTGGCGTGCAAAACTCACTCGGTGTGACTAGTGTGCAAAACTCGCTTGGTGTGACTGGCGTGCAAAACTCGCTCGGCGTGACTGGTGTGCAAAACTCACTCGGTGTGACTGGCATGCAAAATGTGAATTTTATTCCTTCTAATCGTGACCAATTAGATACAAATAATGCACTGCAGCAGGATGTGAATTGTACTCCTGCTTCGAATTTAGGTGGCACTAACTTCCAAGAACTTAATTTTGGGTGCAATGCTCCGCAGAGGAATGAGCAGCCACAATTAGCTTCTGTTCCAAATATTGTTATCCAAAATCAAAACCAGTCTATCACACTGCCAGCAAACCAAACCGTGTTAGTGAATACCACAATTAATGGCCGAACCGTTGTGTTACAATTGCCTGTGTCGCAGCTGTCTGCTTTGCAGACCCACCTTGCCAAACTGAATGCACAAAATGCAGGTCATGGTGGTACAAATGTTCAAAATCAAAGTCCGGCCAGCCGACAGCAAGTGCCCATTCAGAATTTATCATCTGGTTTGACAGGTCCTGTTGTACAGACTCAACTGCAAGATCAATCGAGGGTGGGATCTCCTCTAGTGCCAGTGCAAGGGCATTATGTTATAGCTGCAAAACCACCATTAGCAAATGAATCTGGAAAAAGTCAAGTGGCTTCTAGTAACTTTAATTCTTTGGCCACAGATGCACACATTGCACCCGTATCTGTTTCGGCAGTTGTTACCAACGTTGACAATAAACTAGCAAGTTCTCCTTTACTTTATCAACAGTTAAAGCTTCCTAAAGATAATGTCAAACAAGCAAGAACTCCTCAAAATGTAATGTTGCAAAATGTCTTGAATCATCAATCACCTGGTAACAATTCATCTATTGGTGTAACAAACCAGTCTCAATTTTTGCCAGCTGGTGTTCAAACGGCAGTGAAACCCGTAGTAAGCAATGTTACTGTTTCGTGTAATAATCCAAATGTTCAAAGTGTTCAGTGGTTTCAGCAGCCGTTAGCAGTGTCCACCGCTCAGCTACCAATAAGCCAGAACACGGTTATCGCACAAACAGCACCAGTTCTTTCTGCACAGCAGCAGCAGTTTAGCAACTGTGAAAGTAGTCAGTCTAGTTCGATAATGCCTCAATATGCTGTTGTTCAACAGAATACTGCTGGTCAGAGTACTCAGCTGAATCGGCCTTCGTTTGTAGTTTTACAGCAACCGTCTCTTCAGCCACGAGCTCAACCAAGCATTTTGTTACAGCCACAAGCGCAACACCAAACAAATGTATTACTGCATCCGAACTCACAAAACAGTGCACAGGTCACCGGAAACATTGTTTTACAAACAAACCAACAAGGAAATCTGTTAGTGCAACCGGGAGCTCAGACGAGTGTTCAATCTCAAGTTAATCAGCCTCAGATCATTATTGGTAATTCTCAGTCTGCAATGTTACTTCAGGGTGGAAAGCTGCAGCAAACTGTTTTGATACAGCAACCTGGTCGACCACCATTACAGGTTAACCTCCCTGTAGATCAAATGAATAATTTGTTAAAAAGTAGTCCAGCTGCCATGCAGTCGGCTTCCCAGCAGCTGCAGCAGGTATGTTTTGAAAATTGATTTTTTTTTGGTAATTTGCCATGTGACACTTATGATAGTACAGGAGTGGGCAAACTTTTATTCTCAGGGGCCACATTGACTTTTAAAATTTGGCAGACGGGCAGCACCTGATGCATACATATCAAACATAAACATAAAAAAGGCATTACAGTATTAATACTTACATTCACTTTTAGTGGGAACAGTTTTGTTGATCACCCTTTTTTGCCAGTGCATTGAAGTCCGGTGTTAATTTTGTAGTGGCAATTCTCAGAACAGATTTGGGGTGTTCATCACTCAGCTGGGATCTGTGTGGAGCTTTGTTGGTGTTCATCACACTAAAAGTCTGTTCACATACATGCGTAGAGCCAAACAACACCAGTATCCTCTGTGCCATCTTCTGGATGTTTGGAAATTTGGCTGCACTTAATGAAGCATAAAACTCATAAGACAGCGTCACATTGGTGAACAATCAGTTTCAACTGCAACTCCTCTGGCGCTGTTTCAGTGTCTTGTGTGAAGGGACATGTCACCAGTTGAAGTGACTTGTCAATTTTTCCAAAATCTGCGAATCGGCAACAGAATTCATCATGCAGGTCGTCCAGTGATTTCCTGTATTTTTTCACATGTCGAGGGGCCTCTTTTAGCGTAGCCGGTGTGGGGAAATGAGCGAATAACTTGTTTGACATTTGCTTTGAAAATGAAGCTAGCTTGGTTTTGAAAGCTCTGACATTTGTGTACATTTCATACACAAACAGGTCTTTCCCTTGTAGCTTAACATTCAGCGCATTCACGTGTGTCAGTATGTCCACAGCACAGGCTAAATCACAAAGCCAATCAGCATCACTCAGCTCAAGAAAATTGTCAGCTTTCTCAATTAGCTCCAAAAATGAAATGATCTCCTGTTTGAGCTCCCATACTCGTTGACATACTTTCCCCATACTTGACCAGCGAACATTGGAGTGGTAAAGCAAGTCCTGGTGATCAGCGTCAGTTTCTTCAAGAAACTTAATAAACTGACGATGCTGAAGACCCCTCGCTCGAATAAAATTAATGACTTTTACAACTGACTTCACTATGTGATGAAGCTGCAGTATGGATTTGCACAATGTTTCTTGGTGGATTATGCAGTGTAAGAAAATCACTTGCTGCGCAGGGTTGTCCTCTTTCACCCTCTCCCGGATTCTTTTGAGCAACTCGACGTTTTTTCCTGTCAGATTTGTCAATCCATCTGTGGTAATGTTGGCGAGCGTACTCCACGGTAGCTTGTGCCTCTCGATGACCCCGTCATGATGTCATACAAGACCTCTCCCCGTGTTTTTCCCTTTAGGGATTCCATGGCCAAAAACTCCTCCGTTATCTCAAAATTGTCATTAATCCCTCTGATAAAAATTAAAAGCTGAGCGGTGTCCTTTATGTCATTACTTTCATCCAGCACCAATGAATATAATGTAAATGACCACGCTATTTTGTTTAGCTCGCTACCTAAGTCTTCCTCAATTAGCTCAACATGGCGAGTCACTGTCCTGCGTGACAAGCTAGTTTTTTTCAAATTTGCTCTTGCTCTCAGGACACAAGTATACCCGCTGTCTCTACCATACACTCTTCGAAAAACTCTCCTTCGGAGAAAGGTTTGCTGGTCTTTGCTAATTTGAAGGCTAGCAAATAACTTGCCTTCCTGCTTGATTCTTGGATGGCACTTTGTCGGATAAAGGTGTTTTGCTGAGCCAGCAAAGTAGCTGCCAACCTCTGAGTGGTTGCCGTCCGTTCTTGCGTTGATTGGTTGATTGGTGGAAAAGTGACGGGTGATGTTGTATTCCTTTAAAACTGCAATGGTTTCTTGGCAAATAAGGCATACAGCCTTGGACCGGACTTCCGTGAAAAAGTATTTAGTTCTCCATTCCTTATTAAAAACTCGGCACTCACTGTCGACTTTTTTTGGCCCACTCATTGCTGCAGATGGGTTCAGAGTAGCGTAATTCACGAAAACACAAAAACTACTGTTGCAAGATGCGTACTGTGTGCTTGTCAATACGTTATATATTAGTAGCAAACAATGTCAATGCATAGATGGTGGAAGCTAAGAGTTCAGGACTTCAGCTGTTTATAGTCTTTCCACTAACAATAAGGATACATGTATATCTACATTTTACAAGTGCTATTTATAATACAACATTTTGAAAAATATCTTATCACTTCCCAAAGATCTGCTTCAATAGCTATGAATTTGTATGTGTAATAATTTTAAATAGAAATGCTCAACAATTGTATAGAAATTTTTACAGACAAAGCAAGATATTTTGTAATAAATTATTATATACCGTGCCGACTTGTGATTGAACCAATAGAAAATATACCAAACATGTTTAGTGTGTAATGTTTGATATTTTGCTGAAATGCAGTCAGGCTGTTAACCTCTTCACTTCCACACAATTTGTGTCGTAGCTGGCATAGGGGAATATATTAGGAAACGGAAAAGTTGTTGTTGTTACATATACTACCGCATACTACAGATTACCATAACTTTTGCTACATCATCATTAGCCTTACTGTCACAGCTATCATTGCCATCTCTGTAGCTCAGTAGCCTGCATTCATGAAGTGTGCCTGGCATGTGCTAGTATTATTGCTACTGGTGTAGGTCTCAGTTAATTCTCATATTAAGCATGACTGTACAGTCTTGTCATACAGGCCAGTTATAATAGCATTCCCGTCATAAAGAGGGTGAAGTGGTTTAGATACAAATACCTTTATTATTAGTATAAAGGAAGGGAATTTGTTGTCTAAGTACAAACCGTTCATAAGTTTATTTCATTTTTAACAAAACTTTGACTTATGGCTTTATGTTTATTTAGCAAACTGCAGCCAAAACGAATCTTGTTGAGTCCACCCTTGCTCCGGCAGCTTCAGCTACTACGCTAGTTCCTGGTCAACGCATACAAACTATACAACTGAGTCTTCAAAACCAGCAACTATTGCAGAAAATTGAAGTTATGATTCGACAACTTCTGGGCGTCAAGAACCACACGCAACACCAAAAACAGGCTCTCCAGCAACTTTTTCGGGTAAATTATAGCAGATTCATTGTGAAAGTCTATTATTAATTTGTTTTAAGATCTTCTAGAAGCCCATTTTCTAGGAATGCTGAAATTGAACAAAAATATGCATATAATACAAAGTGAGCAGAAATAGATTGTCAAAATTTGTTAGTTAGTGTCATGATATGATATGATAGTTTTATGATAAGTGAATATTAGTGTTTAATTTTAATGCTTCATCGAAAATGGGCATTAATTTGAAAGAGCAAGAAAGCAAACAAGTATATCTGAGTGGTTATTACTGTTATTTCTTTGAAATGGGCTGCCTTTTACGTTTTGCAACTTCGTTCAAAATTTTGAAAACTCTGTGTCATGTCACTTTTTGCAGTGATGTTTCTAAAAAATCTAAGGCTTTAATGTACCTGTGATGGAAGCTAGTTCAATACAGAATCAACTGCCTACAAAATTTTACGGAATACGTTTAGCAATTTTTTCACTTGCTGCCAGTTTCTCTTTAAGTTGTCCATGCCACATATATGCAGTGCGGTATTTCTTTGCGAGTGTGTGAAGTGTGTATTTGAAGGCAGTGTTTCACATGCTCGTTTTCTAATACCAGCCTACATGGCTTAGCATTTCAGTGTATACGATGCACACATTCTGGTTTACACATTTCTTAATACACAGTTTACACGATGCAACATGTGGGTAAAAATTTGTGCGTGATATGTGAGTAACAATTTTTTTTCAAAGTGGTTAGGAAAACGAAATTTGGTTGCTACTTTGTATGACTAGAAGCTACCACTACAGCCAAATTACGGTGAAACTGTAAATTAAATACAAGGTTGAGAAACTAATAAGTAGATATGCGGTTTCATAAACACTTTTATATTGTTTCTGCCATCATATAATAGTTTCATAAACATGTTTTTGCTTTGCAGAAACAGCAAGAAATCATCCAAATAGGACGAGACGCTGCAATTCGGAGTGGCATAGAGTCAGCTTCGGCTTTAACGCAAGCCCCAAGAGTAATTCCTTCTGTTGCAATCTCAAGCCAATCACGTGCTGCAGTTACTTCACAGACTACTACATCTTCTGCTCTTGGTAATCTACTCAATAAATCCGCACCTGCTGGCACTCAACAACTGGTGAAGATAGGCATTAACTCAGCTAGTCAACCTGTCATTGGCTTGCAGCCTGCTGCGTGCTCCGTGAAAAAAGCCACACCAGCTCCTCCAAATCAGGTGAAGGTAAACTCGTTTTCTTGTATCTCTTTATTAAACAGTCTTGTGAATGTAATTAATTTGATCAACGATTCTTTCTTTGTTATTGCTTTTAATAGTATGTCATCTTTTAAGTAAACGATGATACTTTATAGATTACGCCTCAGAAGAAAATCAGTTCGCCAAGCAAAGCTTCCATTTGCCATCAATCTCACAAAGCGACAAAGCGGGCACCAGAAAAAACTGAAGTCAGAACTTCCTCAGCAAAAATGGCAAAGTGAGCAGATTTTAACCAAATTGCTGTAAAATGTTCAATGTTTTTGCAAACATTATTATTGTGTGAAAGGAGTTACATTACATGCACATCTTTATTATTGCTGTAGCTGTAAGCAATAATCTATTAAGTTAAGACATTAGATTCAAGGCACTTAGTGCTTATATTCATTTGCTAATGAAAAATAATGCAGATGTTAAATTAAACTATCAGAAAATTAAGAAATAGAACTTATCTTTGTTTAAACGATTTACAAGGTTTTTTACCTGTACAATGAATGCATCATAGTTACATGTTAGGGTGTTATGTATATTAATAATATTTCAGTTTAGTAATGGAACTAATAATTTAGTTCTAAATTCCTTAGGTTGACAGCACAAATAAAAAGGGATCAGAATATGATCGTGAAGCCTGAGACTGATGTGGCATTCAAATCTGTTAAACATGCTTGTCGATCTCTGATAAGATACCATATTCTTGCCGGAACTCCACAACATCCACGGCAGTTGGAAAAAAGTATGATATATTGAATATAAAAGCTGTTTTGTTTTACTTGAGTAGTTTGTACAGATTTTTGTAACCACAGAACAAAGTTTCAAAAATTTAAGAGAAAATTACAACAAATGTACAGCGTTTTCTTCTGTTTCAGTTGACCATGCATTTGAAGAAAAGTCAAAACAATTACAAACCAGGTTCCATCATATGCTCAACAAGTTTCACCGTCTTCTCTTGCGTGAAAGTCAGGTATGTGCTGCTTCTTAGTGTTAGTTTATCTGCTGCTTTTTTAGCTGTTTATTGTTTTAGCATACCAGCTATACATTTTCTTGACTCCCATTATTAAAATAATTTTAGCAGTGCCGTTTGAAAGTGCCAATAGTACCGCTTGGATAAAAGTATAATTTCCAAATGAGAATTAGTCTTTTCCATAGATTAAAATGCCACACATGCATAGGAAGAGAGTGGTGGCATCATCAATGTGCCTCGAGAATTAGTCTTTTCCATAGATTAAAATGCCACACATGCATAGGAAGAGTGCTATCATCATCAATGTGCCTCATCATGTCCTAATACATATTCTAATTCTTTGTTGTAAGATAAATAATGGATGCCTTATTGTACAATAGAAAAACTGCATTCTATTGTATAGCAGAAGTAGCCTTTGAGCTACTCACTATTCATGTGTTGTTTGATATGCAATCTCTTTCTCTCTGTCTCCCTTTTGCGCATACATGGCATTTAAATCTATGGTCTTTGTTTGACCTAGAGTAGCAAATTATGCACAAGTCCTGTAAATGCTTAACTTTTGTCGATGCAGAAAAAGCATGAAAAAGTTTTATAAGTTTTTGTTTTAATATGCGTATGTGTTATTTATATAAGTAATTTGTGAATAAACTAGAGAGTAAAACGAAAAATAATCTTTTATGCGTTTTGATGCGGATTTCCTATCACTGTCTACAGTACCTTGCCTATTCCTTTATTGATGTTAGCATTGTAACTAAAAGTGCTAAACTCTTGTAAGCTTTTTTATGTGCAGATTCTAATTCTTGTAAGCTTTTCTCATGTGCAGATGCCAATTCTTATAAGCTTTTCTCGTGTGCAGAGACAGAAGCCGTCCTGGGAACTTGTTCATATTAATCGGATGTTGGTGCAAAAGGAACGTGATGATCTAAGGAGAGATAAAGAGGCTGCTGAACGAGGAGAATATAGAGGTACCGGTATTTATTTCAACATTTTTATTCAAAAACGATTGTGTACTGTAATATTTACATTTTACATGAAATCCGTGTGGCTTAAATGCATATGCAAACCTTATTATTCGACATTGTGTGAAAGTATGTAATACCTAATTAACAACGATCATGGCAAAGCGACTACAGTATAGGCTTGTCCCTTTCAGTCAGGTGTTAAACGTCTAGCCACCAGAATATTCATTAGGGTATATTTGTGCTAATAATTTTGTTCCGCACTACTTTAAATGTTACAAAACTGCCCAAACGCGTTACATCACCATGGATGCTCAAATGGGTCAGTGGGAAGACAGGCAAGTGAATTTTTTTGGATATTTTACAAGATCTGGATGTAAGGCTGGCCATAAAAAAATTTGTTTCTGTCTTACCTCATGAGCTCAAAATATGTCAGTAGGGAAGGATAGATGTCACTAGGCTTTAAATTTTTTTCAAAGCTTTGTGAATGTTTAAGCTGAATCATGACATATTTAAAACCATTGAAATCAAATTTTGTTTATTTCCCACTGGTCAGCAGTAATGTTTGAAATATTTTCAATGCACATTTTTCCACGCTTTTTTTGTTTTTTAGTTTCGCATTACTAAATTATGATATAATTATCGATTATTGTATAGTCTCTTTTTTGTGTCATGAATGCACGAACGTTCTGATAATTATGGTATAAGCGACAACACTATTCAGCTGTTAATACATCGATTTGGTGGAAAATTCGATACTTTTAGCCTCCAATACAGTGAGCATCATGCAACATGGCAACCCTGGTCAAGAGTTAGTCGTGGAAAAATATGGCTGCGTGCTGCATTCCTCGAAAGAACAATGTTCTAATAATTATTGTGTTCTACATTTTAAATTAAAAAATATGCTTTTATATGACTGCGTCAAGTAAGTATATGAACGTACAAAAAAATTTATAAAATTCCCCCGCTGGGTGTTTGATAAAAAAATATTACCTGGGCGATTAGACGGAAATGGAGGTATTTTTATTATCGGCCCAGTTAATCTTTTAGATAGTAGACAACAAAAGAATAAAAAATTATTTGCTGAAGTTGCTGGCCAGCTGAGAGAAATTGGAATTGAAAAACGTGGCAACAATGTCACACAAAATAGAAAAAACATGAAGCAAAGGTAGGTGAAGGTCAAAGGTGTGAAGGAAAAGTGGATCTTGTCCATCAACTTGGAAGATTTATAATAAAATGGATGAGCTATTGGGTTGCTGAACGACTGTGTCATGTAGCAATCTTTCCAAAGCATTCCACACGGTGGACCATGCAATTTTGTTACATAAATTATCATTTTACGGGGTTAGAGGTATTGCAAATAATTGGTTTAGTAGCTATCTAAAAAATCGTATGCAGTATGTGAGATGCAACAGTGTGATATCAACCCCACGTAGTGTAAACATCGGAGTACCGCAAGGCTTGATCCTCAGACCTCAGCTTTTCTTAATCTAAATTAACGATCTGTGTAATGACTCATTACAGTTAACTCAGTTTGCAGATGATACCACGATCTTCTTCAATCTCAGTAACTTTTCAATTGACATAATAAACCAGCAATTAGATACTGTTACAAATTGGTTTAAAGCAAATAAACTGTCTTTGAATCATGCAAAAACTACGTGTATTATGTTTCGTGCCAGAAATAAAACTAACCCCCAGAATATTATAATATTTCTATTGATGATACAACTATAGAAATAGTTAGTCACATCAAGTTTTTGGGCATTATCCTCCACGAAAATCTTGATTGGAATTTTCATATAAATATGATCAGACTTAAAATAGCTAAAAATATAGGTATAATAACATACATTCAAAACTCGATTTCACTTAATAGCTTTATATAACACATTAGTCTTACCATATCTTGCCTATAGAAATATACTTTGGGGTAGTACTTACAAGACCAACTTAAATTCACTTCACAGCTTGCAACGTAAATTTATACGCACCCTGTACAGACTCTCCAAATTCAGTTCATTTACTAAATCATGCTATAGTGAGTGTAGAATACTAATAATTGATGATCTGATTTCCTATAACACTGCCATTTTTGTTTATAAGACTAACAATGATCCATTCCCTGTATACTTCAAGAATCCTGTAATTAAGAATGTCAAATCACATAATACTCGCTATAATGATTACCAACTCAGACCTAAACTTTGGAACTCACTACCACCCAATGTAACGTGCCAGTTTACCGCTTTAAATCGTGAGTTAAGCGATATCTGTTTGCTTCTTATATAAATTAGTCTCTGTAACTACCTATTGTTCCTGTGTGACACAACAGTCATAACCTTGTGTTCTTTTTGAGTAGAATCCAGAGTGCTTCGTCATCTCATGAGCTGAAGCCATTCTTCCTATCCTTTTGAACATTCTTTTATCCATCACTTCTATCCTTGCTTTGCACAATTTTTTTAAATTGCCTAAAACCCTCGTTTTTTGTTCTTTTTTTCAATCATTATTTGGACATGTTTACAATGGTGCAAGCACCTAACATGTTTTGCTTCTTGTTCTTGCCATTTATTATATGCATGCTGTCACATCAAAATTAAATCATTATTATTGTCTATTTTTCTCAGTGATTCTAGATATTGTATTTGCATTTCCAAATAAATTTATTATTATTATTATTATTATTAAAATAATTTTGAAAGAAACAGTGGCTTTTCTCTAAATTTTGAGTACTGAGCTGCACTGATAGCCACCTTCGGTACACAATGTAACATCTCAGCAGCTATCTGAGCTGCCTTGCTAGCTAGCTGAACAAACACTGCTTTTATTATTAATTAATCATTTAGTGGCTGGATTCAAGCCGCGCAGATTTCATGCAAAACCCATTCATTAGTTTTGAATATTGTAGTAAAAATTAATCGAAAACATGCTTTTGCTAGATTACACCGTATTAATCTATGTACCCTGCATTTCATAGTTCCAGAGGGTTTCCAGTTGAAAGACATAAGTGACGATCTGCAAGAAGGTTCGTCGGCACCAAGTCCTGCCAGCAGCACTCCTCCTAGTCCACTAAAACCTGATCTGCTGCTGGATGAAACAGCTAAAGAAGCCAAATCACCTAGAGCAAAGTCACCCATCTGTGATAATGAGAAATTGACTGCAGTTAGTAAACATGAACATGTGAGTTTAATGAATAATACACCAGCTGTACACACCACCGCCAGTACCAGTGTATTCGTTCCAAGTGTTACTAGTACCGCTGCACAAGTGCAAATCTTGCCGAACATTGTGTCCGTACCGACTGTTGCACCGGTTTCTTATTCTCAGAAAGCGTGTTATACTATGCAGCTACCGCCTAGCAGCAACTCCGCTGCCGTAATTGACATAAACAAGCCACCTGGACCCTCTGTAATAGACAAACCTATGGATGTTTTAGAAAGTGCAATTCACCAGGCAATCAGTGGTGATGACAGTGACATGGAAGAGGATGGTGTAGATGAAGTAAGTGAAAATTATGTAGATGATACCCCTAACATATCATCTGCTACTGTCAGTAATTTGGAAGCAGGTGCAAAGCAGGAATCAGTTCGGCCACAGAAACTGACGGATTCTGCGCCAAAAGAAAGAATAGAGCATCTGCCAAATGGTGAAATAAGTGATGCTGAACTGGAGGCAGCAACAAGACCTTCAGAAGAAAGTCGAACTGCTGTGCAGGGATTGCTTTGCACGCATCCGTCTTTAGATCTCGTGGGGGACTCTATCTGTGATATCACCAAACCAAACGAACTGGTTTCCAATTGTGCTTTATTAGATAATAATATTAGTGATGCTGACGTTGATTCTGTGGTTGCGTTAAATAGCAGTCGTGTTTCTCCTAAATGTCGCAATCGATTAAAAGCTAACGATGATGCAGTAAATGAGCAACATGTTAAAGAAGAAATTGGGTACACGAATAACAACGAAAGTGATGATCAGGTTCAATCTGCGATTACGAGTATTCTTACAACCACCGAGCAAAGTCGCGAAGTATACGAATATGCAAATTATTGTTCAAATGACCTGAACGATACTGCTACTTCCGATATAGAAGCATCGCCTGCTTCTCCATCTCTTTCATGTAATAAAGTTCAAAAACAGAAATATTTGCCAACAAATGAATGTACAGAATCACCAGATGGCAACCTCGTCATTCCGTTTGCAACTGAAAATAGTTCGACAGACGATTACACTTATAGTGAAGATAACATAGCAGCAGATATACTTACTCAGCAATATGAATTTCACACAAAAGATTATCCAGACATTGATTATCAAGAACAGTTCTATGTAGAACATGCAGAAGGAATCGTAGAAAATGGGCATGCAGAAAATTGTGTAATTTCTGCAGAAGATCAGCAACTTGATGAAGCTGTTAGAAGTATTTTACAGTGATGATAATCATTGTGTAAATCACTGATAAGTTCAACTTCTATTTCAATAGTTGCTTTTTTAATTTGGTTTTATGCATTGTTATTTTCCATCTGTTCATTAAGAAAATAACAACTGAAGCAATTTGATGATTTCAAGTACAATTATGTGTGAAGTGTTTGGTCTCTTTTACTCTTTTACACCAAATGTCGAGCCTGAAATTCGTTTAAGTTAACGTAGAACAGAGAGCATAAAATTAATCGCATTTCTCTGCTTTTTTCATGAACGGTAGAAGTGTAGCTTTGTAAATTTGTGTACATGTGGCACTTATTGGTGCAGTTGAAAATGTCCCTTATTTTTGTCTGTTTTAACTACTGCATCTGTCAATTTTTTTATTACATTGTTAAATTAACTTGCGATGTTCTGCATACATTAAAAGTATTATTTTCACATTGTACAGTGCATGTAATTGTATTATCTAACATGCTTGTAAATATATTCCTATATTCGGCATTGTTTCGAGTGGCTTATTAGCATGTATAATTATCATGTACAGTGTAGTAACGCTACAAACCAATTGTCAGATTATTTTTATGTGGGCTTTAATAAATTAAAAGTGTACATTTACTTTGAATCATATCCAATAACATGGTTTCATTTCATGGAGTTCAGGGTCCATATAAATAAATTTTGTAAGGTACAATGAAAGCTACTCAATCTGCACATTGTTACTGTGAACTGCAATTGCGCGAACTTATTTGAAAACTTATTGAGAAGGCATCTGGCTGCACAATATACTTTTAAGCATCTAAGGCAGGAAAAGCTTATTAACTGAACATGTGGAATATGCTTTGAATAACTTTCAATAATTTGTTAAGCGGGACAATTACACTTCTTACAAAAGTGATGAATCTTTGCTATGCCAAGTGCTTGAACTACACGAGTACTTATTGCAATCTCAGCCTTCTCAGACAGAGTGGCTTAGAGAGTAATAAATGTCTCCAGTGCAAATGATGTAAGTCTTTGCTATGCCAAGTGCTTGAACTACACGAGTACATATTGCAATCTCAGCTTTCTCAGACAAAGTGGCTTAGAGAGTAATAAATGTCTCCAGTGCAATTGATGCAAGTGCGCTGCATGGCATGAGAGGCCAGTGATACCACAAACTTTCTAATACTGTAATGTATTATCTAATAATGATGAGAATGTTAATTGGTAATCAGTGGTGTAGGTAATAATAGGGCAGCAAGGCAAGCAACCACTCCCCTCAAGCACGTTTTTCACAGCTGGCACCTTTTCAATAACTTGCTTTATTACTTTATTTGACCAATCTGTCTCGTGTTTTTGAAATGAACGTGCATTTACGTAACTCATCTGTCAAGGTTAACTGTTTGAAGGATTAAATTGCCCAAATCTAACTATTATAATAAATTGCTGTCACAGAGTGATAGAGTGATACTAACTGTTGTAGCATAGACAAACATATAATTGCTTCATGTGTCACAGCACCTTTTTTCCCCTTAGCTTTAGAACCTGGCTACACTATTTTTGGTAATACTCATTAGTCATCACCAATGTACTGTTTTACATTTTTTTTCCTAAACACTGGCTGTGAGACAACGAAAGTGCGTGAAAGCATTGCATTGAAATACCTTCTGCAAAGTAATCTGCAACAACGAATTTCCCATATAAAAATGTTTAATTGCACAATTATGTTTGCATAAAAATAAACATTATATGCATGCACAATGGTTTCGTGTATGTACATGATGAACAATTACAAAATTTATTGAACAATCAATGTTCAGTTATATAACCTACAGCTCCCCTGACACCCGGAACTCATCCATCTTACATTCAACTACATGTCATATTTTTTAAAATTTTCATCTACCCACGTGCCATCCAAAACAACTGCACAACAGCCATGTAGTTCGTTTCACTAATACTTCATGGTTTATTAAGATACCGCTAATTTCCACGATTGTCCAGATCTTTAACCTTGTAAATTCGGACCAACCAATGCTCTGTTGTGTAAGCTTCTTCCAAAACATCTAATTCAAAATCTTTGTTGCCTATCTCGGCATTGCGTACTCTGTCGTAACCCGTTGGTTTTCCTGTAAGCAGAAAAACAACATAATTTTATCAACATGATCAGATTTGTTAGTACAGTCAAACCTCTTTATACGGCTCACTTTGGGACTAGAAAAGAAGTTGGCATTATAGCATGTCTGGCAGTATAACGGGGCATCGACATGATCAGATTTCTTAGTACAGTCAAACCTCTTTATACGGCTCACTTTGGGACTAGAAAAGAAGTTGGCATTATAGCATGTCTGGCAGTATAACGGGGCATCGACATGATCAGATTTCTTAGTACAGTCAAACCTCTTTATACGGCTCACTTTGGGACTAGAAAAGAAGTTGGCATTATAGCATGTCTGGCAGTATAACGGGGCATCGACATGATCAGATTTCTTAGTACAATCAAACCTCTTTATACCGCCCACTTTGGGACTAGAAAAGAAGTTGGCATTATAGCATGTCTGGCAGTATAACGGGGCATCGACATGATCAGATTTCTTAGTACAGTCAAACCTCTTTATACGGCTCACTTTGGGACTAGAAAAGAAGTTGGCATTATAGCATGTCTGGCAGTATAACGGGGCATCGACATGATCAGATTTCTTAGTACAGTCAAACCTCTTTATACGGCTCACTTTGGGACTAGAAAAGAAGTTGGCATTATAGCATGTCTGGCAGTATAACGGGGCATCGACATGATCAGATTTCTTAGTACAATCAAACCTCTTTATACCGCCCACTTTGGGACTAGAAAAAAAGTTGGCATTATCGCGAGTTTGGCAGTATAACGGGGCATCGACATGATCAGCTTTGTTAGTACAGTCAAACCTCTTTATACCGCCCACTATGGGATGATAAAAAGTTGGCATTATAGCGAGTTTGGCAGTATAACGGGGCATCGACATGATCAGATTTGTTAGTACAATCAAACCTCTTTATATCGCCCACTATGGGATGATAAAAAGTTGGCATTATAGCGAGTTTGGCGGTATAACGGGGAGGGGGTATAGCGAGGCTTGACTGTACTAACAAATCTGATCATGTCGATAAAATTATGTAGCGAGGTTTGACTGTATGTACAAAACCAAAGAAATTCGCATATTTGCACTTTATAAGAGTATAATTAAAAATTTGCTGGATAATATTACTGCTTATAACAGACTTGACAAAATCACTAACTTAAAGTTAGCTTCTGCTAGAAGGATCCTACTTTGTATAAAATGCATGCCCAGAAAGGAATGACCAAGGCGAACATGACTGCATGCCTGGGAAGAACTGTATCAACTTAATTTAGCTATTCATAGTGCTCAAATTTTTGCATGGATGAAACACTGTAGAAATGCACCATTTCAAAATTAAAAATCAAATCTTATAAGCATAAGAAGCCTTGACTTTTCAAATCAATGATTATAGCAACCAGACGTGTAAGAATATCATGAGTAAAGCAACCTAACTGTGTTGCCTTGCTCGTTATACGCAGAAAGAAATAGGACAATTGAAACCTGATAGTATTGAACACTACCACCTGCACATAGGTGAATAGTGAATTATACGGGACATTAGCATATAAAATGGCTTTTTAAGTGTTCGCCTATTGCTGCCCCAACAAAAATAACTAAATTTCGTTATCACATAGGTAAAACAAGATGACTAACATGTAAACTACTGCGCACATGGCTTTTCTGCTAAGCTGTCAATAATGGCAAAGTTTATGACTAAAAAACTGTAGTACATTTCCCATTTGAATGCATGTCATTCAATGTGTGGTTACAATGAAGTAATGTACCCATGTATAGTGCAACCACATTGTTAGAAAAAAATTGAAATTTGTAGCATGCTACAATGACATTAACACCAACAAGCATTAAGGATAGCATATGATATGAATTATCATAACAAACAAACTATGCTGATAGTGAATTATTGCAAACAATTAAAGCTCCGTTTAAAGTAACGTATCTTGTAAGCGTAAGCAATGTCTCTCATGTGGTGCTTGACTCTTTTTTTTTCTATTTTCGTTGCATTCACACCTTGTATTCAGTTCTATACACTTTTTAATAAAATCCATTTTTTTATTTAAACTATAAATAAGTTGTAGTCTCTCAGAAGACAAGGGACGGGGACGTGTTATGAATTTTCTTAATCAGTTTTGCACTTTTAATGACGTTTGTCCACTCGTACCACTGCTTACACTACATATGGATATGTAGACATATATTGCCTTTGTATCATTAAAATGTACTGTAAGGGCTGCTGTATACAATGAAAAATACCTGGATAGGGTTGTGCTGCAACTGCTAATAGGCGATTCTGTTTACGTCACAAAATATATCTGGAGCCCGGCAATCTAGATCTTCTGAGACAACATACGGGAGGTAGTCACGAAAGGTGCAGTACCGGCAATGGTCTTGCTGGCTGTATAACTGTTTACATTAAACACAGATCTAAAACCTACAGGACGGGTAGAGTATTTTCTGCTGAGTAAACAGAATTTGAGAAGCATAATGTACCTTGCTCAGTGTAAACAGAACCAAATCTATAATAGCACATCTTGTACATGAGACAGTTAAGAAGAACTGGGGATCCCTCCCTGTCTACACGGAACTCTCCATTTGGTGTGTAATAGTCCATCTCTTTGATGTGTTCACCACGATCTGTACTGCCTCCGATACGTACCATCCAGAGAAATTTGTTAATATCTGAAAGTCAACTATAATTGAAATCAATTGCGTTCCACAGAAATTATAAAAATCTTATATCCAGTACGAACCACAATAGAAATGCACTTGAAATTTTTTAACCTTTACCTTATTACAAACATATATTCAGATGAAATGCCATTTCACCCATGGACACCTATACTAATTAGTAAAGCATCCTAGCCACTCTGTAGCCAGTAAAGCAAGTATATTTTAAACAATTTTATTCAAGAATCACTAATTAATTATATTTTTAATAAAAAAAAAACTATATCACTTACATACTGTAAACTTTACTATATGAGAAAACTATCAAATTATGTTATATTAAACGTACCATCCGACGAATAACCTGTCAAACCTCCAAAAATAACTAAGACATAATTGACGTCAAGTTCACGCATGATTTCATATGCCTTGTCTTCGGGCGAAGCCATTGCCTACAAACACACAGACAAAACTATTCACGTAAAATTTATTATATACCCCTGCTATGAAAAATTCATTGGTGTTATCTAGCATAAGACTTGAAAACTCGTGATCAATTTAACAACCAACTGTATTGAAATTGCTATAGATAATTAGACTGACAATAATTGGTGGTTATGGAAGTTTTCAGAACAGAATAAAATAAGTGGGTGAACATTACTATTAATTTGTAATTAAATTACATTTAAACAGATCAGCTTACAAAACAAAAACATTAAAAAATCTAACTGTTCAAGTTACACTAACTGCAGAACATGCATTCCATGGTTAGGTATTAGGCAACTAATATCTGGTTCAACAGTTGCAACATAAAAAGTAATGTATCGCACCTGGCCCACGCGAGAAATATGCGTATTGTTCCAAGTATTATTGTCTACTAATATTGTCCTATTAGCCATTGCTGTTATTTGATATCCGTAATCCCACCACGACATCACCTTCGCATCCTATTTAAAAAAACAAAACATATTAACAACTAAGAAATACAGTAAATCTACAATAATTTCTCAAACCTACAACTACGTTTCTGCAGTTACATTCAGCAACAAATTGACAAGCTAAAGCTCATGGCTAATCACGACAAAAACAACTCCTGTGCTGTATACCTCTGGAGTATTGTGTCGCAACCAGTAGTATGCTTCTCTAAAGTCGTCGAATATTATCTTTCCTCCATCGCCCGATCGAGCAGCTAATACAATGCTAGGGCTTGAGTAAGCCTCGGATGTGACCCAAGTGCAGTGAAATGTATACGTCATCAAGAAGAACGTCATGAGAAAAATTACAGCCCAAGCTACCTAAAAGAACATTATAATCATTTTTTCCAATTACCAGAATACGAAATTTGAAACTAGAAATGTTGCAAAGGTATGATGAAGTACATAAAATACAAAATTATTTCATGATTCAAATAGTGATGAGCGATTAATAGATTAATCAAAATTACAACCATGTATAAATCGATATAATCAACGATTGAGCAGTAATTCAATTAATCGAGAGCAAAATGTTACGTGTTACACACCGTCTAGAAGGCAGTGTTTTAGTACTAATAAATGGAGTCTTTGCATTTTTTCGTCGTTTTTCTCACCTTACACAATGCACATAATTGCAAACTACAGTGTTGCAAACTGCGGGCTTCAATTTCGTTTTCATGTGATATGTGTGGTGTGTGTCAATAAAAATAGTTTGCAAGCATGAAAATGGCAGACAGTAATGAAAGCCATGAAGAAGTTTATAGGCTATATTTCAGTGCTGCAATGTTTAAAAAACATGGCTAAAACACTAAAAAAATGACGCAAAAGCTTAATCGTGATATCGAATTACAAGAACATGATTATAATCAAATTACAGAATTTTAAAATCGTCCATCACTAGAGTCAAATTTCCTCAACGAGTTAATTTTCATTAGTACTTAATTAAATGTACTATGTTTTCCTAAGCCTTATCCCATAATAGTTTTTTAAAGTTTTTATGAGATCACCAGTAAAAAATTCCTAATATACATGAAGTGCTTGACCTGAAAACTAAACTACAGAATAAGGCATTCAATTTATTGAGATATTTCACGATTAACAAAAGAACAGCTAATCAAACACAGATTTAATGCTGGAGTCACTTGCATCATTCTGCAAAGCCCTTAGTTGCAGGGAAAAATTGACATCTAAAAGAAGAGAATGCTTCTTTTTACCTTAGTTTACTTAAAAAAGTGCAAATCCCAATATAAATTCAAGATCATCTTGTTTTACTGACTTGCTTCAATAGTCTGCTTTTATTATCTTAGCTTTCTTCAAGATACTAGTATTAACAGTGATAAACATGTCTTTCTCACATATGGTAAGTGGAGACTGTTTTACTAATTGGTAATGAGCTTACTCTAATCTAGCAGCTGCAATATAAAAGTGGTAGTAGTATTATTTACTTATTATCAAAAAATCACTTAAAAATAACAACATTTAACTTTACCTCATTTCTAAATGTATAAGTTGGATCAACCTTCTTTTTACCAGCTATTTTTGATTTTTGCTGAATAACGTCTAAATTTTTAAAATAGTTAGTCAAAGTTGCCGAAACACCTATCCCAGACAGGATGCACATCACAGGTGCTAACACTAACATTAAACGCACCATCACTCCCTGGAAATACACAAGTCATAAAATATGAAAAAACAAACATAACAACAACTACATGATTTTGGTATAAAAAAGTCAAATATAAAGTAATGTTTCATGTTATTTACATTTTTTAAATTAAGAAAATCTAAATTTCTAAAATTATAGTGTAGAACAAATCTGGTTTTTTGTATTTCCTAGTGTATCAATTTAAGGAACAATCCATACATTGTACTTACAGCAAAGTAGATACTTGTGATGCCGTACATGATGATAAAAATATTGGCGTCCGTTAATTTGCTAAAACAGAAGTACAGTCCAACTGGAAATTAATAAAAATGTACCAAATCAATATTTTGTCTTCAAGTTAAGTAAGTAATTGAACAAATGTTTCACAAATTGTCAACTAAACAATAACAATGCAGGAAATGACAAATACGTAACACCAACATTCACTTATAGCATAAGAAAATTTATTTATTTTGCTATTTCAAAGAAAGCGATAGGTTCTAAAAAAGCATATTTAGAAAAACTTTTATGTCAAAATAGCTGATTTGAAAAAATCAATGCAAAATTTACGTGGCTTGATAAATAACTTTGTAGTCTCAGAAGATGAAAAACTGAATAGCCAAAAGCTCTATTGAGAAGCCAGTGGTGAAGGCCAATCAACAGCAAGGTGTACGCTACTAAAGATTTTGTAATGACCACTTATTTATTTATTAGTATCGAGAAAAAGTTTGCAAATTGTGTTTCATGTTCACCCGTACCATATCAGCTTCTGAAAATTTCGTTGTAATTAATTGTCATAGTAAGCAACACCCAACATAGTAAAAATAATCACTTGCAATGCTGAATTACTTGAATCAGTCACACTACTATGACAACAAGGCTATCTTAACACCTTTATAGGTCCCCGGGAAAAGTATTTCAAATGTAAATAGTCGATAAAATCTAATGTATATATTTATTGTATTGGTACTTCCAAAAAAATCAATGTTTAAACATTAAAGAAAAGATTAAGCAACTTTTTAAGCAAAGTCTTAAAAAAATTTAAGACGTTTGAACAATATAACACGAGTCTTGAAAAACATAAATTTCAACGTATAACAACATTGTTGTCCACTTGTAACACAATAACAAATGTTTATAGTTTAGCACAGTATAGCATTTATTTATCGACTGCAAGCCACAACATACACAGATTAGCTTTGGACCCCATTCTTTGGCAACTACCCAGTGCATTAAGACAACCCTTTGCAACAAACATTCATCTCACTTACCAGGAAATGTAAAAAGTAACATCTGCAAATCAAAATAGAAAGAACTCCAAGTGGTTGGCTGATGCTCAGAAACAGAAGCGATGATTGGAATGTTATTTTTAGCATAAGATGGATCTAGAAGAGAATAAAATCTTCCCGTCCACGGTGCAATTTCTATTCAACCAGTCAAGGAGAATTCACTCCTCAAAATGCACCGACCAAATGATACGGTTGAATTTTATTTCATACGTACGCCATTGTTACAAAAATGCTATTATCGCTGTAAATAATTACTCAAGGTACATAACATAAATTTTAAAGGATACTCCCAGCAGCAGCAGCAACAATGCCGGCTCCCAGAAAAATGATTCCGGTAAATAAAATAAGGCTACGGAACAAAATGCTGAAATGCTCAGAACTCATTTTAGATCGAACGTAGTTAATAAACGCATGCAGCTGTACAAGGCCGAATACACCTAGAGCCTAGAAATAAACAGAATCAGAGCTGCATAAATTAATTTAATAGACTCCATAAGTACCTGCGAACACTAAAAATAATTACATTGAAATACTGCCATAGACTTTATATGTTCACTACAAATGTGATGTAACAACAGCAACTTTCTGTCTAGGGGTCATCCACATATAACATCAAGTTTTTGGCCGATTTCGAGAATCTACCTACCTTGCACTATCATATGCCCCACCACCTACCTACCTCTTATATTTATATTGATAAGTTACACTCATGTAGCTTTTTGTACATTTTATTTTTCTGCTATCCAAAGACAGGCAGCAAGATCAATTATTTTAATTAATGGGAAACCTAAACTTGATATCGCTATGTGTGGATGGGCCCTATTGCCTTTGCTTTAGATTGCATTTGGATTCCAAATTTGGACAAGAAATTTACATTAATGTTGCATTTTTATCCTTGCACAGGCAACATGGTTATGTGATTGTCAAGCCTATTGCTTGCATTGGTACACTGCTTACTTAATTCCCCTTCCAACAAGCATTTTCACGATTAAGTTGTGCACACGCACAGTTGCTGTAGGTCAAAGGTTAATTGTACCACAGCAACGCGTTGTAACTACAACAGTCACGTGACAGGTGGGTAAAGTAAAGCTGTTTGTTGAATGAGTTCAGTACTTAATTATTCATTAGTTTGTGCGTAGAGTGATTTACTAGCAAGATCTTGCTTGGAAACAATAAAAAATGAATTAGGTAAGGTTCTAGCTAGCTGCTAAAACTGTTACTATTACAGCAGCATGGGCTACAAGGTGTTGTCAAGTGTACTCAAATGTGTTGTCTGGTACACTTAACCTCTGACCTTTTCACGATCATTATCAATCTCTGGAACTGTGAAAAGGCTTATTACTACAGTATCCCAATGTGGTGAATAAGGGACTGAATTGATACATTAAGATAATTTATGATTCTTACTATACTTACAGCCATATGCTCACTAGACTGAACCGGTTGAAATCCTACAAATGAAATCTGCATTGACAGAATCGTACCCAGACAATAAACCTGCAAAATACAAATTGTAACTTGTAATTTCTGAGATCACATACAGACAAACTGTAATTTCAAATCTATAACCACCTAGAATTAAAAAACAACCAAAAAACTGCATACCGTTGAATAGGCTACATAGATGCGATGAGAAAATCTTCCCGTAAACATGAGAACTAAAACATGTATTGGAATCAAGTTAATCAAGAAGACATAACCACCCCACGAAGAGACCTATAAAAATGAAACAAAAATGAAAACTTTAAGAGTATAAAACCTGTAAGACAACATAAGTGTAAATATGTGAAATTAAAAACAAAAAGTGTTTAAAACACGAAACGTTTAACGTGTTGATTTGCAATTTTAACTCCAGAAACCAATCGTGACAAAACTTGAACTTGAAAACTTTAAGACAGCAGTTTGAAAATATGCTGCATTAGCAAAACAGTAGTTCTCCAATGTGCAGCACGATTAATTTCATACATGGATTTCTTTTGCAGAACCAGATATGACATAGTTCTAGGTCAAACCCAAAAAATCAATTGTAAATTGAACACAAATAAGTAACCAAAACACACAAAAAATACGATGAAAACTAATCATATCTACCATGTAGAAATAGGCCAGTGCACAAAACGTTGCCCAGAAGATCGAACCAGTTTTTACAGATTTTATCCAAAAGTAGTATGTCAGTAGCATGCAGAAAATCGCGATGCCTTCATTATCGTAGGAACCTGCCACCGATCGCGAGATGTAACCTGGTACTATGGAGATCATAGCAGCAGCAACTAAACCAGCACTGGCATCCTGTAGATTATAAGTAAAAGTAAAAACATTATCAGTGTAGGGCTTAAACCTATGATGACATTATACTCAATCATTTACATAATAATAATTTTGGCGTACTCGTTAAAGCTGGCTCGTCAGTCACTGTAACTGAACAGCACATTTGTAGAAAGACCGGGCCTAGAATCTGAAACATTTGCTACTACCAGGTATTATTTCTATGACTTGGCACTTAAATAAAGTTTTCATTCAAGTAGGGTGTGTTAAATGATAGAACTTGTTAGTAGTGTGACCTGTTGTAAGTGTGTGCATTTGGAAAACTACAGTAAATAAACGCTTCACCTTAATTAATATATTAAACAATTATACATGGGGCAGTCTGGTCACTCATGTGCTTACAGAATGACTGAAATAGGCAAAGTACCAAAAATATTTTATTTTTTCACTTTGCTATTGCTTTTAACTACTATTAAAAATGTGGCCTTATTAAACGACGCAATGGTTTTATTAATCGAATTTTCTTAACAATGGTTTCTATAAAATGCAGCTGATTTTATTACCAGTAGTTTTATTAGGCAGCGACTACTGTATTAACATTTTTATAATGTCTATCACAAAATTTTGGTAGACTGAGAATTTCATCAAAAAAGTAAAAAACGTTAGTAAATAACGAGAATCCAATGACAATAACAAAACTATATATAACATTTTTTGCAATATAACATAATACGATTTGCACATGAAGTTAGCATGTAGAAATAACAGACAACACTACTGTATCACATTTTCATATGCCAACTCATTATATAAGCTACTCAATACTGATTTCAATGACAGTAACATGATTTTAGACTTACCACTTGTTCAACAACCTTGGGAAAAAATTCTGATTTTAAAATATTTTTAATATTTAAAGTCTTAACCAAATGTATAACATTTTGTAGTTGCTTTCTTCTTCAGAATACTTGTACTATACTCAAAGACTATACCAGCTCTGATACAATAATATTTACCTTCAATTCCTTTGTTAGCAAATAAGTCACAATAGTCGTCAGACTAGAAAAGAATGGAGCCAAGAAAACACAAACATTTCTAATGTCTATTGTTATGTGAAAAAAGTGAAGTACATTATAGATTGCTGCAGATGTCACCATCAACCCTAAAAACAAAAAATGCTATCACCTTTAGAACAAATTATACACTGAGGGTTTCATATTTCACTAAATGAAATTAAATAACAATATAACAAATGAAAATTTAAACAGATTCATCTATGATTAATTTGCGGTTTTGATCCGACCTTGACTTCGCGTAACAGGAGCTTAGCTGATTCAAATTTTTGAAATTTTTCTGAGACCAACAATCGGGCTATTTGGAGGCGGGTCACTGGCACACCTCAGTTCAAGCTCGTTTAACGGAAATGAGTAGACCTAAAACGTTGATGATGATGATGACAGCTAAAGGAGTTTAGAAGGACTATGTTACCAGAGAGGAGACAAATAGGTAACCTTACTAGCTTGTCACTAAAAAACATGTCCGGCAAATAAATTTAGTAGAAAAAAGAAGTTAACAGGTGTGCATTTGTTCAGACTGAATTAACAGATTTGTTAACAATGTAACAGAACTTGCTAACAATGTTACACTAACGCACGCTTAACATGGTTTTTAGATCGCAGGTCAGAAATGACACGTGTTGTGTTACAGATCTAATAACTCAACATACCATACACAATTCAGAGCTCACTCACAGAGTTATCATCTCCAGAAATTTATTGTAAAAATGCATTATTAGTTAGAAGGTTACCACCAGGGAAAATGAGGTCAGTGCAGCTTACTGCTATTTAATTCATAAAGTTCTGGAAGCATAAATGAATTAGGAAACCAAAAACTTTGTTAGTTCACTCCGACTTTAAGCTAAAGTTCCCATCTTCAGATTTGAACAAACTTCAAAAATTAAGACTTGCAAATAAAACAGTAAATTTCAATTACGATTCAAATTCACTTGGACTTAAAATTGAAAAATACAGCCTGGAACATTCTCATATGGTGCCCTTACTTCATCAATTTTGTGCGAATGTGAGGCATGGTTAACTGAAAATATGTAAGTGGCGACAACATTGTACATGAATTATCTAAAGAACTGTCTCTCAGTTAGACGTTCTGCACGTAGCAATCTCTGTTTACTTGAAATTGGACTTCCATCATTATTGGTACATGTAAAACATTAACAAACTAGATTTTTGTCAGAACATCGCTGTGCTGTATGTAAAAAAATGATATTGCGAAACATAAAGATTAATTTTCTGCAAACAATGAAAGCAGTATAATTAGTGTGTACAAACTGTGCAATCCTGAACTTAAAACTAATAATATTTATATAACATGAATTAATATTAATGAAACTAATCGAATTTTTGCACCAGATCGCGGCTTTCTCCCCAAAAACCCCGCATCGAGACGTGCAGGTAGTCAAGAATCCCTAGACAAAACAGGATATGTTTCTGTAATAGCGTGAATTTGCCTGTTCAGTCCGAGTTTCATGTAATATGTGAGTGCCCTCTAAAACCAGCTGTTTGGTTGGAATATCCAGCCATCAATTTTCCCACTTTCTTAGCTAGACTAATACAATAATATCGAGTATAATTTGTTACTCCACGACATATGAATTCTGTAATTGTTAACTAAATTATGTTGGTCAATAAATGCAATTTAATTCAATGGTTGTTTCACTAGTCATAATAACCAAATGATGCTGATGTTGTTATATCAATTCAAATACCTGGGTAAATGGTACCACCGATTATACGTCCTAGTGGATACCATGCCCTGTCATCAAACCAGTTATGGAACTGGTAAAAACCTTCCTCAGCAAGAAACTTTGTAGTTCTATAGTTGAAGTATGGATCAAACTCGTGAATAACGCTCTCAAAACGCAATACAGAAAAAAGCCTAGTAGCAAAGGCTACATAAAACAAAAGAAAAATATATTACAAAATAAAAGTAGGCACGATTTAAATATTTTAACTAAATCGACAACTGATGATTAATAGATAATTTAATTACTTAACATTTGTTGACAACGAGTGGAAGTTTACAACAGATAAATTGCACATCATAACTTATGTTGAACTGCAGCAATAACGAAAGATATGTGAACACAAGGCCCATTTAAAACATGCGCATTTACCATCATGCAATACACAATATGCTTAGCCTAATACATTGCAATACAGTGAAGTTATACACAGTATGCTTTTATTCATTAAAAAATAACTGAAATACTTACACAAAATAGCTGCAATAGAAAGAATAAGAAGCTTGATGAGGGTATCCTGCTTTTCATGTGACATCCGCAAAAACCATGACGGTCCTTTATATGCACCAGTTTTCATCATACTTATGGATCAATATGTCTCTTGTATTTAGTGCACACTATTGTAACTTTGTCTACAGTTCACAGGGGGCAGTGACAGGTTGTTGAGCAAATATCTGTAACAAATGAAAACAATAATACTCTCAAAAGAGAAAACAGTATACCAGTGTAATAAGACAAGACATACTAACAGGTGAACACCATTGACAATTTCAGCTGTCTTATCTTTTTTAAACATAATGCAACAATTGACGAAAGCTACACTAGATGGACATAATCCATCGCAATATCTTTGCTAGAAGTTACAGATAGTACAATTTATGTTGCTAGTGGCTCTAATAATATATTTCAAAGTATAGATTATAATTATGCAATTGATTTTGTATGCTTTTGGCTTTTTATCTGCTGTCACTATTATTTTTTCTGTTATTATAATATATTAACTTTAGTTGAGTTAGAGACGTGGGCGCTGCCAGAGGTTAAAAAATTGGATGCACAAGCAGCTAGAGGGCGTGGGGGAGCATTGTAAGCTTTTTCCTGTATTTAAGGACATTTTGGAAGCCTCAAATGAGATCTAAATTCTAGTATATAGACTTCCTCAGACATGAAAAATCCTGCTTTAATAAATACATTTTACCTACATTTACCTAGCTATTATTCATTGTATTCTATTGTAGTAGTCATATATTTTAAAAGCAAGTTTGTAACACACTGCAATGCAGATGACCCATTACTTAAGCTTAATTTATTTAGTGTCAAGATTATCTATCCAGTAAAATGCGGATAGTCAAACATGTCAAGTTTACAGCCCACCCACTGTTCATGAAAAATTTAATATGTTTACATGCGTGCTAATTTTTCCCACTGGACACAGCTAAACGACAGAATGTCTCGGCTACACATGCATTTTACTGTATTTTAGACCATTTTGCAGTTGCTAGAAGCTATTTCCTCAGGCAAGTTCACCTCAAACTCGTGACTCATAATTTCACTACTACTGTGAAAGGGGGGCGCAGGTCCCTTGGGCCCCACCCCCTAAATGTAGTTACAGTTAGCTAAAAATTGTCTAGACAACGGAAATCGATGAGATTCGACACTATGTAAGTGATATACATAAAAATAACTTCACTATGCAAATCAGCTGACTGTCCGGAGACTGCGCAACAAAACAAGGGGTTGGTGTGTTTCTTGGTTTACTGCTAAAAAACTTTATTTAGCCATAAAAAAATCTTTTTTAAGAAATTCTGTGGACGCACGTGCGTCAGTGCATCCGCCTGCCGGCGCCCATGGTTAGGTATAGCTTGACTCGACGAATGTATGATTTTCCCGCTGTACCGTCTCTCTGAATTTATTAATGATAAATCATTGCAGTACGTAAAAATTTAATAAGACTGTTCATGAATAAGGCCTACATATTTTGTTTGCCCCACTTTTTTGCACTAGCTCTTGCATTTCATAGTATTTTATCATTATGCTTAACATAATTTGATACAGTTGCATATCTTTGTTTCATTATATTTTGTTTGAGTTTATCATGCATATTTTGTTTCATTCACTGATTTATTATTCATGTTTTTTTTTTTGGTTTGACTTGTTTCTAGTTTTTATGTTTTAATCGATTAGTTAAGTGCTCTACATTTTGTTAATCATCATTTCATATTTTTCATTTTATTTCTTTGTTGCATAGTTTATTTAGTTATTTCGCTTTCATGTTTAATGTATTCCCCCATAAATTCATGTTAATAGCAGCACTACAATTTTTTTAAAATCTACACTGACCTTAGAAGGGTAGCTGACTCGATGACCAATTGGTCTTTCGCTACCCTTTCTTCTGCACCCCCTAACTCTTTCCTATATATTTAATTTATCCTTTTTAATCAATAACTATAAAAATAATTGTGAATTTGTATACTATGGTGTAAATGAGGAGATAAATAAAAATGTCTATGTCTATGCCTAGGTCAAAACAGATTGAACTGGATCACATTGCAAAGGCTTATAAGAAAAAATATTTTAAATAACATTAAATGAAAACATTATGTCTATAATACCGTAACCTACTAAAATCCTAAACCAGAAACTTTACCTAAATATAGCGTGATAACACCAAAAAAACATTAAATCGCTACACCAGAAAAGTAATTACCCGGCGTCAGCGCAAGCCGCGTGGCCAAAATATTTGGTGCCACCTATGTGTTGAAGCCATCATTATTATAACGTTAACCATGACTACGACACTTCATGACTGCGGCCTGTCAGAATTGTGAATGTACGGCAGATGGTAGATTATTAGAATTTTAGAACGACAGTTACTTCAGACAGCATCAAATTAAAAGTTAATGAAGTAATATCATTATTACATTCCAAACGTTATAATGATAACTTCATAGAGCATAGACATAGAACATTTATTTTCTCCAATATAGAGTTTTACATCAAAAGTTTGTTAAATATTAAGTAATTATAATCATGGAGCAGGACAGAAAAGGACCATAGGGTCATCTAGTCTCCTGCCCTTTCTTATTGATAGATTAATACATTAAAAATAAACGGTGATGCTGTAGATAACAAAAAATAAGAAAAAAAGTAGCACAAATGATACAAATTATCAAAAAAGAACTGAAAACAAAAAACAATAAAGTTAAATAAATAAATGTAAACAAAACAGTGCAATTATTCAGTAATTAGGATTATTATATGTAATAGTAGTATTAAAGTAGTAGTTTCAGATGGGGTCTTATTGATAGGGGAATTTGACCAAGGTTTGTGAGTAAAGTTAAAAACTGAAAGTATGGAAAAAATAAGCATGAAAAAATTGCCGAATAGAGAGTCATGGCCTTACAGGTGGTCAATGTCAAGCAGGTAGAGATTTAGTAAACGCTACGGTCACTGCTTATGAGAACTAACGATGATGAGAGGAGAAGCTGGTCAATGAAGTTAATTAAACTTCATCCAGACTAAATGAAATTTTGAAAAACTCAAAATTTGGTATTACTGAATGAAAAAAACTGTACTAGGAAATGATTGTAAAATGAAACCATGGACTCGAACAGTGTAAACAAAACATCAGATTTCAGAGATCACTTGAAAATGATTCGAACAGCAAAGAGTTAGCCAAACTTTTAGCACCAACTGTCATTACCATCAATTGCAAATGTCTATTACATAATATACGTAAGCACAACTCTAAAGTTAGAATTTCAAATTATAAGCCAGAAATTACTGGCTTCTGGGCCATGTTACTGCTACCACTACCAAACAATTTTAATGTACTTTGCCAAATAGCAGCTGACTGCATAAACACAAAGTGATTGTCTAGTTAATTATTCCACAGGCAAACATCCTACACTTCCACCAAGCGCGCAAAAGTTGCCCATAACCAAGGCATGCAACAAATTACAATTATTTAAGATCAAGCTCCATAAATAAAAAATACACAACAGCAAACATTTCTGCCATCAGGATAATTTATTAACTGACTTTTCGATCATTTTTTTACTGTTAAACCAATTTTTCTATGAATTATGCATCGGCGATTGTTACTTCAACTTCAACTCCTGGTTCAATGCTGATCGATGTCTGAGTACAGAGTTAAGAAAAATAGTTAAGAAGTTTCAACAACCAAGTTACTGAAATGATCATGCTTGTAAATCATAGTCATTGTACAAGATTATGGATAATAACATTACTTGGATAGAAAGGAGAGAGAAAGACACGGAGGAGAATAGTGAGTGAGAAACAGAAGAGAAAAAAGAGAGAGAGAAACAGAGGGAGGGAAGGAGAGAAGTGAGAAAGTCTCAAAGACTGTCATGCTTGCATGGTCTTTCTGCTATGTTGTTTAACTCCTTCATCTTTAACTTCATAGTAGACAAACAGCAGTACTAAATAAAAGTACTAAAAATGTAGAGTATTAAATATAGTGTACACCGCCAAAAATACAAAAATTTGACAAACAACCGAACATACATTTAGCAAACAGTTGCATAGATCCAAACGCACTTGTAGGCCTCCGCTAGCAATGTAGAAGAAGAGGACAATGTTGGTGGTGCCTTTTTGGCTAAATTTTTCACCACGTAAAATTGCTATAACTCAGAATTTACCAATTTGTTTTTATATGGATGTGAGACAATAAGTTTATATGGTAACAACAGAAAGTTAATATCGTAGCTTCCATAGTGAATGACAAAAATCGCAATGCATATAATCTGCCACACAGACTTAATCAACACATGGATAATTGAAGGTGTACCATAGATACAACTACACGGATACACACAAGTGGTAAGAAAGGATACAATTTGTTTTACGATTTCAGATGGAGAGTGAAGATCGATTATTCGTTTATGAATTCTCATCTGAAAGCGATCCCACGTCTTTGAGCCCTCGCCGCAAGGAGTCTTACGCGTAGTGATGCGAAGAATCTTTGTTGGCATACGAACTGGGCCCTTGACTTTCAGCTGTTTTTCTTTTGCACCCTTGATGAGATCTGCACAAACTGTTAAAACAAAACAACATGACTATATCATTTGAAATGTCAAAAAATGTCACCCAAATCAAAAGTGGTTTCATAATAAGTGACATAGATGACACACGATCAAATACTATACCGTACATTCTTTAGTGCTGCAGTGGTGAAAACAAAGAAACAAAATTCTAAATACCCTTTTCCAAGCTTTTAACATTGCGGCTGGTAAGTGTTATTCTAATTCGATGTATTGGAACTTCTGTTTCTACTCCAGACTTTCCGGTATCCTTATATGCCTGCAAAACAGAAAAACACTCAACAGAGTTTCCAGGATTAATTTTCCTTAATTAGTGGTGATAAGAAGAAAGCGATTAGCAAAAAAATCAGTTCACACACAAAAAACAAAATGCCAAATTTTCTTCAGAAATGTCAAGGTGCATTCTGTGATATTGTTATTAATTAATCATGTAATTAAAGATGATATTGGCCCAAAGAAGATATCTTACAGAATTTAGTGATCTTTACAGAGGGAGTTTAGGGAGTTTTTTACACTCAACAGAAGCATTACACATGGGCAGAACGCTAAATCGTTCAAGCAGAGAGTCAATACTCAAAGGTACCAGCATAGTTTTTGACAAGCTGAAATGTGAAACTCGTTACCGGAGTCATTACTGACATTATGACAGAAAATAATTAATGTAAATAGTTTTAAACATAAACTTGATGTAGAACTCCGTGGTAGGAACCTCCTATTTTAATACCAGTTAGGTATATTACAGGGAGAGTAAATAAACAACGAAAAACTGGACAAGGTTGTTTTGGCAAGCTACTCAGAAGATGAAAGATTAGCACAAGAGACGGAAATTAGGGTTTACTCACCACCAAGGTGAGTTACCAACATCAACACAAACTTAGACCCAATTTTTTTTTCTCCTCATCTCCTAAGTAATTGTTGCTCTTTCTTATACTTATTTATTCTCTTAAATTTTTCTATATTACATTTTTTTGATGCTTATTTTATCTGTCCATACTCTCAGTTTTTTAACTTTACTCACTAACCATGGTCAAATTCCCCTGTCAATAAGACCCCTATTTGAAAATATATATAATAATCATAATTACTGATTAATTGTATTGTTTTGTTTAGATTTAGGTATCATCCAACTTTATTTTTTTTGTTTTCACTTATACTGTTTTCATTTATACTTTGTTTTCATTTATACTGTTTTTTATTATTATTTTTTCTTATTTGTTTTTGTCTTTGTTATCTGCAGCCTCACCATTTATTTTTAATATACTAATTTAGTTATAAGACAGGGCAGGAGACTAGATGACCCTAAGGTCCTTCCCTGCCCTGCTCCACGATTATAATTACGTAATATTTAAAAAACTCTTTATGTCAAACAATTTGGAGAAAATAAATGTTCTATGTCTAAAACACAGACAGAGAAGCAATATTACACAATTATTCTCATACCATCTTTTCTGGCCGACTTAATCAACTACGTGAACAGCGGTGAGCCAGAAACTTTACGAAGCTTAAAACAAACTAAATTGCAGCTCGTCCACCATGCGAAAGGTAGATCAGAAAGCGCACTCTGTTGACGATGAACGAAACTAATTTATTAAAATGTGTAGGGGTGCGTAGGTGAGAAACCTATAAGCATAATACGTATAAAAATGCTACAAAACAATGGCCTGCGATCCGTATGCATGCATATAGGTATTTTATAGCTAGGGCATGATTTTATTCAGCTTACCAGTAAAAAAACTGTTAAAGAGATTATGTAATTAGAATGTAATTATGGAATTAATTATGTAATTAGATAAAATTAGAATGTCACACAGTTTATTATGTCCATTATGTTTTTTAACATTCGTAAAGCAATTTACCTGTCAAGCTTGGCTAAATTATAAAAATTATGTATACATATATAATTTATAATATATATATTATAATATATATATAATAAAATATAATAAGTATATTCCAACAATTACAATGTTTATAGCTATACATGTAGTAAATTTCGTGGTGGTTAATCAGATGCTCCTTACCTATGGTTATACTAAAATTTCATAACTAATTGACAGTATTCTTATTTTAATGTATTGTACTAATTTTATAAAATTGGAAAAATAATTAATTTCAAATTTCTATAAAAAAATGTGAGAGTGCAACTGTTCTGTATTAGTCTTCCTTAGAAGTTAGTTGTTAATTGGATATCATCACAAGTAAAATTTAACAATTTTATACGCAAAAATTGTATAACCTGTTTACCTCTAAAAATCGGCATACGCTTGAGTATTTCCGTTTATGTTTCCGTTTCAGTCTTGCAGTGACGTCACTGACACGCGACAGAAAGCCAAAATGGCGTCTTATTCGGTAAGATTTTCAATTAATTTGATAATTTCAAAGATTATGTGCACACTAGTAGAGTATTTACGCATTGTTTGAGCTTTTTAGTATACACTATTTGTGGATGTTCACTGAGTGTTAAACTCAAGTAGCACTTACTTTCTACAAAAAAAAGTTGCATGTTTTTAGTGCTGTCTTCTGATTACGTAGGGTGCATGATCATTGCTGATAGTGGCATTATAACATTACTGATGGTATATTGTCGCCTTTTGATGTTCAAATTTTTCAAATTATGCTTTTTTTAACTAGGCTTATTTTCAGTATTACTATACTAAATTTGTGCTCATGTGATATAGGGGGATAGGCCTACCTGAATATTATTATTAATACCTGTGGACAGGCTGATGGGAGTAAGAAAAATGGTTAACAAATTAGGTAGTAAGTTTTTGTATTGTTCTTATTTTTTGATTTATATAAGGTGGGAGAGCAAACATTAGGTGGAATTAATACTGCCCACATAATAAGCTGCTTTACGCCTTTAGCTGCAAAAAGTAATTATATTACAATCATGGGCACTCTGTATTATTTGATTATAAGATTTCAAACTTTTGTTTGTGAAGTCTATAAAGAATGAATAAATTAGTCAAACAAAAATACAACAATCAAATTTTCAGTAACTTTTGTGTTAACGATAAGCCTATAAAGTGCCATGGACTAACACCAAGTCTGTGGAAATGGTAAATAACTTGGCCATTAAACTTTATAATAGAGTATAACATTCAAGTGCAACAGTTGCAAATATAAGCATACAACACATCAATAACAATAAATAAAAATAACATTAGCGTAAATTCACACAGACTAGCAAATCACGCTGACCCTATACATATTACCACAAATCAAAACCATTTTAAAACATCATCATACAGAAGAGCACATTTCAATAAATAATCAAATCAGTCAAACATTTCAGATATTGATAAACATCTGTGGAGAATTAATATTATTCTGCAAAAGAAAACCATTATTATTAGCTATAAAGGAAAATGTGTTCATTAGTCTTAGTTTATACAACTTTTAGGACACGTCTGTATGGACTGTCAAATTGAAACAAGATAATCAGGCATTTATACGAGAATACTGTAGAAAATGAATTAGTTAAAGTAGATTAGACAGGATAGACAAAGTTAAATTAATGCAGTCTGATTTTGCTTTGTTGTAGGTGAAAATTCAAGGTACCTCTCGTGTATGGTTTTTATGCCTTTTATTAACATCTGCTGCAAAAGTTTATGGATTTTATGTTCCTGGTGTTGCTCCTGTAGAGTTCAATGCAGGTGACACTATTGAAGTAAAGGTAAGTACATATGTAGTAATAGTATAGTAGTAAAAAATTTTATTTACTGTGAATATTTTAAAGATAACATTAGCCAAAGGCTATTTTCCAACAAATAAAACGAAATAAAAAACTATACAAAGCACGCTAAGGTATGAACGGAGTACTAGATTGGCAAGAACACGTACTATGTTACAGAGCTGCCACCTATGGGCAGTACACATTTTGGTAGAAATGGTAAAATACAAGTTACATTGTGTTTAGTATGGGTTTGTAAGAGATTCATGACAAGTTGGTTCAATCACAAATGGTTTAGATGACTTTTTACAGGATAATTACAAATGTAAAATATTTCAACATGAAGGTTTACAAGGAAATTGATCAATTAAGCAGTTGTGTATTGGTTTATAGAATAGTTATAGTGTTGACAATTTCAGAAAATTTTTATACAAGATTATAATTTTGTAGGTAACTCTGCAAGTTAAATGGCAAGTATACTTACATGTTGTGCAGCACTGACATTCGTACAATGCGTTTTTCAAATATTTTTTTACATAACCTTTAATTTTGTTTAAATTATTGCGCACTCTCCATTCTTCAGGCAACTTATTCTACAGTTTGACACCTTGATAAGATAAAAGAATGATAGCCAAATTTCACTGTTGAAAATCTGGGAATTTCTAGAATATGTTCTGATCTCAGGCTATAGTGTTGAGAGTTAATCCGAAATTGACTTTTGCTTCATTTCCAAAACTGAATCGAATCCAAATTTCACATTTTTCCATTTTCCAAAACTGAACCAGATCTAAATCTGTAATTCACTCTTAATTTTCAAGTGAGTTGATGAATAATGATGATATGGCACATAACTTTTGCGAAACTTTGCTACCACACTGTGTCAATTTGGGGAAGCGCACATCGCAAATATTTAAATTTTGTTAGGGATTAAACCGATAAGAAGGAAATCTTGTAAATTTTACAACACTGGTTTGCAGTGGATTTGCTCATTAAACCGAGTAGACACGAATTATGAAGTCTGCTTCGCCTTTTTTTTACAGAATCCGAATCGGATCCAAGGCAATTAAAGCAATGGATCCTAATCGAAATTCAGATTCTGTATCCAATGCTCCAGAGTAGCGAAGCTTCGTCCCATCACTAACTTTATACAAACACATTGTTTTCATTTCAGGCGGTAAAAATGACTAGTTCTAAGACTCAGTTACCTTACGAGTATTACTCGTTGCCACTATGTAAGCCAGCAGGTGATTTGCAATATAAGTCTGAGAACTTAGGTACGAATTACTATGTTAATTTATTCTTTATGATGCTAAATGCATTCAATAGATTTGCATTTAGATATCCTTAACATGTGTTATATTAGTCTATATGAAATAAGTCTATTTCACAAACCAAGGTTGTGAAATCATTTGTGTATTTTTGCATTTGGTCATGAAAAAAAATTTAAAAAGTGCATTTTGAGCTTGAAATTTGTGAGATTGGAATTGTAAATTTCTTCCTATAGATGCATTATTTGAATAACTAGCTGTAAAAGAAATGATTTAGTCAGTTCATGATTAATTAAAACTTTGATGGTAGGAAAGTTGAAAGACAGGAAAAATGTAAAAAAGTTGGGATGCAACCTAGATGTTCCATCATGAATAATAATATTGACATTAAGATTATAGATTAAATCAACTATCTTTAACTTACATTTTACAATTTTTTGTAATATATTTGTGCACGGCATACAAAGTTGTGTAATTACTTTTACAGCTAACTATTATTTATAGATAGTTGATTTAACCTATATTTTGCAATTTAATATAATGGTGTCGCTATCTAACATTGTCTTGCTTCATTTAGTGAGCAAGAGCAAGACTCATGAACGTACATCTGCTGTCATTAACGTTTTTTATTTAAAACTTTTGTACGTCTTTGATGTTTTATGTACAATCTGAGTAGTAACTGTCTGGTATAGGTACTAATATTATTTACTTTGCGTATCACTCTCAGGAGAGGTGCTTAGAGGAGACAGAATTGTCAACACACCTTTTAAAATTAAAATGGATGAGAGCAAAGCATGTGAAGTTTTATGTAATAAGCCCAACACTGCTGTGACTTGGGACGAGAAGCAATCGAACTTAGTTGCTGAAAGAATTAAGCACGAGTACTATGTACATTTGTAAGTATCAAAGTTTCACGTTCATCTTGGCGTGTATAATGTGCGTGTAATAGGAAAACACATCTTCCAATAATGCTGTTATGTAAGTCTGACTATTATTGTCAGTAGCAGTGTGCCAGATGTTTTTTGTCTTTTTATTTTGTCTGCTATAATAAGCAAATGCTGTTTCAGTGAGCACCATTTATTGGACTCACAGTTAGTAGAATCAATCGCTTAATTGACTCAAAAACTTTTGGCAAAGAGCTTTTTACTACTTTTTTGTCATCTTTACTTCACTTTGTGCACTATAATAGTCTTAGAAACAACCATGTTAAGTGCTTTTTTGTCTGTAAGTCGGTACATTTATCATGTGCTGCTATGTCAGCGTAGTGTTTTTGCTTTGAATCCGTCATCCACTCTTCCACTGCAGTTAACCCCTTTGCCCAGAAATTTTTGGAGGCTAAACTTTTAATCACACTCCTAGTGGTTTCCTTTTGAAGCTGTTGCTGCTTTTCATAGTACGTTTAATCAGTTAGCTGTTGCTGTTATGCCACAGCAGTAATCTACCAATTTTCTTTGCACATTCACATGCATAAATATCATAGAGCAAATAAGAGCATACAGTATAATGCATAAAGACCTGACATTTAAAGCTCTTGCAGTGCATACTAAACTGAAGAGAGAAGACTCATACTGCTATACTAGTAATACTACATCTATCGGTTAATAGGTTCAGTTAGTTAATTGTGTCATAACTCATCTATCCCAAAGTGAGTCTTTTAAGCAGCACCTATTATCAACTTATTTATTTTTTGGCAATGTGTTTTCGGCAAACAGACTGGTCATTTCTAAATTTCAGTAGTTCTGTAAAAAGTATGAAACATTCTGAATATGAAACATTCTTTTGCAGTGCTAAGAATTGTGTGGGGAAACAAATGTGTGTTAGAATAAAGTATTTTTGTCTATATTCCATTTTTGAAAGCCAACTACAGATAAACCAACTGTCTATTATTAAGAAAAGTTTCAACTGTTTTGTAACAAATGTTGTGAATCTGTTAGAACATCAATTTAAGCTAAAACACATTTACCTAGCTTTTATTTACAATCTTGTTTGTTGCTGTTTGTTGCTGATATTGATTTGCTCTGATTTTTAGGCTGTTGCAAATGTATAACAATAAAACATACAAATGTTTAAACTGTCACTTATCCTTGAAAATAGTTATCTCGCTTTATTTCTTAATTTTGATAAAAATGAGCACCATCTGACAGTATGAATTATTTTCAGACTGATAGATAACTTGCCTTGTGCTACAAAATACACTATGTTGGATAATCCATCAGAAGTACAATACGAGCATGGCTATCGCTTGGGCTTTGTCAAACCAGATGGAAAAGTATATATACACAATCATTTATCATTTCAACTTAAGTACCACAAAGATGATACTACGTAAGTGTTGTTGATAGTTTATTCGTAGATTTTTTCGTTTTACTTCTCATTAAAATTGATGTAAATCTATTTTAAAATAAGGAAGATATACAAATGAGATCACATGCAGGTGTACAAAAATAATGAAATTTTATATCAATTTAAAATACTAAAATTTTAAATTTAAGGACGGAAATTATTCAGTGATCAGCTTTTGAATTAAGTAATATAGTTAAGATAAATAAATGTTGTTTAAGTAAATGCTTGCATGCAGTAAGTGCAAAAGTTGTACGAAATCTGTTTAAAGCGTTCTTCATTTAAATATTTTCCTGTTATTACACAACTTTGGGGGATTATGGCTTGACCCCTACGAGGTTCGTAAAGAGGAAGTTGATATTTTCTGAGATATTATTTACAACCTGAATAAAGGCAGTTAAAATCTATTTTAATATATGCCAAGAATTCTTTTACACTTAAAAGAGAATTACATACTAATTTGGTTATTGACACCATTATTAAGGATAGTGTCCATGTTTACCGAATCAACTGACTTACGTCTGGAAAATTTACTTTGAAGTTTCATTTTTGTTTCATGCACCTATTAACTTTAGTAATGTCAGTCTTGTTTGGTTAAAGTCATAACTAGTCAATGTTTATTTTTTCAAATAACGGTAACGCTGATTCTGGTAGGTCAAATGAGTGTCTCGTGATCATGTCTTGGATACATGACATCTATTGCAAAAGCATTGCGACCTTACTAGGGGGTGAACACTAAAAATGTTGTTTGTTTTTCTTCAACGTTCGGTGACCTTGACCTTATACAATTTCAGAAATACATACCGAGTAGTTGGTTTCGAAATAGAAGCGAAAAGTATAAATTATAAAGAACTGAAAATAGAGAATGACGGCACGTGCTCTAATTTGGGTGCGAACCTCTCTCCACAGGAAGTCTCAATGACAGGCAAGTCTGTTTTCCAATTAGTGTGATATGTTATCAAATAATTGTTATTAATGCCACCTGCTGTCATTTGCAATAAAATGTATTGTTTGCATTTTAATTATTACAGTCAAGTGTCAGTAAATTCATTCTTACTGACACTTTGTTGTATATTGTTGTTGTATGAGACAAAAAAATAAAAAATTCAAAATCAGTTCAATTCAAATCCAAATTCATTTGTCACTTAATGTTCTGAAATTTTTCTTTTTTTATTAGCTGTAGATGCCTACAAATAGATTTCTTCAAACTTAATTCATAACATTGTCCTTGTTGTTGTAATCATTGTTGTAGTTATCAAATCATCAGCAGGAAATTGTAGGATTATATCATCGTGGGCTATTTCAGGTCCAACTGATGTCTTGTTTACCTATGATGTAACGTGGACACAGTCAGACAATATTCGTTGGGCATCTCGATGGGACACATATTTAGCAATGTCCGATGTTCAGATACATTGGTTTAGTATCATAAATTCTGTGGTCGTCGTATTTTTTCTGTCTGGAATACTTACTATGATCATCATACGCACATTACGACGTGATATAGCGCAATACAATCGTGATGAAGACATTGTAAGTATAAGTAGAACATTTATTGCAGAACGAAATTTATTGTAGAATAAAAGCAATAAATATTTTATTACCAGGCAACCAATTTCATGTTAGTTACATGTTAAAAATTTGCTATCGTTTGTAGCAAGTTTGTACAAACGTCCAGGCAAAAAATGCCAAATTGTAAAACAAAAAACATTTGTAAAGATGAGCAATTTTACATGTTAAAATCTATTTTCAACTTCACAGGAGGACACTTTAGAAGAGACTGGTTGGAAGTTAGTACACGGTGACGTGTTTAGACCTCCGCGATACCCGAAACTTTTCTCTGCATTGATTGGAACAGGCATTCAACTTTTCTTCATGGCATTTATCACGATAGGTTTGTGCATTTAATTTTGTTTACAGTTCAATTTGAATTTGGAGCTACTGTTGTTGGTTGTGTTGGAACAGGTGTTGTTTTTTTTGCAATGTTTCTCATGCAGTATTGTTCCTAGCAGTAATATGGTGGTAAGAAGCTGTGAGCAGATAATGTTTTTAATTTTACTAGTTGCACAGTGGAAGCTATGCATATTTGTAATCACTACCTACAAATGTGCAATGCAGTTAAATTTGAAGACCTCTAGATATTCTACAAAAAGCAGGTTTGTCCGAATAGTAATACTTAATACAGTCAAACCTTGTTCTAACGAACACTTTATAATGCCAACCTCCCTTAATGCCCAAATTTTTAGCAAAACAAAATGTCTGTGTTTGCATACCAATGTATATATTAATGCACCTCGTTATAACGCCAGTTTTCTTGCAGTCCCAAAGTAGGCGGTGTAAAGAAGTTTTACTGTATTTATAAATAAGTATATGTTAAATAGTAGCAAGTTCTATTATGCACAACTTTGTGTATTTCCAATCTGTTATTCTTGTGCACAATTTCATGCATCTTTATATTTTTAATTTGTTTTTGTTATACCAACACAGATAAATGGTTTTTAGGAGGTTTATTACAAACTATTTTGCTGTATCATTTTGTGTCATTTTTTCTGAATAAGCACTTTACTGTTCACATTTTTGGAGTGTCTCTTGTATATGATGGAGCATTTATTTCGTACGTACACATTTGCATTGTATATATCACTGTTATGTGCTGCAACCGAACAAGTAATTCTGACTAATACTTGTGTGGCTTTGTCTTGTTACGACCATGACTAATAAATATGGTACATGTATTCTTGTTGTCTTTATCAGGTTTTGCCATGTTGGGTATGTTGTCACCGTCATCTCGTGGAGCACTGATGACAGCAGTCATATTTCTGTACGTATTTATGGGACTTATTGCCGGATACTTTGCAGCTAGACTTTACAAAACCATGCGGGGTAGCATGTGGAAAAGAGCTGCTATACAGGTACAATGTTCCTTGGAAATTTTAACTTTGGGATAACCAACATGTCTAGAAGGGCATTTTACATTATTGTGACACAAAACAGATATTTTGGCAGTCTATGAGCTTATCACACCTTTGTTTGGGCAGTCTAATGGTCTTGTGACATTTTACGGTGTAAAACTGGTTTCATATCTCTGGTCCAGGTAAATTCTTCACTAAAATCTGCATTTTTTTAAAGCTGTTATCCAAAGTTTAATATTTCTAGTGTAAATGTGTAAATAATCGTAAGCTTTTTATATGTAAGCTTAAATAGCTGAAATTCTGGAAGATTTTAAAGTGTAACACTGCTTTTTTTAACTTTTTGCAATTTTAGACTGCTATTTTGTATCCAAGCATCGTGTTGGGTGAAGCATTCTTTCTCAATTTCTTTATTTGGGGAAAGCGATCGTCTGGCGCTGTAAGTACAATTTTTGTTATAAAAATCATTTATGTCAGTGTAAGACTATTACTGTTTCAGTTTTCATGACTGTAAATCAGAAGTAGAGATGATTTTGTAGATTTTTACGGAGCATGTATGAAGTCTGTGATCCTATGTAATGAAATACCAACTGATGGGAAAATTTTGAAAAGCAGTTTTTTTTAAATGTAATGTTAAATATAAATTGGGAGGGAGGAAGTAAGCAGCAGATTCTTGGAAATAAAATTAATTTTTGTAATTTTGTGCTATTTTGGATGATAAACGGTAATTACAGCTTTTGATGAAGATTTGTTGGGTTTGACCCTGTAGGCGTTCGAATTCACCACCGCAACATTGTTATGAAAGTTTGCTTAAAATTTGGTCACTTTTGATTTCTGAGAAAATTAATTGCCTCAGTTTAAACTGAAATTCTGTCAAGTGAGGTATCAGAAAATCTCATTTTTGAATGTTGCTACCATTGCTTTTAGTTCTTAGTAAACTTATCGAAGTCTATCATAACTTGACTTGTCCGCATTTCTTGACTTAGTCTGCATAACTATTTCTTTGTATCGTAAAGAAAGTAATAAAATACGTGGAACTATGTCAGTATTTAATTAACCAAATTATATTGCTTTCCTCGCTACATTAGAGTTTGCATCAAAGGCTGTGAATGATGATAACAATCACGACGGTCTTCATAAAAAACTTGCTGAAACTGCCTGAAGGCAATATCTGACACGGCTAAATATTCAATTATAGAGTTCTGTTGATTTTTATTGCTAATGTTATGCCAAGCAAACTGGAGAGTAACTTTAAGTTTTTGTTGTTTTCTAGGTACCATTTACCACAATGTTGATATTGGTTTGCCTTTGGTTAGGAATTCAACTCCCTCTTACTTTTATTGGCTATTATTTTGGCTTCAGAAAACAGGTGGGTTATTGTTAGAAATGCAGTTGTGCTATGCTTAGTGCTTGCTTTTACCCATCTCATTTATTTGTTTAGCCTTGTGGACCTTGCAGCATTCTACTGTTAATAATTACTGTATAATAGGTTATTGCACTCCTGTTCTCCAGGACAAGATTAAGACCTCAAGAGGCCCTAAGCACCTAAAGATTATGGTACCTCCTCGTATGTGTAGTTCAGAATAAAAACAGTACTAAAATATAAAATGAAATTTTAAATAAAATGGAGATTTATTTACAGTAGTCACGTAATTGTCATCGCCACCATGTGATAAAAACAGTCAAAAGCAACATTATCCTGTTTTTGTATCACCACATTTCCATAAGCATTGCCACACTTGAAATATTTCATGACACATTATATATTTAATCAATGTCATCATGTGGGCAGTGCTGCTCAGTAGCCAGAATCTCGATGCCCATCCTTACAGCCATATCGTAAACAGACACAGAAACCGCCACAGCTATTCAGGTCTACTTTAATTTTTGTTGATTATTCAATTTGATAAAACAGTGTAGGCCATCTTTCCCTGAGGCCCTAAGCACATGATGTTTTTGTTCATCCAAGGCTGCTCTTATTTATTTGTTTAATAACAAATTCTCATAGATTTTGTATCATTTGTCTGTTGATAATTATTAGTGTATTTGATTAAAATTATGTTTATTACAGCCGTATGAACATCCTGTTCGAACAAATCAGATTCCACGCCAAGTACCTGAAAGCCCTTGGTACATGAATCCTATTTTGAGGTAAATATCATTTAATAACCTTACAGCAATTTTGGCTTATGAAAGCCTCATTAAATAGATTATAACATGTCAATTATAATTGAATTATGTATGAATAGTTTGCATGTCAGTAATATAATAATAATGTTGTGAATTTTGTGGATATTTAAATATACGTATTAAATATGATGTTATGAATATGTGTAGATAATGGAGGTCGTTTGTTTTTAACATTGTTTTGTTTCTTGTATCTTTTAGCACATTAATGGCAGGAATTCTACCCTTTGGTGCCATGTTTATTGAGCTTTTTTTTATATTTTCTGTGAGTATACAAGAATTGTTGTTTTTCCATACAAATGGCAAAAAATATTGTAATTTGTGTGAACTATTATTATTTGTGATATCTTTACTCCCTCGAAGCTCTCTCGAAGCTAAAATGGTTTACAGTTAATTATTAATTAACGTGTCATTAATTGGTAATGGTATTGGGAGATGAACACCATTGAAAATGCAATCAATTTAATTACTATGATTTGTGGTGATATTTTGTAAAGGTTTTATTAATGATCAAAACCAACAGAAGGCGTGAGAAAGAGCATGAAATTTTGAACTAAGAACATTTGTTTTAAAATCTGGTGTTGCCACCTTTGACAACTTTGAGGATCATAAATAGACAGGGCTGTGATTCATACTAGTTTCTTAATCATTATGAAATCTTGATTAGTTCAAGACCTTTCATTAATTTCTGATTTTGACATCAAAAAGTGGAAAGATTTTTAGGAACCAGGTTAAATATTATAATGGTTAAATAGTAAAAGTATATTTATATCTAATTTGTGATAACTTTTAAGTATAGCAGGTCTTTCATTTCCTCTTACACTGTGCACTGAGGGATCAAAACATAACTCATTATCAAAGACAATCCTCTGACATGAGCCATTGAACTGACTGGAAAATATGCCTCTTACACTGTGCACTGAGGGATCAAAACATAACTCATTATCAAAGACAATCCTCTGACATGAGCCATTGAACTGACTGGAAAATATGCAGCTAATCATGTAGTAAAGTTTAAACTTCATGCTTTTTGTTTGCAGGCAATTTGGGATAACCAGTTCTACTATCTATTTGGATTCTTGTTTCTCGTATTTATCATTCTCGTCATTTCGTGCTCGCAGATTTCCATTGTCATGGTTTACTTCCAGTTATGCGCAGAGGTATGAATCGCTATCGTCGCATCGTTTTACCATCTTACTGTATTACTGTAGTCCGCTGTTAACTACTTATGTATTGACTGATTGTGACTGTGGATGATGATAATAATCACGACGGTCTTCAGAACTGTCTTGCTGAAATTGCCTAATGGCAGTATCTGACACAGCAATCAAGTTTCACCAATCTTAGAAAGTATGATTTGTTGTTGGAAAGTGCCTCAGAACTAAAATGTTCATGACCTTCGTGGTCAAACATTAAAGTTAATTGTGCTTAGATAGACATCTTTGTCAGTTGTGACTGATAATATTTGAGCATTTTAACATAACCATAAAAAAAATTAAGCGAAGAAGTTCCGCTAGGCTGAACACTCATATGTGCCGCGTCACAGCGTGACATAACTTGATATGGTAGGATTTTAGATGAAGCAGACACTTGTAATGTCATACGTCAGTTACATGTTATCTCGACTTGGCTATTGGGGAAAGAACACTAGGATAATAGTATAGCAGTCAACATTATAGAAACTTGATTTACACCACACTAATTTTCTTTAAATGCCATTTTACCGATTTTTCAGGATTATCATTGGTGGTGGCGGTCGTTCATTGTTAGTGGCGGTTCTGCAGTATATGTCTTCATTTATTCTTTGTTCTACTTTGTGAATAAGGTGAGTTGAGTTCATTTGTTGTTTGCACTTACAATTATTACTAAAAAACTTCTAAACAGCAGTCTTGTAATAAATTTGCAAGACTTAAGTCAATTAAAGCTATGTAATAAGATTCCAAAATTGTTAGAAAGTGAATTGATGTATAGTATGTCTAATGAATTTTTATTTTTATTTGTTTCAGTTGGAAATCACAGAGTTCATTCCTACTTTGTTGTACTTTGGCTACACCTTCATCATGGTGTTCACATTCTTTTTGCTAACTGGAACTATAGGATTTTATGCCGCTTACTTTTTTATTAGAAAAATTTATGCTGCTGTAAAAATTGACTGATGTTCATTATTCGTGTCATGTGTTTTGTGTCTTATGAACGTAATTAGTTGTCTTGGAGGGCTGTTGCACGATTTGTCGGAAGGTTTAATTTTGTTTTAAATAATTGCCTCATGTTCAAGCAACATTCTGCTGTTTTACAAAGTGTCTCATACTACAAAGCTTGTTCAGTCTTGTAAAAGGTTTATCGTTTTAGTGCACAAATCTTATAGGCCTACGAAGAGGATGTTTGTAAAATGTATATTTTGTGTTGCTACACTGCTGTATGTGATACTTAAGAAAATGTTTTTGTATGTAAATATATTATATACCAATGGTTTCTCACTTTGGTACCTTAAGTCATTGATTTCAGTGTTCGGTACATTTATTGTACATTTCTGGTTAAATCAGTGTTACCAACCACATGTACAATTTTCACTGATAATATAGGGATAGCTAAATCAAAAAGAAACATAACGTGTGATTTACTTTAATAAACGAATTAATATTACCTGTATGGTACTAATAAGTCTTGCAAAGCAGTTTGTTATACTGCAGAAGTATTTAGACTGCATCAGTGTTATATAGGACTGGCAATGTAAATAAAACTTTTTAAAGGATGAACTGAGACAGAAATACAAGTATTTGTGCCGTGGTTCAGCGCATTAACACAGAAAAGGGCTATTTATTTGACATACATGTGTACATAGATTACGTTACCACAATGGTTGGTAATGTCTATGTAAATGCAGATTTCATGATTGTTAACATTGAAATTGAAACGAATTGGTGAATAAATTGTATATATATCTATTTTAAGGTGTTTATTTCAAAAAGACATCTTATAAACAAATTGCTGACTATTTTTGTATCTACTAGTTTCCCTAGTTACTAAATGCACGCGGAAATGAAGCAGTAACGTATTTTAGTTGCCAAGGAAATTTTTTATGCATTTTCTGATTTCTCACCAGTTTTAATCTACCAGTTTATGCAGAAAAACACAAGCACAAAAATCGCAAAAACTCTTCAAATTGTTCATTAGTTAGAGTACATGTACTTATCACTTGACATAAAACTCTTGCAAATAAATACAAATGTTCCCTGAGAAACAGAACTGGAATCTGCTGATCAGCTGAGTAACTTTGACACGTAAGGCCCATCCAGTTCATATCCTATCTTTCTATAATAATTTCTCGTTCCCACACCTGCAAAGAACAAATTATGTGAAACTTTTATTGATTACATGTGAGCTAGTGTGATATGTTTATTGGTAGATTTGGTACACCTATTACTTTGATATAACAACTTACCTGTAACACATTTAATTACTGTTTAATGAGAAGTAATCGTGCAAAATACCATTTATTGCTTTCCAGTTAAGATTACGAGTTTTCTTACATTAACGAGTCAGAGTACTTAAGTTTTAAGCAATATTTAGTGCTTTCGGTGCAAACTACATCTCTATCATAAACAGATTTTAATTTCCCAGATTATTGCATTTCCAAAACAGTATGGTTTCCTGCTAAAGTAGGCAAAAGTACTAAAAGCTGTGTAAAAGTGGAATTATTTTAGCGATATGGAATCTGGTGATGTGCTCAAGGTGACAGAGATGATGCTTCTACCAAGTGTAGACTTGGGAAGGCTTGTGTCCTTGAGGGAAAAATTATGTCAACAGCCTAGCAATTATACTAACACACAAATAGAGAGTATTTCTAAATTTGTAAGAGAACAAAACCAGTGCAGTAAAAGCTATACGGTAACAAAACCAAAAGTAGACTATTACACTGATACATCAATATGCTTTAGGAATACTAAATTTTTACAAGAAAAGAACAGTTATTTAAATGAAATACCTGAAATTACTGTGATTTTATGCGATCCATGTTCCTCAAATGCAATCCGCTCAGCTTCTTCCATGAGTAGCATTCCGAACCCCTGGTGTTGAAACTTTGTAGGATCTCGAGCACTTACAGGCACTGCTGTACCATACACGTGAAGCTCCCTGACAATTGAAACACCGCCTTGCAGTTCCGGCCTAAAAGTGAAAGCTTTTTATGTACACTTTGCTCCTTGCTGAGGTTATTACAGGCTTCCCTAAATCAGTATATAAGCTACCAAAAATGTGAAAATTGCTGTACTAGTAGCACTTTCACCCTCGATAACCAATAATTTGCTTCAGGCGCATCTGTTAAAACGATAAAATAAAGGTTATTACATGTATCCGCATTGTACAAAGTTTGATAAAAACACCAAATAGAGTATGTACAGAAATCGGGTAAGCTACATTGACCCAACTGAAGTAGTTAATTAGCTGTAAGCTCACATCATTAATGCATGACTAGTAAATGAACAAATTACACCCTATTATTTGCACATTTGTTTAGAAAAAAAGAAAATTAATAGATGATGGATGCTCCTTTAAGCATAAATCTGTTTAAACCCTGAGTTGTTTTTACACTGGTTCTAACAATTCCATTGAAAAATAACTGAAAATTCATCTGAATTAAATTATCATCATGACATTACGTCCCTTTTATGACTACCTCAGACACTAGGAGGCAGAATTCCAAGATAAAAAGAAATCTCCCGTCAAGACAGATAAACAGAAAAGTTACTCCAGCAGGAAACTAGACACTAGCTGTCAGCACCATTTCTGAGAAAACTGAGTGCCTCTAATGTAAATGGTTATAGTTTAATTAAATAACATAGTACCAAATGAATAAATATTCTCTAATAAAATGTATGTGGCACCTAAATGTATCTTCGGAACATTTTCGCAGTCGTAGTAAACCAATGAGAATGTCCTGTTCAGGATCTTCGTATGACAGAAATGTCTCCCAACCACCATTTGCAAAATAATCCCTCCTTATCAGTTCTACCTATAAGATAAGGTCAAATTACATTTCTTAAGTAAGATGGATTAAAAAGTCTTCAAATCTGATATTGTTTTCTGACATCAAAGGACAAAATGAACCAAATGAATACAATTACATGAACTATGAAATTTGAACTAAGTTGATGTTAATGTAATTGCAGCTAGCCAGAGCTTTATAGATTTGTTGTAACCTTTGCATATACTTTATTCATAACATTGATCTTGAAAAAGCATAGCATACAATAAGTCCTCTCTTAATGATAAAAAACATTTAGCAACCTTTCGTTTTAAATAACGATGCTGAATATTTGACAGCTTTTTCTCGCTTGACAATGCATGTATCATTTTAAAGACAATTTTTTTTTACTTTGCTCAGAGCCACTTTTTACTGTATCAACAACTTTTTATGCAATTTCAAGCATAAACAGTAAATATTGCATTATTCTGTTTTAAAAACGCACTAATAATGTAAAACATTATATTTATGCTTTCCGACTGATTACTAAACTGCTAGCCATTTGTAATAAGTCAGAACTACTTGCTATTTAATCGCCTCCAGACACCTGAGTTCAAACCTTATGTGAAACAATTTTGCTTGAAACCTGTTGCTATAGCAACCAAACTGAGTATCTTGATGAAATTATCCCAAGTGCATCCCAGGGCTTGGTTAACTTACTATGCAGTGTTTAATCGCCAGCTGTCTACAGTTTAAACGTCAACGAACGAGAAACCGCTAGCAAGACTATCTAAGTAATGGTAAGAAAGATTGTTGTTTCAAGCAAGAAAGAAATTAATCAGTAGAAATAAGTATAAAACTCATAAAACATTTAATTTATATGATTTTAGCAGCATTGATTTTTAACTCTGAAACATATCGCAGTTCTTTTACATTAATTTCTATTGAAGTCTTGGCTCACTTAAGGCTGTTTCGCCTAATGTCGCATTTCAAAGCGCATTAGAATCATTAAGTGAAGACTTACTGTACTTTACTTAGAATATAAGGGAAACTAGCATACTTCATATGGTTTAACTTTATTATGGATTTCCTGAATTCCTACTTCCCGTGTTCGCACATCACGACATTCGATGCCCATATCTTTCATCCTAGCTAGCGAGAGTTCTCGTAGGTTACCATATTCCACACCAGATGTCACAAGAGGCATAGGTATGTCTCTAAGACAACAAAACAACATTAAGTACACAATTTATAGATAAATTACAAATAAAACAATGTAAGATAAACTAGGTGCAGGTTTTCAACTTCGCTATATTGCTTTCAATTTTGTCAATCTTTCTGTCGTAGTTCCAGATATTACAGGCTATCTGATTCTCTGTTTAATAGTATAGCATCCTTCTGTAACCTGTGCAGGGAACATTAATTAAGTATTATCTGTGAAATTCAATGTGGTGTCATTAATACGTACAGTGCACGTACCACTATTAAATTACCACTAACAAAATTTTACTATAAAGCAAAACTGCTTCAAATGACCACTTATTGTATTTTGATACAAGACCTTAATTAATGGAAAAAAATTAAGTTGAAGCATGACAAGGAATAGACAATAGTATCAATGTACAATATTATTTCTGACACTACTCATTCAAGCATTAATATCATATGAGAAGTCCTACCTCTGCACTCTGTAAATTCTTGTCCATGGTGGAACCAGAGCTAAGATCCTAGCAACTAGGTCTACAAGTGTACCAGGAGGATAGCTCTTATAACGTCCAGTTTTCCATAATTCGTATAAACCTGGTAAGGTACAAGACAAAGATATATACTTCAGATGCTGCCAGCCTGCCACATGCTAAGGATGTTCACCGCAGAAAGAGCAGCAAAAAATGACTGTTTGTGATGACAACAATCACTGATATGTTTGTACACAAAAGTTTTTACAACCATTTATTTTCCACCTACAAACAATATAGTGAAGAATATGTGATGTCATTATGGGGTTCAGCATAAAAGTGACAAGTTGATCATATTTTGACATTTGTAATTATTGAAAGTATAGATATTATCAATGGATCGTCTAAGAATTGCTGTTTTAAAAGAATGTTTGTATTTGGTGAAACACATTTAACCCACTAGCTAAACTTTATTATATTTCATGGTACAAATACAAGCAAAGGTAATTATAACTGTAAGAAAATAAATTAATCTTTCACGCCAGAAAATAATTCTTCAGTTCTTACTAACCTGTTCCCCTTATGACTAGAGTAGGATAAATTTTCAAGCCATCTGCTCGAAAGGCAGGATTCTCGAAAAACTCCTAAAAATAAAGATAAAACATTCAGTGAATATATATACTTTTCATATTAAAATACACAGCAAGTTAGGCAAAGCAGATTTAGAGGTTTAATTAATGTTTATCACTGAACGAAAAATTAAATTAAAAAAATCAAAGAGCTTCCATACAGGTTTTTCAGAACCTCCAAGTCTTTGTAATATTAACATTTAGTTGTGTGAATTCAGAATACATAGAATGTAAATTAAATTTCTAAGAAAATAAAAATATGTGAAGCAGCAGCTCTTAACATCAAAGAGGTACATACATATCAAAGTTCATAATTAAATGTCACAATAAACAGAAATGCAAACAAATGCAAAAAAACAAACATAAAATGAAAACTCACTATAAATTGCTCTACATCTCTCTCAAGATCGACATTAGGCAGGTCAGGCATCATGTGAGCAACAACCTTAAAGCCAGCATCTTTTGACAGTTGGAAAGATTCTGATACCGCCTTTACCGTATGTCCCCTACAATAGTTTAGCAATTAATACACTGGCAATGTCATACAACACTATAAATTTGTTTTGTCTGAACAAAATGCAAGCTTATAATCATGAAAAAGTCAAAGTGCACATTAAGTCTCAAATATTTATTTTTATTTTTCACAGGAGCTTTCGTCCTTCACAAACTTCATCAGCTGAAATCAAATTGCATGGCCTGGATCTTGAAAGACGGCAAGCCTCAGAAGAGCACTATCTTATTTTCAAAAATGAAAGTTTTTTTGAGTAAGACAAAATAAACAGGAAAGTTATATTATAGAAATAGTGCATGGTGCAATGTATGTAATTTAAACACAAAATCAAATTAAAAATTACCAAATACTTTATCGCCTATTAGATAGCAACAAACAAACTTACTGAAATACTGACAAAATTATAGTTGTTGACAAAATTATAGTTGTTTACAAAAACATAAAGTCCAATCACAGTAAAATGCACCACAGTTTGTTGTGAAACACGTAAACAAAAATCATGTTAAAATGTCCACCAACTCATTAGCAGGCAATCCCTCAAAACAACCATTCTTTAATGTCTAAATACTAAATTTTGATTTCTAAATTTTATATACACATTTATGCTTACACTAAACAAATCCAAATACCTATTAGTATCTCTTGCTACATCTTCATAAACACTCTGAACTCCAATCTCCAGCCTAGTGCAGCCGTATATCAGCATAGAACTCAAGTGCTTTTTCAAACAATAATCCGGTCTCGTTTCAATTGTTATTCCAATACATTTTGTCTTGCTTTTTTCAGAATATCTGGGTACACACAAATCCAAATTAGCTAAAATATTTCTACTTTGTATCAACGTATGTTCAGCGTAATCTGATTCCTCAGCTATAACATCTGCAGAAATAATCATCTAGGTATATTACAAGCTTTCTGCTGACATAATAATCGACGTTAACAGTTTTAAAAAGTTTGTAATTTTGGTCACTTAAATAATTATCAATCAAATAAACTAACTCAAGAATAACAGCACTTTCTAAGCAGCTTAACAATCTATAAGCTTGGATCCAACTATCAACGACAGAATTAGCTAAATACAAATGGTTATGGCAGGACCAGAATCTTGCTCGTTATCAATAATAATCCTCAACGATTAGACAAAGGACTGGTAGATTTGTCTCAGTAAGTACTTAGTATGCACTCACCTGGCTAGTCACTTACAACTGTATGAACATAGCAGAAGCAACAGAAGCTTCTTCTGCTTTGGAAGTTAAACAAGAAGAGCTGCAAGTTCAAACAAAACTAACAATTGTTACCTTACAGCTTCTTCAACTGACGTGCTCGTATGCCCGGATAGAGCGTCATGTAAATTACGTATGAAATAGTCCCGATAAGCCTCATCTAGTGCCATGAATGTACCACCCATAACAATGAATTCCACCTTGTCCACACTATGACCCAGCTGTCTTATCTACAACATTAATGATGAAAGTATAAAAATTAAAAGCTTTATATAAGTTTTAAGAAATAGGTCTAAGTCAACATGACATGTATTATCGTGCTTTGACATACTGATATATACAAGAGGTCAATGATAGACTTATTCACATGTTTCAGTAAAGAATCATTTCTTTTATTCGCATACATTTTCTGAATCAACAAAAATATCCACATATAAAATTATATATTATGCAAGCTACGTAAAAACTAGCACTGAGATATTACTAATTTTTGGTAAAACTAAAAAGGTCAGAAAACCTTATGAGAGACATCAATGTAGCCATTTTGCCTATAGCACTGATGCGCATGTACTGCAAGCTCTGAATCTACTTGATCAAGATTATTAAACGAAGGACTCACTTGAATGTTTTAAGATTACTGTGTAACAACACATGAGGGGAAAGTGTGTGGCAAACAAGCTGTTCTCCTATTGTTGACTTAATACAGTAGTTTTCACTTCAATAAATTATTGGTAGTTTTTGTTGTGAACACATAACTTTTTAATGAGCGCTTGTAGTGAGTTATAAAAGTTACATAACACACTGTAGATAAATACATAACAAGTACATAACATATACAATAAAGACAATTAGAAGTATTTCATGGCTCTCCAAATTATTATTCATTTATTTAACATTCCTCACTGATTTTGCAGTTTATGGGTAAATGACTTTATTTCGTAAGGTAAAATTTGTTCAAGGAAACCTGAGTAATTCTAAAACTAACCTGATCAACTCTATGTTGAACTTGTAAATACGGATTGTACCTAGCTCGGATTGCTCGCATAGAAGTTGGCTGAAACATGAACAAACATTAGTCCCACCAATCAATTAACGACCATACTCACCCATGCAATCCAAAATAAGTCAATCAGGTAAGCAAAGCCTAATGAAACCCAAGACTTACATCATTGTCACAGACAAATTATTAGCATCTTTCAACACTGATTACCTTCAATACTCACTGTCTACAGTAGCACATTCTTCTAGAAATCTTCTTAATGTATTTGCCCTGTCTCACAAGAGCTTTACTTTAAATTCAGTTGTCATGCAAAGAGATCAAAAAATTGACCCAGAAAACTTCTAGAATTGAGTAAAAAATTAAAATATTGTAAAATGGAATAACTTTTAAAAGTTTACGCAATAACAATAGTGGCCTACACTCAGGGCCGTCCAGATGCATGGGCATGCTGGGTAGTTGGCCTGGGGGCACTACCAGCACACGCTAATCTATGTATGTTGTAACTGGCTGTCAGTAAATAAATACTACGCTCTACTAAACTTCAAACTATTATTGTATTACAAATGGACATTGACATTCGCCTCCGATTTAGTATGGCAGCTACCGCTGCGACCTCACGTGCATGTATATGCATGGATCTTACATGCAAAATAAAGCAATCCTCTGCAAAAAATTATACAAATGTTTGTACACATTCATTAATTCAAACACTTGATTAATAAAAAATGATTCATAGTGCTATACAGTACTAAGTGAACAGCATGTATGTAGAAATTTTTGCATATTTGCAAGGCGCATGTTATACTGTTCAAATGTCTGTGTTGATTAATTTTCACTGTATAGCTTGTCCTTTAATGTTGCTTAAACACAGATTTTGTTGGAAGCACTAATACAATAAATGTATGTTTAATTTTATGGACCATTTACATTTTTTTGAGTGAACTGCTCTGCCCCGGGGCCTATAATGCAGTTAAGATGGCCCTACTTACACTATAGGCTGTACAGCATAGGTCTACATCCACTGAAAAGATTAAAAGTTGGAGATTAAGGCAGCTAGCCTCCAAATGTAAGAAACTACCTCATAGCCCGTATACGACTGCGTGCTGTACTCAAAATCGGAATCCGGCCCACCAGGACAATAAACACAAACGTTTCCAGTGAAATTTATATGAGGACATCGATGTGGTTTGCACATTACAGCAACAACAGCAATCTGAAAACACATGTAGGATGAACTCTAGCAAATTCTGCAAATCCACAAACATTTTAACAATTAAGAAGCTGTTATTTGGCCTTGTCCAAATCACAAGTTGCTGCACACAATTCAGTTCTTAATTCACTTTACTAACTCTGCAAATTATCAGTTTGCTACAATGTGGTTAAAGCAAAGGAGAAGGGTGGCGAAGAGCCCGTAAGTTATCTAGTCAGTCATTGTTATATAACTAAGATTGTACAGTTCGGTATTAATTATAACACTGACATGAACAATTAGCACAATTACATAACATAGCTGGCAATTAAATGACTTACGTAACAGTACCAAAATTATCGTTAGAAAATGTAGTACCAAAAAAAACATAATTAAAAATAAACCAAAATTTACAATTTTGAACTAAATCATGCAAACAAAAGAAAGGCAACTTAAAAATTTAACACAAAGCAAAATGCATAACTTGCACAGTAATTTCAATGCCAGGTAACAAAAACAAAGACAAAACAAAAACAAACAGGAATTACCAACAAAACTAAATATAAAGCGAGAAAGAGATTATAATAAATTAAACAATGAGAACTAAGTTAAATATAAATCAAACAAAACAAAATAAAACAAATTGACATAATCAACAAAATAAATCAAACAAGCAATCTTGAAAACAATGCTGGAAATACTTTAAAAAAAACAACAAAATAAATCACATCAGTTACTTTAAGAACGTACCCCACTAGCAGTCCGAATTGGTTTTGCTTTCAGCTTGGGAAGCAAAGCTTTCTTATAAGCTGGAGGTACAGCTGCAATAATATCCACTAGTCGAGGCTGAGATGATAAACCATATTTGCTAGACGTTTGATTTTTTATTCTAAAAAGCAATGAAAATATTGAAAAAAAATCATGCTCAGAAAGAATGGTTCCCATTGACAAATTGACAATAGGTAAAGGTTAAAAAATGATTAAATCTGAAATCTTTTCTGTATAAACGACTCTTCTATCTTTATAGCCGCCATTATTTTTAACAATTTGTCTCTTTGTTCAGTAAAAATATCATGTTCATTTTACTAAACCTGAAACTTGTATAAACAAGACTGCCTACATCTTTAAGCAATATTACAATAACATGACTATTGTGTCTCTACAGTAGTATTTTTATGTGGTAAATTCTATTTTTTCAGTCTTAAAAACTATCACAGAAAATTTAAAAAAATATAAATTTGGTCCTACTTGATGTTGAACATCTTATGATTTATTATAATGAGGATTTGAGACCAAGCAAAAGAGAGAGAGAGAGAGAGAAAGAGAGAGACAGAGAGAGAGAGAGAGAGAGAGAGAGAGAGAGAGAGAGAGAAAGAGAGAGAGAGAAATAATCTGACAGTGATAGTGCAAAAACTACAAAAGTGGTAAAGCAATAAAAATGGCATTGGTGTGCAAGAATTTTTATGTCACTTATTCTCACTTGTTATACAGAGTAGTAGCAGTTACTGTTATTATAACTACAAACTCAATCGCAAACATCCAAAACGTTTACAGTTATCATCACAAAGAATGCTTCATGAGTCTCAAAAATGGGCTAAAATGCAGGAAAATGCGTTTCTCCCAGACCCCATAGCTGAGCAGCCAGAGCAGCTCCCAGACTTCGCACCCACGTTCTGTGTGGGAGCATTTTGGACCCCTCCCTATCCACCCATGCAGTGACATAATGAAAAAGACATAAAAAGTAAAACTGTTATTGCAAGCATTGCTCACATAACAACAGTCAGTATACAATACAACATAATATAATAATTACAAAAAATTACAATTTTACAATAACACAATAATCAATAACTACAGCAACAACAGCAAAAATAAGCCAACAACACAGTTATTCAACTCGGAATTACTTTTATTCACAGAATAAAAAACAAAGCTTTGGGTTCACTTTACACAATTACAATTTTAATTTACACAATAATAGGATTAACAACATAAGCTTTCTTATTCTAATAGACATCAATTTTAGCAATAACAGATCAGCTACTAGAGTACTTAAGCGTAGCCAAAAATTATTTAAATAGATCAAATAAATACTAATTAATTGCAATTTTTAATGCTTACCTGTTTAAGTTTACATCTTTGTTTTTTTCGTGAGCCTGTATGAGTTCACTTACAATTTCAGAAACGACTGCCACTAATAGTTCCTCCTTTGACAGCTTTGGAGCTATAATACAATTTTTGAAAATAATTATACAATCTTGAATCACCTCAAAATTGCCTAAATAAATTTACCAAAATTAATGCAATATAACATCATTAGAATACGGAATCAATTGAAATAATACTGGCCAATAAAACACATAATTTCTCATTCAAATCGTGTCACATACAAAAACTGGTGTGATTTTGGATTTTGTTTATTCATCCATTTAGCACATACAAAAATAAAAGTTATGCAATTTACGAAAATGAGCAATGCATTACAGTGCTATGAGCGCAGCAGAAGAAATTAACTTATGAGCTATGCTCAACATGGATAAGACTAAATTAGTGACATAAACAACAACTAAAAAACTATGTTAACTGAAGCAAAGCAAGTCAACGATAATGACGATGTTGATGATAATGATGACAATGATGGTGATATTAATTAATGCTGATGACATTGGTGATGGTGATGACAAAGATAATGAATTGATGCTAATGGTGATAACGCGCCAGTTCGATGATATAAACCAAGTTAGCCATTTTCACAGTGTTACGAAAATTGTGTTAAAATACTGTATAGGCTATGAATAGGCTGTAAAGTTTTTATCGTCGCATTGAACTTAACTGGAACCCCATATTCCCATTATGGAAGAAACTACCAAATAGAACAGACAAGCCTGCGAAATACAGCAATTAAATGAGAACATTTACATGTGTACTAAGTGCATTCAAAACGCTTGAAGTTCACGTTTATTGCGGTTAGTGTGACACCTAATAGAAATAACTTGAAGTTCAACATCACAGAAGTGATAGTGGGAAAAACGATCTGTCTGTTGTTTTAAGTAAGCGTAAACTAAAGAACTATGTTTAGCTGTTGACATACAGATACAGTTTAATATTTACCAAGTTTGTTTTTGCCCATGTCAATCAAAATAATAAAAACGATCAGCACGACCGTCATTAGAGTCCGACAAGAAGCAATACCAGGGATCTTCGCAATTGTCATTTAACTGTTAGTCAAGTCTCTGCTAAGCCCTAATGCATTACCCACTACACAGTATTATAAAAAAAACGTGTTACTAATTACTGTACTACATGCATTATTAATACAGCCTATATTTGTATTTTCATTCTAAAAAAGCATGAATCAATTTTTGCGACTCTTCTTAGAATTAGAAAGAAACAGTGAAAAAAGTTTGTTGACTATTAAAGTTGAACAAAGAACAGCAATTCTGAAGGGTTTGACTGAGTTCACTATAGACATTATAGCACTTTTTCTCATCTAAATCTTATTACAAATGTACCTTACTACAATACACCACTTTTTTACCAATAGTTGTCATTACTTTATGAATAATAATTAAAGGGAAACTACTTGTGTTATTAGTAGTGTTTCCTCTACCAATATTGTCATCTGCAATAATTAACATTAAGGAAAACTAGAAAAACTTTTAAAAAATCACATCAGAAAAATAAAAATAACTTTGACCATGTCAATTACATGTATACAAAAAAAATTAAAAAGTAGTAAATCGTTACATATTTCAAGACTAAGTTTATTTTGCGAAGTGACATGTAGCATTTAATGATGATCTGCAACGTAATTAAAATAAGAGAGTTAATTTTTAGCTATTAATTTTGTCATTGCTGTTGTACAAATCATGAGAGTTAAAGTGCAGCCACCTTAGCCAAATACTACATGCACCATTTCATTTCATAAACATGCAAATGACCAGTAAAAACATTAAACAATGAAACAAAAATTTCCTTTACACCTAAAGCTAATAATTATTTATTATCAAAATTTCTTTCAGTAAGGACATCAAAAAGTATCATTTACACTATCCTGTTCTCATAAACTAGTGAATCACTGAAAAAGAAACTTCAAAAATATAAGAAACATCTAATAAGAAAGATATCTATATACAGTAAACTAACTATTTGCATCACGCATACAAGAATACTTGATTCAAAAGTTCCTAAGCATGCCAAAGACTATAAGAAACAATATTATTCAGTTAACTACTTAACTTCCATAATTAAAAATATTAGTGCAATTTTAATTACAAATGATTTTTTATATCATAGTCGTACAAAAATTAACGGTATCATAATTATAAAAATATAAAACTGTTACATACAAGTTAAATCAGCTGTATTGTTTTAAAATTTCTTAGCAAAATATACACTTTTCTTCAATAGCTAAACTAAAAAATGAACATGGTTATATCAGATTTAATTCATCTGGTTACAATGTTATTAAAGATGTGAGTAGTCAATGATTTACATTCTGCAAGATAACTGTGACAGAAAGGCACACTGAAAAATGTTGTACAGCAATAGTTTACAATTAAATGTCCATTTGAACATTACTGCTTTATTACTGCTCAACAAAATTTCTTTTTTTTGTTATCTTCCAGTGACTATGTAACAAAATACAATCTCGATAATTATTTCTACAGTTTTTTATCAAAGTCAGAAATACTCCAAGACCACAAAATCTCAACTCCAAGACCTGCCTCCAAAATACATTCACACGTGACAAGATCATCTAAAAGTCATCTAACAACTTTTAACTGTATTTGTGACTTGTATGTATCTATTGATTTTAATGCATAATGCTGTAAAGTAAAGCTTTGATACAGAAGCCAGCTTATCAGTTTGTACAATCATGTGAGTAATAATATTGTGGCTAATATTACATTTGTAGCCAATACATGTACAATTTGAAAATGTGTCTATTTACAACTCTAACTCCATCCTAAGAAAAAAACTACATACAACTTTTGGTCTTCTTTCAAGTGGTAAGACTATAGATTACATTAAAAAAATTGCCATAGTTATAGACATTTATCTGACACGCAAAAGGTACACTCTGTTTACTGCTTTTCTCGAATTAGCTTGTTGATAGACTGACATACAACTTGAACATCTTTATTTTTGTCAATTTTAAGGAAGACACCTTTCCTGACTTTTGTTATAGTAAGCCACCTTGGAACTAACTCAGCCATCAAATGTATATGAGCAGTAATTTCCACTTGTGTGATTGAAGAATGGTAACTATCTGTCAGCTTTTCTACAGCTCCTTCTAAAGAAACAGCAGACTTCTTCTCCGTAATAATGTAAGTTCGTAGAATGCGGCACATTTCGGGCAAACGAGCCATCATGGCAAGTTTTTTGTTTTCGGATTCTGAACGCACCATGGCTCTTTGCGTTTTTTCTGCCTCTTTTGCTCTAATCTTTTCCAGCAAAGCTGTAGAGATTCCATTTAATGCCGGACCAACTGGTACAGCTGGTTTCTTTTGAGAATCAGGTAAATCTGTCTGTGCAACCTTGGGCTCATTTTTGATATTTTCTTCTTTCGCTACTTGCTGTAATGCTGCCTGGGCCCGTTTGCTTAGCATTCCTTGTGCCTTATTAAGCACAGCTTGAGCAGTTTCATATTTTTCTTCAACGGGTGGTTGTGGCAGCTCCACGGGCTCTATATCTGGCACATCATTTAAAGGAAACTTTGGATGCCACCTTGTTATTTTATCATCAGGCACTGAAAGGGGCTTTTCCAAGTTAGCTAACCAGACTTTATGGTATGCCTTAACTACGTTAATCAATTGAGCATGAAAAATTTTCCGTCTACTAAGCTGCATACTAGCTGTTAACTGAGACCGAGAAGCAAATGAGCCCTCATTGGACTTAGTATCATTTTTTCTGATTTGGTCTTCAATAACTGGTTCGACAGTAAGTTGGTAATCACCAGTTTTCATACTGTTGCCAAAGTAGGGAAGACCTTTCTCTTGTCTAAATGCATATGCAGTCGGGTACACCTTCTTTATTTTTCCCAAAGTAGTGATTTCAAATGTTTTTCTGCACATTTCTTGAACCCCACTTTTAATTCTGCTGTAGGTTGCAGTTTCCATTCTGTTGTGTAGCATACCAACAATGGTGTCAACACATCGAAACATTTCACCCAGCAACTTATATGTGTGAGGCAGAGTCAATGATGGCGGCACAGGAGTAACTAAATGTTGGAACTTTTCATGAGCTGGAATTTTTTTAGATGACTCTGACACTAGTTCTGCTTGCTCCGGTTTACGCGGAACTTCGACGGTAACAGTTTGTTTCCTTGAAAGTTTTGTATTTAACTTCTGTACTGGAGCAATTAGATGTTCGAATCTTTCATGTGCTGGCACTTTTGTTTTCCTGGCATTGCTCTGATCAACATTTAAATTGGTTTTAGGTTTGGTTACGACATCAGATGATGTACTAGTGTAAGAAACTTTCTTCTTGTCCAGCATTTCGTTAACACTACCTGAGTTTACTTCACTCTTAGAAGCAGCAACATCAGATTTTTTAACCTTAGCCACAAAAGTTTTGGTCTCTTGTTCTAAATCCTCTCTTTCGGGTGCTATATGGAGATGTGAACGATTTTTGTTCTCTCGTTTTGCTTTCTTTTTTGGTGAAACTAACAAACACTCTGTAGAGCAAGTAGGTTTATCGTCTTCATCTTTCTTATTATTTTCTCGTTTTGCTTTCTTTTTTGGTGAGGCTAATAAAGACTCTGTGGTGCAAAAGGATTTATTATTTCCACAAATTTTAGTCTTTTGTTGCATTTTTGTTGGTGATACTGGCTTCAACGCAGGTAGCACAATATTTGCGATAGGCTCTACATTGTTCCCTGTATACAACTTATCTTTTTGTGACCTTGCACTTTTTCGTATTCCAGCTACAGACGGTACAGCAGCATCACACTTCTGTTGGCCTGTTTTTGAAGAAAATTTTTCAGGCTTTGCCTTTTTTCTTGATGGATAAAAGTTTGTCAGTATCTTCTGAGAGGCCATTATCTGAATGCTCGTGTGGCCTCACCTGATAAAGAAAAAATTTTGTTTTCCAAATTACAATTCACAATTCAAACACTCTAAAAAAGAAAACATTTAACACAATTAGACATCAAGGCCTGTATCACAAGAGCTATACATGCAACATTGCAGGATATACTGCAGTTAGATAAAAATCAATTTACACTTCAAAATGTTTTTTTCCTTTGTAACACAAATGAGAAAAGTTAAAAAATGTCACTTCTGCAAATTCTGCCACTACCAAATACAGTCAGATATGTCATGGTTTGACACATTAGCCTAGTTTTCTACTGACCACTCCAAGTTTTGTCGACAATTGTAGCAGTACCCTATAGCAATGTATAATATATAATACTGCACACCTGTAACATTAAGATACTAATGAACTCGAACTAAGTTTACAGTAAATGTAATTGTAAGACGTGGGTGTGTTATTAATTACATTGTATCACGATTTTTGTTAACTTACTACAACACTGTAATAGTAAAATAAGTAAAGGTCTAACCAACATAGGTATCATTATAAAATTTCAGTATGTTCACTGTGTTCACGTTACCACTAAGTGAAGGCTGAACAGCCGAAGCAGTGGAGGCATTGCGAATGAACTTAAGTAGCCAAATTGAACTTAAGATCTGCCAAATCTCAGGCGTTAAGCTTGTACAGCACATATTTTACATCTTTCACATGGGTACACCCATCAAATTTCAGGTCTCATGCATTCAACAACTTCGCAAATCACCTGACTTCCTTTGCCATTAGTACTAACCACAACACAATTAGTAGTACCATTCCCAATATAGTAGCATTCATAAGTCTCACGACGTGTTTTACTAAAAAGTATTACAATTTATAGTTACTGAAAATTAAGCACATTTTGATGCTACTAAGCTTTTTTAAGTGTACAAAATAACATATTTATATATAAACCATTTTGAACTGCCATAACAGTGTAAGAAAACTCAGCAGCAACCAAAAATTGCATTAACTGATTCAGGTGAACTTTTTTATTTCCCTTAATTTTTTGATAATTTGATTTTCACCCCCAAAAAGCAAAATTTTCTGAGATACAATTTGCCCTACAGACCCTACCAGGGGCGGGATGATAGCCGAGGTCAAGGCCTTTTACGTTTCATACTAATTTTTACATTAAATGTCTGGTGGCACTTGGCAGGTGTGTAATCTTGTGACCCACTGGAAAACTAAGATAGGCAGATAATCTACCTGTCAAGGATTTACTAAAATGATAAACATTATATTATCCACGTCATAGCAAACAAATAAGGAAAAAATAAGAATTACCGCAATATTTATAATTAAAAATGCTAAGCAAAACACAAAGAGAGACAAGCAGTATTAAAACCGATCAAGGAAAGCGGCTTTTTAAATGTAGCAACATGCACTATCTTCCAAGTTTCAACGTTAGAATCAAAGTACAATTGCCTCCAGCATTTGTTTTTCAATTGATATTCAAAAATACGTAATTGTTTAATTTGCACATAAATGTAGAATTTTTTTTCAATCTTGTCTCAAATATAGCAATGATATCTGGTGGTTGAGGAAAACTGCTGAGGACGTTAGTCATTAGTCTGAAGATTACTCAATATATAGACGGCATTGTGATTATTTGAACTGGTATGCAACCATATGCAAAATTATGCATATCTTCATTATTAAAGAAAAATCAAAAATAGTTTTTTTAAACTAAAAGGCCATAGTACATGAACACATAAAACCTCAGAATATTAACAAGACAGTAACTTGAAGAAATTTTTTATTTAATCGCATTGTGGAGTTCTTTGGTGATGTCTTTCTGGCTGTCCCCTAATTGGTGATGTTATACTATTATAATGTTTACCAATAGGGGTTAAGCGAGTACACTCATAGAAACCCCATATTTTTCCGCAAAATAATTGTTGATTAAGGATTTAAACTTTACTGTGGTTGGTGCGGCAATCACCATGGCAGGCAGATTATTTCATACATTCACAACTCTCACAGAAAATTAATATTTACGAATGTCAAGACGTGTTATGTCAGATTTTTACAACCTAACATTATTCTTGTAGTGCGCCTTTGTACACCTTCCATAAGCAATATCTCTTTCTGATGATGGGGATTCCAAAGCTGCACACAGTATTCCAGATGAGGTCTAATCAAGCCAATGTATAATTTCAATATAATTATTTTTTTATTTCTAAAACGATGTACCGCTTCCCGAAAATCTTGTTTGCTTTCTTAACAGAGGATACGATACACATTGCTGGGAAAATTTCAAGTCTGATGTTATTATCACGCCAAGATCATTTTTACTATTTGTACTTTGAAGAGTTGTTTCCACCTACATAGTTGTTCAATATCATGCTATATAACTGATGAATCTGCTACAGAGTTAATTGGATTATACAATTTTGTATCATCTGCAAATTTTCAAATGTAAGTGGAAATATTATTATCTATTGTTGTTGTTGTTGTTGGCATCCTTCTGTCTCAAAAGACAATGGGTTGTGCGCCAAGAGAGTCAGTTATTAATCAAATTGATGGAGCTGTAGCATCGACTGTGACTGAGCAGTCCAATCCTTGAATTATTATCTATATCATTAATGAAGTACCGAGTACCAATCCCTGTGGAACACCACTTGTCACCAACCTTTCAGAAAATTCTACACGATCAAGTACGACACTTTGATTTTTTCCAAACAACTAATCTGCAATCCAGCTGATGATATCTCCAGGAACACCATGGGCTTTAATGTTTTTAAGCAGTCTTTGATGAGGCAGTTTATCAAAAGCCTTGACAACATCAAAATAAATAATTTCAACTAGACATCCTTGATGGAGCATAGAAGTGACATCATTGAAAAAAACTTATCAGATTGGTCAAGGAATAACGGCTTTTATTGAATCCATGTTAGGAGTCAAATAATTATTTATTATTTTCTAAATGATCAATGATATAATTCTGCAAAATAGATTCCATGACTTTACATACAAATGAAGTTAAAAAATAGGCCGATAATTACCAGGATCACTGCAAATGCCTTTGTTAAAAATAGCTGTTACAGTGACAAACTTCCAACTATGAGATACTTGACAAGTTAACAAACTTTGATTATACAGTAAAGTGAATGGCTTACACAAAGAGACTGCAAGTTCAGTTAGTAGTCCTGAACCAAAATTACCAGGACTAATTGCATTATTGAGTTTAAGATTATGAATATGATCAACAACCACTTCTTCAGATATCTATAGCCAACTAAGCATTTGATTATCTGATCCATAAAAAATGTTATGAGGCTCTGGAATTTTATCAACATCTTCCTCAGTAAATGTAGATACAAGAAATGTATTAAGAATCTCTGCCATAGATTTTGGATCAGAAGTAAGACACCCACTACTATCCTTTAGAAGACCTAAACTTGTTGCTCTTTGCATATTTGTAAAAAGACTTTGTATCCTGTTTAACATTATTTGCTAGATTCATTTCAAACCTACCGACAGCATTACGTACAAGAGGACTTCAGATTCAGCATTCTTATGTTTATTAAATGCTGACAGACTACGAGTATCCCGCTATTTCTTCCACAACATTTTAGTGTCTGTTGCTTTAGCAACTCTTCTAGTTATCCTTAGCTTCTTAGGTTCGAGTTTTCTTTTTGGTCTAAATGGCACATTAACTATAATGCATTCATTTATACATGCCTCAATATTATGCCAGATAATAATGTAGTTAGGCCCACACATTGAAACCAATTGACCGTATCGAAAAAGCTTTCCATAGCACGAAGGTTTGTCCTGTTCCAGCCAGGAACTAAAGGCGAAGAACTATTATACTCTGTAGCAAGAGTAATTTGAAAACTAAGAAGAACGTGATCACTACTACCAAGCTTACCATAATCCTGAACAAAACTAATAATATTCTCATCTGTTGAGAATATCAAATCAAGTATGTTTTCATCATGTGCAGGAAAATTCACATGTTGAGAGTAAAGAAACCATCTAATGTAACATCCAAAATATCAGTAGATGATTTAGAATAGGCTGTCAAACATTCCCAATTAATATCAGGAAAATTGAAATCTCCAAATATAATATATTCGTTAAAATCAAGAATACTTAAAAATTTATATTAAAGAGCATAGAATCATTTATTTCATTAGAATTAGGAGATCATTGGGAATTCGAATGTTCAAATGTGATTTGAACGTTTGAATGAGATTCGAACGAGTTTTTTAAAGTTTGAATTCTATTTGAACCTAAAACTATAGATTCGAATAATTCAGCACTTCAATCACATAAGTTCCCTATCATTAAAATGATTGAAACGTCATGCAATTAGCATAATTAGGCTGTGATTTCTGTGCACAATTCTAAACAAATTATTAGTGGTTTTATTGCATAACAAAATCGGGTAATGTGCATGATCTTTGTAAGACTAATTTTTACTGGTGGCTCGAAAACTTGTTCGAAAATCTTTCAATCTCAATTCGAATTCGAAATACTGAAGTTCGGTGTGATTCGAATTCGCTTTCTGGTAAAGAATGCTCCTATGGGTGAACTCGGCTACTCGCTTGACCTGTGTAGAGTGTAAATGAAACTCACTGAAATTTAGATTTTGCAGCTTCTTAAATTATCGGAGGTTTCCCTGATTGAGTGGGACAAACGCTATATTTTCTGGCGTGGTATAATAAATCGTTATTTTATTATAATAAAATAATATTGTATAATAAGAAGTGGTGCTGACAAGCCACTGGCATAGCGGAGTCTAGTTTTTTGCTGGATTAACTGCTGTGTTTACCTGTCTTAAGGGCAGATTTCTTTTTTTAGAGTTCTGTCCGCCCAATGTCTAGTACAATACTGTCAATGTTGGGAGCCGTTTGGACCACTGCGCCAAGTAGACCACTTGATGCGCTAAAAGTAGTGTCCTACATGGGCAGCCCAAGTAGGACACTAGCGATTTTTGTCGAGAAACTTGCTCTGGCAAAACTTGTTTCCAGTTTATATTACCATTGTTTATAAGTATTGTTATGACATAATAAAGCATAAAACAAAATTTCTTTTAGAAATGGATATTCCTTGGCAATTTACAAATGCATTTCTTACAATAATTTCATCATTATGATTAACTCCATTAATATATCATAACATTAAACCTAGTATCTAATGCTTTAAAGAGAGAAATTCTGCACACAGTTATTACAGAAATAATTGCAAATTTAAAAATGAGACAGCTGCTGCTAAGCCTTCACAACACCAAAAAGTAATTTTTAACATTTAAGAAAAGCAAGGATAATTAGTTTTAATATTATCAGTAGTATTGTAACATGTAGGGCACTGTCCTACATGGCTCGCTAGCCCATGTAGGACATATAGATCGCTAGAACGTTTACTTATAAGAAAACAATTATTTGCCCAAGAGGTAGTGAAACGGATCACCTGTTTGTGAAGTGAGACAAAATCAAAAATGATATACCTTAAACAAATGTTGAATTCGCAAAAAAGTGGGGTTTTTTCACTTCAACAACATTAATATCGAAACCAAATTTAATATTGTCCGTTCTACCAGCTCAGAATAAAATTCTTTTATTTTATTAGATGTATAATAAATTATTCAACGTGTATTAACGTTTTTAATTATTATTATTACATAAACAAGCACAACGGACGGTGTCAGTACACTTAACGACTGAATTCACGACCTGTCTCAAGTGTCCTACTTGGGCAGCCCAAGTAGACCGCGGTCTACTTGGCGCAGTGGTCCAAACGGCTCCCAACAGTCAATACTCACGACAATAGACGTAATGGGTAGATGATGATATAATAAAATAGGCAGTGGCTAGATGTACGAATCCGTACTCGTCTTTTCTGCGATTACCGAATACGGATCTGTATTCGTGGCTATTTTTGCAACAAATACATATCCGTGCTTTTTGTCACATTTACAAAACATACGATACGGATCTTGACAATTTTTACGACATACGGCGTTGCACATTGAAAAGTACGTGCCCACTTCATGAAAATGGTGATATGGCATTATACATACTGTAGCCGTACCGTTTTTCTTCGGTACCATTTTTCTTCGTGATACAATAGTTACACTGTAAATATTAGTACTAGTACTAGTACTGTAGTAATACCTTTTATTGTCTTGCAAATTGTTAGCTTTAATATAGTGCTGTGTGTTGCATAAGCTACCAATTAATAGTTTGTTTAATTTATTTTGTTTATTGTTAGTATTTTAATGTGTAGTATTTCCAAAGATACAGTCACCATAATTAAAATTTCCATCAAGTGGTCTATTTATCTACCATTTTCAATGGAAACTAGATAAAGTTCTTTCTTTCAATATTTGATACCATTTCTTATTTCTTTAAAGTGTATTTGGTCCCCGTACTAAAAAATTTTGTCTTTAGTTCTTCTGCATCAAACAGCTCTGTACGTTCATACAATTTGCCTTTAAAAGATAATGTTGTCTAGAGGATTAAGCCAGACTTTGGCAACAAATCTTTATCAATGCTTTATTTTCTGTGATGAACACCTTGTTGTAAACTAGTAGTTGGTTTCTTTATTATTTTGCTACCACGTATTGAGTGCTTTATAAATTTGTCAATCGAGTATGTTTTTCAATTTGTGATTAGAACTGACGTTGTCCTGGCATTCCGTTTTCTAACATGCAAAAGCTTTTCGGCTATAACTTAAAAAGCTACTAAAGTTGAGACTTTCACAATCAAATGCTAATGTATAATAATACCATACTGCAAAACTTCAGCTTTGTAGTCCATTGTTTCTAAAATTATTGTGGTCTAAACTTCGCCACATTTTTTCTGCACTACCTAATATATATCATGATCTAACAGGACTGCCTTTATGGCAGATTTCTGATGGTAAATGTTTGTTTGAATGATTTTCTATACTTCCTTTTTTATGTCAATTATTTTAGTTTTATGCAAAATCTTCAGTTTTTGACAATGTCAAAGTAATACCAGTATGGCCGTATCTTTGTCGCTATGACTAGAACTACAAGCAAAACTTTTTACTTAATAAGAAAACTGACTCTAATGATAAATTTGAATTTTTTTCGAACAGTTTATTGTTGTAAAAGTTTATACATTTATATATTTTACTTTATTTTTCAGCTTGACTATTTAGCTAAACAACTGAATGTCGTCGATACTTTTCCACAGACTAGCACGATTTACCAGTGCCCAACTTTGCTATTCCATAAGGACATTTCATCAGTCAGCCAGATGGAATATGCCAATGATACCAATCGTAATCGAGCAGACGGGGAGAGGTGAAAGAGCTTATGACATTTATTCACGTTTGCTGAAAGAACGCATCATTTGTGTGATGGGCCCAATTACTGACGAACTTTCTAGTTTGGTTGTGGCACAGTTGCTGTTTCTGCAATCGGAAAGCAATAAAAAGCCAATTCATTTGTATATAAATAGTCCAGGTGGATCTGTCACTGCTGGACTTGGTGTTTACGACACCATGCAGTATGTTCTTCCACCTGTGAATACGTGGTGCGTTGGACAAGCCTGCAGCATGGCGTCATTATTACTGTGCGCAGGAACAAATGGAATGAGACATTCGTTACCTAATTCGCGGGTCATGATACACCAGCCTTCTGGTCAGGCTGTAGGACAAGCGACTGATATTCAAATACAGGCTGAGGAAATTGTAAAGATGAAAAAACAAATTAATGAACTTTATGCTAAGCACACGAGTCAGCCTGTGGAAAGAATACAGGCTATGATGGAACGTGATACGTTTATGAGCCCCCAAGAAGCAAAAGACTTTGGCATTTTAGATAAAGTGTTGGATCATCCGCCTATTGAAAAAAATGACTAAGCAACAGACACAAGTATTTAATGTAAACCAATTTAAGATTGGCACTCTTAGAACAATAAATATCACTTATACCTTTTATAAAGATCTATGAATTTCTCTTCTGTAACTAATTATTATGAGCAAAGAAACATAAGAAATATATCTTTACGTAAAATGTTTTGCATGTAAAAGACTATTATCTGTGGTCACTGCAAAGTCCCTTGTGCATTTTTACTGATATGCTGTATTATATATTAAACAAAAGCATTAACTAAAATGGTAATCTATGAGGCAGTTCGCGTATGTAATAAAATATCAGTCACTAAAATTTTTGTAGGATTAAGAGCCATAAAATAAAGGCAGTTTTGTTGTTTTTGCAAAAACTTTCATCGTGCACATAAGAACTACTTGCATGAGAATGACAGTTTTGTAATTTGTACAACATTTGCAGCCTGTTTTTCTTTATCCACTAGAAGTCTTTTTTTAATGTGAAGACTGTAGCTACTACTAAAACTATAATGTTTACTACATACCTTAAGTTTTAAGGATGCTACACTAAATGAGAACAATAGGCATACCTTTTTGGAGTTACCTGATTGCTTATTTGTTTACTAATAATTAGATTTGGGGAACGAGAATAGTTACATGGTTCGTTCAAAAGTAACTTTGAAACCACATATTACTCCAGAGAAAATTCTTGACAAAATCATGCTATTGCTATTATTTGCAAATATATACAAATGCAACAATGTTACATCTCATATTAACGAGTCAGTTGATATTCTGAACGAAGATACTAACTACATGTAATACCGAATTATTTCGGCAACTGAAAAGCATTGCATGTGATCCAATTAAAACTATTAAAAGGACATTAATTTCTCTTAAAATAGTAATAATTTTAGTATATGGCAACACAAACACTATAAACTATGCTGTCATGTCCTGCCTAGTTTGATGACTTCTATGGATGAAAACTATAATCTCATACTGATCGGACGACTCTAACATGTCTGGACTAAGACAAAATAATCTTGCAATAAATAACTTTTTGTAATATGGAAAATTTATGTAAATGTATGACATTCACTGTTCTGAAAAGAAGAAATGAACTTGTTATTGGTTGTGATTGGTGGGATATTAATATTTAATACTTGTGTGCATTTGTATGGCTTCGATACAGCACATGACTATTTTGTAAAAATAGATAATCGGTGGTAAATTGTTATCATACAAAATTTGACGCTGATATTCCATAGACCAATGCATTGAATTTGGAGAATAGCAAACTTAATACCGGCACCCTTACCGTCATGATCTGTTTTAACTCTTTTTTAACTATTAGATATTATTTTAGTTACATGATTACTACAACATGATCACCACCTGCCATATACTCAGTTGCTCGATGTTGTTGGTACAATGTTCAAAATAGGCATTCAAGTCTCATCTATTTCTTGTTATCATTTTAGTACAATAACATTTTTTATTTATTATAACATCACCAAGCAGCATTACATAACAAAATTTATAGCAATCACATGACACAATCACAACGTTCACAAATATTTTACACCAACTTGTTCTTTCGCTTCTGCGACAATTCAAGCATCGTAATAAACACTTTTTCATTACGTAAATTTCTTTAAAGTAAACAAGCATATGTCTGCAGCCTGCATTACTAGTCTGTGCTAACAAAATACTGTTAATGAAAACAAGATTTGTGACTTGCGCTACACAGAGTTATTGAAAACACATTAACTCGTACTGTAAACAAGTCTCACCTCACCATGGCCAAATTCTAATACTCCCTGTCCACCAATGAAATCCTTGTTATTGTTATATTTAAATAATTATACTTATTATTAATTATTTTTATCAATATGTTACAGATTAGACAAGGTTAAATTGGATGTAGCGTTTCACAAATTGCTATTTGCATTAGTCTATAGCTTATCAGCATTCGTTTAGTTTGCAAAATGCAATAATAATTATTTTTTATCATGCCTCTCTTTTGGTGTGTCTGTATGGAGTAAGTTTTTCAAGAATACACGACAGATGGCAGTACATTACTAGTGGTCGCGGCTTTTGATGAAAGAAACATGCGAATCATGAGCTGGATTTAATTTTTTCAGAAAACGTTTCAGAATGTGTTGCATCATTTGCTGAATTACTGTCTAACTCAAATTTTAGTAAGTAATCCAAATCAGTTGTTCCATATAGTACCCTGATTAAAGATTTTTATTTAATCTTTACACAAAAACATTTTCATATTTATTACAATACTTAACATTCTAGCTATTTTGGTATTTCTGCGTTCAGCGTGAAGAATGTGACAACAAAAGTTGCTTATCAGAAAAAGCAGTGAGATCAGTAGTATTGCTAGTATGCTACGCAGGCCGGTAAAGTGCAGCTGTAAGGCACTTAATTTGCGTGCACCTAGCGATCTGATCTAACTATATATTTGTGTGTAATTTTAGATATTTAACTATATTTTTGTCTTTTGTTTATTGATAGTCAATTATTATTATTTTTTTTGCTTTTTCGTTACCTGCAACTTCACCTTTTCACTATTACTATAGTATTAGTACTGTTTGTTTTTATTAAATCTGCCATTTGTATGATAGGACAGGAGACAAGATTAATCAAATCAAATCATTTTATTAATCCTTAGTCCCTCCCTGGCCTGCTCTACAATTCATTGTTGCTGTAAATTTGTTCTATGTTCTATGAAAAACATTCTATGTAAACATCATTTTACTTCTACCATATTAAATACTGCTTATGGTGATGCTTTTTTGAAATTCATATACTGTATTATCAAATTGTACGAATTCCTGCTACTTGCGCAAATGAAACTTCAGTTATGTGAACATGAGTGAAAAAGCTCAAGTGCATACCTCATTGAGAACACCTCTATCAAACTTGGCATTATTGACTATACATGCCCAGAAAATTAAAAAATAATTCAAGGAAAATATAGATTTGTGCAGAATATAGTATTTCAGAAAAACAAATGCCATTGACAACTGTTTGATTTGGACATTTCCGACAGTTCACATTAAAATTCTTATTTTCATTCTAGGACGCTACATTAAAATTACCGAAACATGACAGAAGTTAAACAAGATCCTTATATTCAGTTGCATACTACCATTTATGCTGTGCAGTTTTCGCCTTGTGGTAAATACCTGGTTGCTGCCAATAATTTTGGTAATATAGCATTGTACAACCTAGCTACTGCTTTGAGCAAGACTGGTGCTGAAGCTGAACGAAAACCAGTATACATTTTCGCTGGTCATGATGGTCCTATATATAGCCTAGCATCTAATGAAACGTTCCTTATAAGTGCTGGTACAGGCGATGTGTTAGGATGGCGTTGGAAAGATATAATTGACAAAGCTGCAAAAGTTGCATGGTCTTTATCTATTCCAAGAGGGGACAGTTTTGAAAGTCCAGAAACAAACGGGATTACGCTCATGAAAGCTGCTGCCGACTCAACAGTGTATGCCGGCTGCGGCGACTGCAACATCTACGGATGGGAGTTAGAGTCTGGAAGTTTAGTGTCAACTTTTAAAGGACACACAGATTATATTCACTGCTTAACTGCCAAAAACACAAGTAGGGAATTAATCTCTGGTAGTGAGGATGGAAGTGTACGCATTTGGGATGTTAGAAACAATGAAGAAGCTGTAAATTTGATAGAACCCTTCAAGCACGATTCTTGCAGCAGACCAAAGATCGGTAAATGGATCTCTTGTGTTGCATCTGATCAAGGCGATGATTGGTTGGTTTGTGGAGGGGGACCTTCATTGTCATTGTGGCACACACGTTCTTTAGCGCAGCCTGCTGGCACATTTTTGAAACCTGACATGTGTCAGTATCGAGTGCTGTTCTACGAAGACGTGATAATATCTGGTGGAAGCCAACCCAATATTCTTCACTGGAGCATTAATGGAGATCTTACTGCAGAAGTTCCGTGTTCTGCAAGGACTTATGATATACAAGTTAACAATACGCCTGATAACAACTTTAAAGTGCTGGCCACAGCAGGAAGCAGCTGGAAAATTGATATTAGTACAAATATAAAATATAAATCATTTTCTTTTGTTTTTTAATAAAACTACACATTTATATTTAATGTTATTTTTTAGGCAGAATTTAGCATGTAAATAACCATTTCTAGTTCTCTAGAAATGTCGTAAAAGAAATCTGAATGAAATCATGCAACTCCAACATCTCACTGCTGTTTGGAGCTGTAATCATACATTGGTCCTTCAGTAAGTTGCAGAGTAAATGCTCCCGTCAGTCCCATGCGCTACATCACAATTGTCAAAACAATTTCTCATAATTGTTTTTATTCAGCTGTTAAGGAGATGAGGTTGTAATGTAAGAATCGTACAACAAAAATTTTGTAAATACAAGGTTTCTATAAAACCTGTATATGTATTACATAGCACATAAGTATGCCTAAATGCTGATCAAAGGTTTTTGCATACTCTGTGCAGTTGTTTGGAGCATTGCGGGCTGACGGAACTTAAGAGATTTTACTGACAAACAAAAAAGGAAAGCAGCTTCCAAGTATATTTAGGGATTCCAGTTTGTTCAGTACACTCCTGTAAAAACACTTGTTGTGTGGTGCTAAGAACCAAGCTTATACCTCTGAGTGCCTTTGCCTTGCAGGAGAAAAGTAAAAACATCTTCACCTGTAGAATACTGAAATATTACAACTTTGATTCAAAATTTTCAATACTGTCATCTTAGTTTACTTAGTCCACTTTTGTGGAGCCCGGTAATAATATTGGTATTTAGTATATAAAATTACTACATTGCAGCTGTTCTTTCAGACTGAAACTTATTAACATATATTACCAAAACCTTGGTAAGTTTTAAAAATGATTTATTTATACCAGCCTTATAACAAATAAGCTTCCTTTAAATATTTACAAAAATCTTCACCAAAATAATTTTACATTACAATTAAATTAATAAAATTTAATATTCAATAATATAAATGATAAATTCATGACCCAATGCCTCTTACGCAAATAAAATATCTAGATTAATTCAGAATGGTAGGCATATATTTAGGCCACTAATTTACAAATGCACTGGCAAATTCGTGCATACCACTCCATTTTTCATGTAAATGCACATCAGAACCCAAATGACGATAATATTACATATTACAAAGGTAGTGTTTAAATGACACTTCTACTTTGTGTTAAATTAAAAACTGCTTAGAAAAACACTAATTTTGTACGTGCATGATTAAAATCTGAAAAACATTACAAAATCAGCTGCAACCAGTGAGTATTTTAAATTATCCAAATGTTAGAATAAAAATATAGCAAAAACACTTTGTAGAAAAGTACATATTGATATCACCAATTCACATAAAATAGTGTTTATTCACGAATTCTGACGCTTTCCATGTTTATGAATAATTGAAAAACAAATGACATAAATAAGCGCACCACTTTGTGTTGATCTGCATCATTCACCTTTGCAAATGTGCTTAGACACGAGATGTGTCAGAAAAGATGAATGAACGCTAGTTTCTATGTGAATTGCTGTCATCGTTATGTAAATGTAAAAACACACTTGTAAAAAAGCACTTATATCTTCATCTTATTGTCTGCTTTAAGAAATGAGAAATTTGGTTTTAAAACAAACATCTTTCAGCAAAGAGTACAAACTGTATTTGAAATTCTACTAAATTATAAGTACATGATACATACATAACCATTTGCTAGAGGGCCATAAAATAACGAGCAATAGTACAGAACAATTTGTTACATCAAAGTGTTGTTCAGACAATTTCAAATCTATCGTGCCTTCAAAGTTTGGTGCATAGGCCCCATACTTCTTGCACAACCTACAATCTTCAGAGGGTATGATTGAAGCAGTGACCTGAAAACTGTGATTAATATTTTTGACTGAATTGAATGGCTTGGAAATCATTAGATTTCAACCCTGCTAAACACACTGGTGCTATCCTAAAAGACAGATGGGTTGCTAAGGTAATAAAAAAACATATCACTGATCATCATACAAGTATCACCAGACAAGTGCACTTGTGAGACATCTACAAAATGTGTTGGAGGATCTTGATCTCTTCTTCAAATTACTGCTCCAATCATACCCCTCAAGATTACAAGCTGTGTGTGGCCTATGAGGCTTCAACACCAAATTTTGAAAGCATGATACTACAAATTTTTTGCAATTATTTGAACCTACTTTTATGCAATAAATTGTTCTGTACTGTTACTCGTTGCTGTATCCCCTAGCAAAAGGTTATGTACCACCCTATTTATAACAGTTAGGATCAACATGTGTAAAAAATTATGGTACCTAGTATTAAAAGAAGTGTGCAGTAAAGACCGTCTCCAACTAGTGGCTAATACAATCCGCCTTTGTGCCGTTCGGTTGCCGGAGTGGCCGTGGAACTTCCGTTGCCGTGGATACATTTAGGTAAGATTAAAAGTAACCATAAATGTGCATGCTTTATGAAATTTTAAGATGAAAAATGTAAAGAAAATGTCTGGAATCCCTTTTTTTATTTTTGAGCTCTTTCTTCACAAATGATTACATGATTAGTGGAATTAAGAATGACTTGTTCAAAAATTTGTAAGTGTAAAAAGTATATTTTAAAGGGGTATTTCTGTGAAACTACGTACAACATATAGCAGATTATAGTTACTTAAACACATATATGCTTTTGCCAGTTAAATTATTCTTTTAGTCCACAATCTTCTTACCAGTTCCAAAAATAATGAATGTAACTAAGCCAATCAGTACGATAACGGCTGTGGAATTGAAGACAAATGCCCAACTTTGAGTAGTATTCAATATGTACCCTGTTATATACACCCCGATGAAACCTGGTATTGCTGCCCCCATGTTCATGATACCTGTAAGAATGTACAAAAATGAACAAAAGCTGTTTTGACAATCTGACTGAGGACATTTAAGATGGATGGATGAGTAATACTTAAAATACTGATTAAGAAGTTGAGTAACAAAAAAGAATACAAGTAGTTGCAATACTATGCAATATTTATGAAACTTGCTGAGTGTCATATTTGTCATTTTATGTGATCTACTGCATACAAAAAACATACAATTACAGTGTATAATGAAACGACACATCAGAAAAAACATGTATATGTTATAGGTTCTGAGCATTAAAAACAAAATAATAACAATGTTATTAATAATAAAAATAATCATAACAATAACAAAGAAACCACATGATTTCCTTCGCACTCTCAAACTCCCAAGCATTTGATATCTGTGCGATACAGAAAAGTTCCCCATAATGAACGTATGTGGCAAAGGCAATACAATACACAATTCAGTTCTCCATTAACTATATGAAGCTTGGTAATGTGGTCAGATGGTCTAAATCTCTCTTTCTTTAACTGTTCACCATGGTTATAACTCCGGGTGGCACAAGGTTAATACACTTCTCAAGAAAATCCCATATAAAACATGCTGCATTAAGGGTAGCATATTATACCTTTTAAGGGACAAACTAAACTGCTCTATAAATATTATGAGTGACACTGGGGAATTAGTCTATCCTGAAAGACAATTCAACCTGATCGTTTTAACTCTGATCAATTCAGTTCGAGTGCTAAGTGGCATGTACTAAGTGCATGACTATTAAAGTGAGATTCCATGTAATTTTTTACTTACCAAAAACGGATCCCGCATACCTTGGAGCGATATCGTGTGGATTGCACATCACTCCACTATTATGAAAGCTTAGTGACATCAAAATACCCACAACGCACAATAATGCTCCATAGTAGCTAGTTGATGAACTAAGGCAAATGAGGAAAAATGCACCACCTAAACCAGAGATGGTCTGCAACACAATAATTGCCTTGCACTAAAAATTGTCATTATAACACACATTTTCAATTATGCGCAAATAATCTTAACCAAACATAGATTAACTATTTTCTTATCAACCTACATCAATGAAATACTAAAAATATTAATAGTAAAATGTACTTAGAGATTTCAGTACAGTGTATTGAAAAGTGGCAACCTAGTGTTCAAATAATAGAATAACATATTTAGCCAAAAAAATAATTTGTAACACATCAGGCAAGTGAAAACAAAAGAACATGGCATTACTAAAAACATAAAATCTATATCAAAATATGTTAAATATATGTCCAAAAATAGCTCCTTTTTTAAAATACCACAAATAACATTTTAATTTAACTACATTTTAATTTATGCAATCTGTTTGAACTTTATAGTGATTCACCAGGATTACAAAGAAAGTAAAAGTGAAGAATTTAAAAAATTTGAATGGAGATATAAAAGTATTACTCACTTCTAATAACTTTCTGGTGAATTCCACTGAGTTTCCCATCTTCAGCAACTTGTCTCCGAGCCAGCCGGAGAATAAGACAGCTACAAACTTTCCAAAGTACGGAAGTACATTGTACACCCAACCCTAAAGTGTGAAGCAGTGTAGAATCATGCAAACAAATTTAAGTGAAAAACAAATTTTGCAACAGGGATGGGCCATGAATGGTGAGTGAGGTCATGAGCCAATCTTGATATGCCCTAGCCTAAAGATGTCTTGCTAATCAACTATTCCCAGAACTAACAAAGGAGCAGCACCTTATATAAATGAAAGAAAATCAATTCACTAATATTGGCACTTAATAGGCTATTTGATAGCAGTTTAAAGTCAGCAATTTTTCATTGAATTTGCAGAATTTTGTGCAAGTGTAAGAGTTACTTCCTATTTGTTAGTACAAAAATAAAATAGTGTAGAATCATATTTAAAATAACATGTTTTTCTTTAATTACAAGTTTGAATGCAGGCTTGATTAATCAATTAAACTACATAGATCGCTGACCAACCACTAGTCACATAGCGCTGGTCCTTATAAGGGTATAATATAATTCCAATCCTATTTTTCTCATTTATCCTAGATTATGAATAATAAACTAGGCAGTTATTATTATCATGTGATTCTCACAATTTTCATTTGATATCGTTCATTTTATCATTAGATGTCAGGCTCTATTACCCGTATTATTTCATGGAGGAACGGTTTATAGGTGTGACTACTGATAAATCGAGTAGAACACTACAGCAAACATTTTGGTTATGTAGTGTCATACTTAGGCAGGCAGAAAATTGGTCATTTAGTCAAATGGTCAGTAACATGGAATTTCACACTCATCGTTGCAACTCACAACTATCTATGAGTAGGTGAATGTTATTTTGTGCATCTATGTTTGTACAAAATTACAAACAAAAAGCAAAATAAGAAAAATGTATCACACACTTTTATCCAACAGATACCATCGAATGCCATTTCGAAAATGAAATTACCTTTGCATCTGGGTAATGCTCATGAAAGTATGTCGGTATCCAAGAATATAAAATAAAAAAACAATAAGCACTTGTAAAATGACCAATCACAATAGACCTGAAAAAGATTAATAATAATCAGTTAACAAACAAAACAAACCAAATAACTACACAGTATAACACACTCAAAACAAATAGTAAAATACTACTGAAACTGACAATACATATAAGCTTAGAAATAAAAATTATACAGGTGAATAACACAAAATGTCTTGTACTCACCAAAATGATACTGAACTAAACAACTTAATCCAAGGGACGGAATTGGTTTTTTGCACATGTGCGTTTGTCTCTGACACAAAATTACTTCTCAGTGAGAGTATTCGAGATTGCTGCCTTCTTTTGTGCATCATATATCGAAAACTAAGTGCCCATGTAATACCAAAGACTCCTACATAAAAAATTCTAATACAAATTAAAGACAAGCAATAGTCTTACACAAAACAGTAAACCGAATCTATCTAAAACAGTGTCATTTAGTCCAAACTGCCAAATTTACAGCAAAAAAAACAACAACGTAAATTTGCTTAATCAAGATCTTAACAAAATAATTCCACAGGTTTATAAGAGGAAATCTAAATGCCCTATAGTTAATTTCACCATCATCATTGCATACTAAGAAAAATCAGAAAATGCCACTATTTTCCAGGGCATTATTAACCTAATAACTTGCTCACACTGCTTCCAGTCAAATGAAAATATTCAATTCGATTCAAATTTATTTGCCTCATGCAATTTAATAGACGGTTTGCTTAATTCTGGTTAGTTTGCTTTAGAAAATAAAGGCAGAAAGAGGTGGGTGATGAAAGAATATTGGGTCACCTAGCAAGCAAACCTTAGTAATCAATTAGTACTGTCAACGAAATTTAAAAAATGGTGTTAGTAGCATTTGGAAAAAGCAAACGAAAATAAAACAATTATCAGTGAAAAGACAATCATTGCTGTAAGATATCCACAATCATTTGTGCAAAATGAAAGATAAGTCATGATAAACACTATAACTCGAGTTAGTTTGATTTTTATGTATAGCTCGTTAAATGAATAAGCTCACATTTCAAGGCAATATCTGAAAGGTAAGGAAAAGAGAAAATCAAGACACACCCATTAAATGGAATACCATCTCCCATCCAAATCGTTCAAGGATAAACGATCCTAGCAATCCTGCTAGAATAGTCCTAAAAGAAAGTAAAAATTACAATGTTACTAAAACAAAAATACTTGGGTTTTTTAATAATAATCTTTATATGCAGAGGAAACAAAGAGTTTGTGGGTTTAGAGAATTTCTTAATCTTACCCTAAATGAGACCCGGAGAGAAGACAGGTAAAAACCCATGTGCGGTCTTGGTCTGCTACTTTTTCAGCAACTAAACTACTGCCACTAGGATAATGTACACCTGTAAGAAAAAATGAATGCTTATAATAGTGTGAATGATACTAACCAATATATACCAAGTTTTTTATTAAGCATTTTTTATATTATTTCAACGTTCTGCAAATGAGAATACCAGTACATTGTGGGCCAACTTCTTCGTGACAAAATGAAGCAGCCGGCTTCGAAGGAATTTTTTGTAATTTTTGCAAACAAACAGACTTGTGTAACTTAGAAAAGTATACTTTTTAATTTATAGCTAATTCTTTGCAATGATAATTTACTGCTTATATAAATTAATATTTTAAAATAGTTTTTCTAAAATTTTTAACTACACAAAGGAATTTAGGTATTACTTGGTTTCTAAAATTCATTAAAAACCTTTGCAACGCATACTAAGCTGATGACTCATACTTCAATACCAGTAATACTATGTCCATCAGTTAATAGGTTCAGTCGGTCAATTGGGTCAAAACACTTCGGTCCCAAAGTGAGTCTATTAAGCGGCGCCTACTGTAATTTAATCACTGATTCAGATTGGAAGCACAAAGTCATTGTTAAGATTTATGTTTTTTGTAAGCATAAGCTTAATTAGGTACCAGTTACAGCCTTAGGTATGTCAATTTACATCTTTCTTGTCTGCTTAAATGTTCACAGCAAAGGAATACCTAGCTATATGTACGTAGGTATGGCCTGTATTTAGTAACAGGAAGAATGTTACACTGGTCAATTTACATCTATGTGCAATACAAAACAATAACAATTATGTGCAGTTCAGCCTGAAAGTGATTCAGTGATTTAGCTTATTGAGGCTGTAAATAACACTTCAAACAATACATGCCTACCTTGTGCAGCACCAACAACAACTCGTGAGAATATCAGAACTGCAAATGTCAAGTTTAAATTGGAATGAAAGTGTAAGAAAACTGGGGTCCAAAATGTTAACAATGACCAAATAAATGCAGCTGCCAGCATTACTCTGTCTCCACCCACTCTATCGCTCAACCATCCACCAAAAATTTGCGTCATAGAATAGCCCCAGAAAAATGACGATAATATTGTTCCCTGAAAAAAATTAAGTTGTAAGCCCACATAAACAATATTCACATCATTAGCATAGATCTTTTACTAGTACCATATAAGAACATTCTTCTATACTAGCCTTCAAGTGGTTATGCACTAATGATTTATTTACACAGACTGGTTCCAATATATATATACATTCAGAAATATATGGGAGCGCTTCATGGGGTGCTGGAGAAAGCCTCATGGGACTTTTAAAGAGGAGGAACTGGGCTACAAGACAAGTAGTCCTTTTTTCTAAACATGTCCACATTGCCCATAGGAACAACAACAGTGCATAATGTTATTTCCATGTCCTATTTTTGGGAATTCTTGCTCGGAAGTTATAACAATGCAAACCATTTATGGTGATACCATCAGTTATAATTTTTCTATAACCTTTGCTTGGTATTCAATAGTTCAAGCATCAGAACAATTACTGGCAGCTTCTTAACCAAGCGGCTACGTAATTTAGTATATTCAACAGGTCCGCATTCTACTGTGTATCCTTCTAATTTAACTTCTAAATTCCCAAGCATACATACCGCATCACGCTTGGTCCAATGAAAATTATTTTCTATAGAAACCACGCATAAAGGCATTGTAGTCCTGCAGCAATAAAGAGCAGCTGAGCCTGCACACAAAAATGTTGTCCATATATTTCGTTCTGCCCTAACAACCAAAGAAATAAACACTTTAATAACGTGCACGGAGCATTTCAAACAGCTTATGGAAATATATACACTATCAACTAAACAGCTGAATGCTATCACGTATTTACAGTTTAAAACTGAGAAGGTGGAATGTTGAGTATTCTAACCATGGTAGCTATTATGCCATAGTAAAAAATCTGCCTTCTCATGACTAGTCACTTTTCTGTTGTGTTCTTTAAAGGACAAGAGAAGAAAATTTTCACACTAGTCTGAAAAATGTGCCTCGACATTTTGTATCACCTACATGTAGTGCATGCAAAACTTGTATTAGCAGTAATGCTGTATAAAACTTGAAATTTTAAATTCCTGTGCTTACACATGGGTGCATCCATTTTAACAGTCAGCTATAGAGTAAGAAACTGAAGCAAATTTAGGACCTATGGCTTAAATTAAAAAAAAATTCAGAATATTCATAGTGCATTCTTCAATATGCAAACGTACAAATCTGTTTACTTTGTCAACAAGATTAATAACAGGTTTTTTAGTGAACCAGTCAGGTTTTTTTGGTGCTCAGATCTTACAAATTCACTTTCCGATCTGAGCCAATAATTGCTTGTGCTGCATTAATCATTTGGCTATATCTTATTTACTATTCTCACGTTATTTTTATATTGTGCATTTTTGAATGACATATTGTTAAATTGTATTTGGCATTTGGAATAAATAAAGTAAACTACACTAAACTATAATTATTGGGATAGTGAACTAGTGAGGTTTCGCCAGCTGGTGCAAAACTTTAAATTAATGGGAATTTTCTATTGTAGTTCAAACAGACAAGTGTAGTACAAAGTAATTATAACTTTATTTGGAAAGTTCTTTAAAAGGTGACATACTTTAAACCCCATCCTACTTTCTTCCCCTTTCGCTTATTTTCTGGCAAAAGGCATGAAGATTTTCAGGTTCAAAATTGTACATGTATGTGCATCGTGCCATAACTTGCTAATGTGCTAAGAGTAAGAATTAACCCTTTCACTATGGAAGGCGGCACACTGACGCCTAGGACGGAAGGCGGTAGACAACCGCCCAAGCTTAGCACTAAGCGCAGTCACTCCGGTCAGTTTATTTTACTGCTATGGCCACACAAAACATTGCAGAAATGTTTAACAGCTGTGGTATTGGGGTTGCTTTGCAACAAGTAATGCTAGCCAGTCAATCAGCATCTGAAGCCAGGTGCATTCCACAATACTGTACTATGGTATGCTACCACGCAAAATTGCTTGTAGATTGTTGATGAAACGTACGTTTAGTTAACTGTTCTGCATTCTTATAAATGATTGCATGTTATAGATTAGTATTGCACCTTTTGTGGAAACTGGTTTCTAAATATAAGCACATGCTTATTTATAAGCGTGTACAGTGTGCACATGGGCGTGTGCGTGAGTGCATGTATGTGTGCTCGTATGTGTGTGCATTTGTAGAAATAAAACTAATATTTAATATTAGTACTCAATAACGAACAACTATGTTTACTTACAAGATTCTGTTTTAGGAACACACCACAAGAGGTTATTCTCAAATGGGCAAAAATCAATGTGGTCCTGTTAAAAAGCATTTTTTTCTGGTGTTGCAGCATGTGCAGTGTTAGGTGCTGTGGTCAGCGAAGATTTCAACTCCTACAATTTGAAGTTTTTCTAGCAAAAAAATCTTAATCCCACACGTTCAAAGGTTGATTCTTGACGGTGAAGCTACTTGGAAATTATCAGTGACCGTTATATATGGAAATTTTTGCTCAAAATTTATCGCGAGGTGTTTTTGAATACGCGAGTTGCGTTTAAAAATGGCGTCTATGGCGGGTGTTAACATGGCGTCTACAGCGTAAAAACAGTTTTTTGCAACCCGTGATTTTTAAAACTCTTCTATTATTATCCTGCCATAATTAGCTGTGCAAATGGTAAGACGTATTTATTACAATACTACTGCAAAGTACATAAATTGATATTCAAGTTGAAAACATGGGCCCAAAAAAGAAAACGAAGGCAAAGTCCTCAACTCAGGCAAGAAAATCGAGCACAATTTCTGTTAATGATTCAACAGACTTTCAGGCTATTGAGTTGTTGGTATCAACAGGGGAATCTTGTCCTTGTAAACTGTGTGGTGAGAATGTTGATGATAACACTAAAGCATTGTACTGTGACTATTGCGAGTGGTGGTCATGCACAAGGTGTCTAGGTTACTCAGATGAAACGTACGCATTGACACGAAATCCATCAATGTTATGGTTTTGCCCGGGTAGATGTGTTGTTATGGCGAATGCATCAATTAATTTATCTAAGAAACTAGAGGCCAGCACTGAAAATGTAAAGCAAACAGTACATGACCAAATCCAAAAAAATTTCTCAACTTTAGCAACGAAACTAGAACAACAGGTTTAACAGCTAAATTGTAAATTAAGTGCAAAAGCAGACAAGTCAGAGATAAGACTGTTAACTGACAAATTTGAACATTTTGAGGACAAAATAACTAGCAACGACATAAGAGATAAAATAGAAGTGTTCGAAGATAAAAAAAGACATTGAATCTTCTGTAAAACAAATGAAGTCAGACACTGAGTTTCCAAGATTAGAAACAGCTGCTGGGGTTGTAACACAAGCAGATATTGATAATAAAATAAAAGCTGAAATATTTTGTCGTAGAAAGCCATAATGATAATTTGAATAATAGAATTGAGAGTAATACTGAAGCCTTTAAGGATCTTTGTGAAATGGAACTAGGAATTAAAGATGTGATTGCTGAAAATGTAAGAAGACTGGGCAAGTAGTCAGATAACAGTATTCGACCTTTTAAGGATAACTATCGAAGATGATGCAGTGAGAGGCAGAATATTAAAGCAGGCAAAAAACGAAACGTCCAGACGTGACACCAATCCAAAGAGAGGCAAACAGAAAATTGAGAGAAGGACTGAAATTAAAGAAAGCAGAAGCGGAAAAAGCAGGGGTAAGGCCAGGAAAAAGCAGAAGGCCACAACATGGGTAAAATTACAGAAGTAAAATCTCCCGTGAGTCAGCTGTAGATTTAGTGCTGCAAAAATGTGTAAATAATGTATATAACCGAATTAAATTCACTAGCACTACTAATAAAACACTTTGTGAAAATGCGAAAAAAGACGGTGTGAGCAGGGAATTTGAACATCAAAAAGGTTTGGAATCACTGTGTACACAAATGCGGACTGTTTGAGCAATAAACTTTATGAATTCAGATTAAAAATTAACCAGCTTGAACCACATATCGTAGTTGCAACAGAAGCAAGATCTAAAAATCCGAAGGTGCATTTAACATTAGAAAAATTTGCCATTGAATAGTAAGACCATTAGATGAAAACTGTCGGCAGCTGCTGCGAGAGAAAAGGAGACTATGGAACAGGTATTGTAGGATGCATACAGAGGACAGCAGAAAGGAATACAATCGAGCTAGGAATCTAGTAACTAAAGAAATAAGGAGCCAGAGAGCTGAGCTTGAAGAAAATATTGCACATGATGTTAAAACGAATCCTAAGGCAGTTTGGAAATATATTAAATCTAAGTACAAAATAAAAGAAGGAATTGGTGAGCTTCATAGAGTGCCGAACAAAACTACATCTGAACTCTGAACTTGTAACTAGCAGTGAAACAAAAGCAGAAATCTTATCTGATTACTTTGCAAGTGTGTTGTGTTAGAGGACTCTAGCCTTCGGATACCAAATTTTGAAAAGAGGAGGGCCGTTTATGGTATGCAACAGCTAGAAATTAATGAGGAAATGGTAGAAGAACAGTTGAAAAAGCTAAATATATAAAAATCAGAAGGGCTAGATGGCATGTACCCACGGTTGTTAAGAGAATTAGCAGACGAAATTAAAGCGCCTTTAACTATGATTTTTAATCACTTGTTTGTTGCAGGAGTTTTACCACATAAACAGAAAGAAGCCAGAATATCTGTGATATACAAAAAGGGTAACAGAAAAATGGCAAATAACTATCGTCCTGTATCTCTAACAAGTGTTGTATGTAAGGTAATGGAGAAATTCTTGAGGGACCACATTCCAAAGTGCCTACTGATGAACAAATTTATTAGTAATAAGCAATATGGGTTTTTGCCAAGATGCCCAACAAGCCTACAGCTCTTACAAGTAATGGAGATGTGGACTGAAGCACTGGATAGTGGAGAAAACATGGATGTCGTGTATATGGACTTTGAAAAAGCATTTGATACAGTGACCCACAAAGGTGTTGTGTAAGTTGAGAGCATATGGGATTGAGGAAGGTATAGTTACATGGATAGCAGATTTTCTGATGATAGGAAGCAAAAAGTCATTGTACAGGGATGTGGCTCAAGCTGGCGAAATGTAGATAGTTAAATTCCACAGGGCAGCGTCCTTGATCCAATATTATTTCTCATCTACATCAATGATCTTCCATAAGAAGTTGTGTCTGAAATCTTTCTGTTTGTGGATGATACAAAACTGTTCAATAAAATTGAATCAGAGCAGGACAGGGAAAACATTCAAGAAGATCTTCATAGTACGACTAAATGGAGTAAAGATTGGTTGTTAGCTTTTCATCCTGGTAAATATAAGGCGATGAATATAACATCTAGGAAAGAAAATAATCCAACTTCTGATTACACGCTGGTTAGAGATGAAATTAGTTACCGGATACAATGGGTTGAGTCAGAGAAAGACGTTGGAGTTATTTTTGATAGATTGCTCACATTTGAACATCACATCCAGGAAAAGATAAGCAAAGCTAAGATGGTGGGGATAATAACTAGAGCTTTTACTACTTTGGCAAATAGTATGTTCATCTGTCTGTACAAATTAGTTAGGCCCCACTTGGAGTTTTCAAGCTCAGTATGGCACTCATTGGTCAAATATATAAATCAGCTAGGACAAGTACAAAGATATGCGACAAGAAAGCTTAGTAACTTGAAAGAATTATCTCATACTGACCGTCTAAAGTTCCCTAAGTTACCAACACTAGCTTACAGGAGACTGAGAGGTGACATGATTGAGGCTTATAAGATCTTAACGAATATATATGATCAAGCTGTAAGCCCACAGTTGAAATTGAGATCGCAGGTGGCCAGATCAATCACCAGAGGCCATTCACTAAAGCTATACAAGTTCAGATCAAAAAAGTGTATAGAATTGAATTGTTTTTCGCACAAAATTGTAGATGCATGGAATTTTTTATCCAACGATGTGGTATGCGCACCAAGCGTAGATGTATTTAAGAGAAGGTTGGACATGCACTGGGCTGGGAAAGAGATAGTCTACAAATACAAGGCCTCCTGTGAGGATACGGATATGAGCATATATACACGATTTGGCATAAGGTAACATAAAGATAAGGCAACGACGTAGTGAAAGGGTTAATACTAGTACTACAAACTACAAAGTTTACCTATTCCATTGCTTAGCAACAGAATCGCCTGAAAGTAAATTTAGGTGTAAACCATCCTTGGTTGGTTTCATATCTGCTCCCAACAACAAATTTTCTTCTGGCGTGTCATTTACATTGTTAGACATTCTACATATCAATCTAAGAAGCTACGTGTATTTAAGAATCGTGCTTGCGTAGCAGATTCATTTTTGTTACTGTAGATTGTAAAAAAGCAGCAACAATTTGACGAACCGTAAACTGTAAAGTGAGCGTATTTTCTACGATTAATTCCTTTCTATAAATGTAAATGGAAGTGTATACTAATCTTGTCAAAAGCATAGCAAAAAAATTAATCTACAAGGCCTGAGAATTGCTACCTGCTATTATAATTCATAAAAGTAAGCAATTACTTAATTAACAACAAAATTAACATTTTAAAATTTTAAAACTGCTAATGACTTCTAATGACATATGGGATAGAGTCGCTCTGCCACACAATAATGTTTGACATTGTAAGCCAACAAATATGCTGTTGCTTGTCATAAATCTATTAACTCGTGATTATTAATTTATTATCCAATTAATGTTTACTTCTAGATTTATGCCAAATAAGCTAAAACATTTATACAATTTACATTCCATAACAGTTTTTCTTATAAAACACGCAATTCACATTTCATAAATAATTACATGTAAGCCTGTCCCACTTTATTGTTCCTATATTTTTAAAAATCGTCAAGAAATGTGTGTCTCTACAGTAAAAGATATCCAGTAAAGCCTAGGTTATTCTAACCAATTAATATAATGGCAATATCAATGCATATTATCTAGTAATCATTATAATTATTTATTTGCTTGTACTTTGTTTTCCCCAGTTATTGGAAACGATTTTGTATTTGTCAAAATAACTTTTTAGCACTGTATGGCGACTTCCTATAAATAATTTCCCTTATAATGTTCCTGTTTATGTACCTATATTCTCTTTTCTGGAAAGGTGCTTTTTGTAGCAACTTAGGTTTATCAACTGTATATATTAATCAGCTTGCTCATTAAAAACACATTGCTCATATTGTCACAAATGCCTATTTTTGACTAAAGATACTGGAATTTTGTCCGAAGTATATTGGATTTATGTTAGAACTGCCAGGCCTATCTTTGACTACTGTAGTGTTATTTACATAAAGCAACTGAGGTTACTTTGTCACTACACTCGTATAATTTCCTTTAAGTTTTTTCATGCTCAGAGTAATGTGAATGAAATTCTACCTGAGCTTACAAGTAGAATGTACGGTTTCAAAAAAACTTAGTTCAACATAGACTTTTGATCTTTTCTATTAAAATTCTTGTTGTATATCCTCAAATAGCGTGAGCTTCACCATCTTTTTCCATTGTGATTTAGTTGTGACAAGCCTTCTTTTCGCTCTTCCATTTGGTAGTTATTTAATAATTTATTTGGTTTCAGATTATAAACTGTTAGCGTAATGCTCTCTTTCCATTCATATGAGTAGTAGTTGCTTTGCTAATCTGTGATCATCTCATTTTAGGAAGTTCCCTAAGAGCAGTATGTTTTAATATAAAACTCTTTGTGTCAGGGATTTTAACTACTGTATTATGTTTATGAAGCTAAATAAATTTGCGATTGCTATTACTATTACGTAGTTAATGCTTTTGTTTCAACTAGTATTCCCCAATGGGCAGTGGCGAAAACGACCGATGATTTTCGTCCAAGTTCTTTGTTGGTTGGGTAATGTTGGCAAACAAACCCCTTGTGAATAAAAGTGCTGACAGTCTGACAGTGCGTTGTTTGCTCAGAAAACTCTTACTGGAGCTATGGCGGCGGACACGAAAGTTGCATCAAGTGTGCTTCTTTCAATTTTAACCAGTGACGAACTAGAAAAATTACCTACTGATGTAACAACAAAGTTAGAGAAACAGCTGACACACTTGAAAGATGAAGTCGAGCAATGTAAAGTTAAAGCAGAACTTATTCGCGTCGACTCGGGTCAGTAATTAATTTTAATTATTGCCGATATTGCCATTATTGGTAATTTTAATGCTTTACGAAGTCTAAGAGACCTAACCATAACACGATTATTCACGAAACCATAACATGACATCTTTTACGACATAAGGTGCATCTGCACTTTTGGCTAAGAAGATAAAAATTCACGATATTTGAACATGCCCGACATAAAAACGGTTAGGGTTTCAGAATTAATAACCGTAAACCGGGCATTAGTGAGATGACGTATCTATATTATATATAGGCTAGACAGTAAAAGTGAGAAATCATGCTAACAGAAGAAGTATAATGTTAAACACTTAACCATTTCTTTTAATACCATATTATGTACTACCATACTAATACCATAACTATTTATCTATTTAGACATATTCAAAATGAAATTGAGAGTGCTAAATTCTGAAGAATATTTATTTAATATAATCCATCTAATCGTCCTTCAACAGGTGAATGTAGAGTCAGAAAAGTTCTTTCTTCTTTTCCAGTCCATTGTATTTCACAAAGCTTATCATTGGGGATTTGAAGTTTGATTAGCATGCTGAAACTGTTCCCAGTAAATTAAATAAGATAGCACGTGCGATGAAATACTCCTTTGATTATCTGGCCGCACCTATGTTTAGCCCACTGTACTCTACATTAGTCAGTTCTATGTTGGAATATGGTAACGTAATATGGTCACCCTTTTACAGGAAAGGGCCTGAAAGGCTTCAAGCTATTTGACATTTATATGGTACCTAGTCTAAGCTACGGCATATTCAGTGAAAAAATGATTGAAGTAGTAATAACAGTTATTACGATATTCCAATTAACTTAGACAGGAGTGAAGAAGGCAGAACTGAAAGGCTTACGTCTCAAGCTTAAAGTACAATACAGTAGACTTAATAAACGAAAGTACTTTTTCACAGAAGAGTGCCAGGCTCATGAAATAAGCTACCTGAAATAGTGGTGGTTGCACTTTTACTGAACACTTTCAAGAGTTGTCTGGATAAATATTTTGAGGCCATGAAATTGAGATCGGGGCTTACTCGCACTGATCCCAAAGGCTACTATAGTGGACAGCAATAATGAACACTTTCATTTTACTGGAGTTGGGAATGAGTTTTATATTCAGAGGTTTATTATTTTTGTGGAAATGTTGAGCATTGTCAAGTCCCTCAATGGGCAAACATGGGTGAGGACAATGACAAGGACTGGTAGAATATTCTATTCTTGAAAATTCATAGGGACATCTTTATGATTAAAATCAAATCAAAGAATTGTTATAGATTAACTAATCCTGATCATGCCTAGGAATTATGTATTTATCATGTTTCACTTTTTATGAGCTTGAAAGTCTTTGCCTCCTGTTAAGATTACATAAATGTCCATTTCTTACAGATTTATCAAATAACAATGTGTTTTTAATATTGCTGTAAAGGTGGTTTTTGCTGTCATGCCATACATAAGCCTTGCCAGTGTAATTATCGGAGACACATTTGAAATGTTAAATTGATTTGTAAAATGATCGTTAGGTCTAATAGTGTATCGATTTTTTTTCCACTACCACCGTGTTTCTATTTTAATATAAACTTCTTGGAACGACATGTGCAAATTAGTATAGACAAGTAACTTATGCCTATTTTTGCTCTTTAATGTCCTTTTATGCTAAAACATAACGCATTGAATAGTAATAAGTTGACTAAGTTGATCTTGGTTTGCCTCAGTTAATTTAGGCTTTTTTAATGTAAAAATTTGCACACCATCCAAAAACAACCCTAGCACTTTCTTTGCAGCAATTACCTGTGCACAAAGTCATCAACAATTGATATTATTATAAAACAAATTATTATGATTTCACGCACTAATGCAATGCGGACTTGGTATAATTAATCTGCTTAAAAATGAGACTTTTGGAAGTTAAAAATTATTTGCAGCTGTAAACCTATTTTTTATTTGCTTTACAAACCACTTTCATGTGTGCAGAACATCACTTTTTACAGTTTTTTACACAATTTCAAATATTACCTAATTGGATTGTGGTTAATCAAATTCCACACATTTGACTCAAAACGTGTTCTAACAGTGTATTGCTTCTGACTATAATGCAAGCAACAATTTATTTAAATATCATGTCATGTCCATTTTTTAAATTAAAATATTGCTTTAATGACAAATCCTATGTATATTGTGTCATTATGTCATGTTTTATTATATATGGTATTGTTGTAATAAAATAAAAAACAGTGAATAAATTAAAATTAATGAGAAAATCATTACTGACAGAACACTTTGTAATAAGATTATTATGATATGTAAAATCAGCTGGTAAAACATTACATAATTTTGCACATATAAGCATCTTATGCAATGAATTTCAATGCTTAGTAACAAATCTTCATTGAAATGCCAAGTTTTCTGAGAAGTATTCAAATTTTTAAAACTTGTTTATATTTTTCTGATTTTCCATAATAGACTTCACTCTGTTTTTATTATTGTTACAGAGCAACAGTATTTTGAAGTGGAGTCGCAGTTCGCAGCGACAAAAGCGCAGTTAAATGTCACGGCAGCTGAGAACGAGAATTTGAAGTCTAAGATAATTGACCTTGGTGAGATTTTAGCATCATAAATTTGGAAAGCACATAATAATGTTTATTCAGAAATCTTTAGCAAAGTTTAGCAAATTCATTCTTGTGAATGTGAGATTTGTTTGACACTTTTGCTAGTCTACGGTTCCATAAATGCTAGTTGATCAACTTCGTTGCATACAGAGTTTTATGATAAAAAAGAGAGGGGAGGAGAATTGTGGGAAGGGTAGAGAAGAGAAGAGTGGGAATAATGGGAAGGGAAGAGAATAGAATCAAAGAGAAAAGAAAAGAGAAGTTGAATTGCAACTTTTGGTAGCACCAACTTTTAGTAGTCATCTACTTGAATTTGACTTAACTTTCTTAGTCATGCAGAAGCTTAATGGCAACTAGGGTACGTCTAAGGAGACAAGACAACTACTTGAATTTGATGCAATTTTTTCCACAAGCCTAAACCAGACTTATGACAATAAAACTGTCGTAAGTGCAGTACATGAATCCGGCCCCAGATTAATAGAAAGCAAAGATTTAGTCAGATGTCATCTAACATTTGTTTAGTGCGGTTAGCAATGACACGGTTTGCTTTATACGAAAGTTGTCATTTGGGGACAAATTTTTGCCAGCGAGATTTTTTACCACCTACGTGCAACTAGTATTAATAAAATCATCTGCTTACAATTGAAATGTTTATATATATTCATTTTACTGCAGAATCTAAATGGAGTCATTCAAGCTCCGAGCTGCTGGAGGTCAAGGAGAGTCATGAAACCACGTTGAACACAAAACTGCAACTTTCACGAGCGAATGAGAACCTGCAGAGCGAGAAACGCGAACTTGTGCTGCTACTGGAAAAGAAAAATCTAGAAGTTGACAAACTAAACGGTATCATTTGTATTATTTTATTTTGTTTTTAATTTTTTGGGATAAATAGTTTTGTTTTTCATTTCTTCCTCTGATGTGAATTGACAGTGGTAATTTAAATTTAAAAAAATTGATTAAGTAAAAAATTTATAATTGCAAAATTAAAGGCATTTTGAAGAAGATGGAAAGACAGTCATGTTAGCAAATCCTCTATTCTGTTTACCACCTCACTAATGGCGATTTGTGGCTTTAATTAGTGGTGTGCTTGGCTGTTTCAGAAAATGCTTAAAGGGGAAAAGGGAATTTTAAAATATATCCCAAAGTACTATCATACAAAGTTATATTACTTAGCATTACTTAGTATTACTTAGCAAAGAGTGCACTACGAATGTACTGGTTATCTTTTCAAACTTTACACAATGTAATTCAAACTTTTTGTTTCAAACGACCTACCATTAAAATGGCTGTGCCTAACGGTCATCGCAGGAATTTGCAAGTTTTGTACAGCGATACTGCTAATGCAGCCTAGGTGTGCAATAAAAAGACATCATGTCATTGATATAAAATTTTGAGTGTTTTCTTGTGCTTTAGGAAATGTTTTAGTATTTTGTAACACACACACAGCTACACATATAATAATAACGTGCGACATACAATAGTAAAATACGAAATGTATGTTAAAAAAGTACTAATTTAATGCTTACAGATAAAGTCCTCCATTTTACCTTGATCCACATTCATTTAAAACTGAATATTTGTACATATCGAATCTGCCTGAAAAATAACCTAAGAGTGTACAGACTGTTTGTATGTTTCAAATGTGTTATAAAACTGTTTACTTTTTGCTATTCTTTCAGAGATGTGCAAAGAAATGTCAGAAAAGGTAACTGCGGCCAACAATGCAAAATGTGAGGCAATAGCAAAACTTGATGAAATTCACTCCCAAGAGATCAGTTTGCAGGTATTGTGTCATTTTTCTTTAAAGTTCTTGTACAAAAATTACAGTGATGAATCATTAGCAGATAAATAATATTTTCTGATATTGTCACTTTGTGATGTTAGTGGTAACTGTCTTACAGATAGTTAAAGTTATTTAGTAGTAATCATTATACAGTAGGCGCGGCTTAATGGACTCACTTTGGGATGGAAATGCTTTGACCCAATTAACCGACTGATTCAATAGCCGACGGGCGTAGCTCGTTACTACTATAGAAGTATGAGTCATGGCTCATCATCTTAGTATGCATGGATTTCAAAGACTTTAAAGCTTTAAATGAATTTTAGAAACAAATTAATATGAAATTCCTATGTGCAGTGATTTAAGAATACTAATTTATATAAGTGGATTAATAAAAAAAAGAAAATAAAAAATCTCACAAATCTGATTATTACAACTAAAAATTACAAAAATTCATACAAGGTCGGTTGCTTCATTTCTTCACAAAGAGGTTGGCTTATTGTCATAATGATAAAAACGTTAAAAATCTGTTGCTGTATATTGCACGTATTCATCCAAAACACCTAATCACCTTGAGCTGCAGTTGGTGATAACCTTGTTTCCCCTGTGAAAAACAGCAGAACGACAAAGAAAAAGTGATTGGAAAAGTGATATAAATGTTTAGCTTCCAGAAACAATAAGGTTAACTGCAGGGGACTAGTGGGTGACAGATTCATAGCAAAACCACTACGCTAACGTATTAGCGCATATCATAAACGTACTCTACCTGCTTACAAATAAAACTATACCCAACATGACTGTTTCTACGTATTTTATAGTGCACAAAATGTATGCAAAGATGACACAAAAGCAGTAAAAGCTCTTTGGGCACACGCAAGTGTCTTATTTTGGGTATGCAAAGGAAAAATATTGAGTCAATTATACGGAGTTATATGAGTCAATTACCGACAGTTGTCATGTACATTTGAATAGGAGTGCCTGTGCCAAGTGTTTTTGAGTCAGTTAGGTGACTGATTCTATTAACTGTGAGAGAATAAATGAGGCCTACTCTATTTATCTTTGCAAGTATTTTCATAAGATAACAACTGTGTAATTTTGGAGTGGTGCCATGGACAGTTTTGGAAAATTAAACCTCTTCACTATAACGCTGTTGCAGTGTTGCTTGTCCATAATATTAATATTACAGTGATAGTAAGCATTCCTTTTTTGTCGCGCTGTTAGTAGCCGCTTTATAGTGGTAGAAGTGCTTGTAGAATGGAAATACACTTTAGTTTCATAGTAACTGCAAAGTGCAACTCTTTAAATCAGAAGTTTCATAACAGAAATCAGAGATTTTTTACCAAACAGTGCTTAAAATCTAGTCCTTTTGAAATCCAAAGAAATGAAAACCAAGCTGATCATCAAATCCGGCAAACTGCTCAGTAGCTCCCTATCTCTAGTAGTTTATTTGCTTCTGTTTTTAACATTGTCTGAGTACTTGTCACTATGCAGCTGGGTAAAATGAGGCAGCCACGTTGTGTTTTCCAGACATGCTAAACTAAAAAAGCTTGCAAAAAAGTTCTTTCTGTTTATGACATAACTGCGACTCAGAGTGGTACCATTAAAAACACAAAGAAGTAATCAGACTATGTAAGGAGGAAATGAATAGTGTGATTAGAAAAATTCATGTAGAAAAAATATGTAAAGTAACCAAAAACTTTACGTAAAATAGATGCAAAGCCTATGACAAAAGTGTCAAACATAACAGTGAAAATTATTAACCCTTTCACAACACAATTTTATCATTTTTTGCTTTTCTAATTTAAAGATCTTTTTGGCAGTATAAAGAGAAGCGATGGGAGCAAGAGAGATCTCTGCTGGAACAGCAAATAACTTTCCTGAAACAAGATTTGAGTGGAAAGAATCATCAATTACACGACTTACGGAACGACAGTGCAAACAAAATATTAGAACTGCAGCATGAGTTGGAGGAGAAGACTGAAGAGGTGAGGATATAAATACTGATAAAATAAAAAGAATCATTTGAAAATTGAAGTGAACTGATTTTGCTCCTTACTTAAATACTTGGTTTTTTCTACATTGTTGACAAACTCACAAATCAGTACATTACTTAATGCACATGTTTGAAATTCGCCATAAAAATGTCAATTATTTAATTTTTAAGTTTTGTTTGTTTAATAATAACTATGAATTCTTTATGTAATGATAATAATGCGTTAAAAAAAACTTCAATATCTGTAGGGGTTGTACAGGCCTTAAAATTGGTTTTTAGACATTTTTTTTCCATTTTTGTGGCATTCTATATTTTCGACTAATGTACAAACCTACATTATAATTGGATTTTTCAATCAATCTTGAAAGACAGTAAATGTGAAGAAGTTAGTATACAGCCTGGATTTGAACCAGAGACAGTGTGTCTCCAATTGTGAGTTTTTGTTGTTATTTTTAACATGCAAACACCATACCAGTTTTTGTGAAGGTAAGTAAGATAAAAAATAAGCACTTCATTTGTTTTTAGTTGAAGTTGCTAACAGAGAGTGCGGCTGCCCTGAGAAATACCAACAACGAAACAGAGAAGAGACTTGAAAGTTTAGTAGACAAGCTGAAAGATGCACACAGTAACTTCAGTCAAACAGAGCAACAGTTTCAAGCCGAACTTGATGCTCAGATCAAACTTGCAGGATTATATAAGAATTCTGCGGATGAATCTGAGAACAAAGTGAACGAACTGAGTACTGCTGTGCAAGAACTGCAGAAACTCTTACAACAAGCAACTAACGCTCACACAGACGTCGAGCAAAGGTATGCCAATGACACGAACAAGCTACAGAGTCGTATAAGTGAGCTGCAAGGACAAGCTGAAAAACTTGAAAAAGAACTGGAAAATGCCAACGATCTTCTGGCAGCTGCTAGGCAACGAGGAGTTATTCTGCCAATGTCTAAGGAAGAATTAGAAACTGAGTATCCAACAGCCGCTGCTACAAGTCGAGTGTTGAAATCTGGCATGACACTGACGCAGATTTATAGCGAGTTTGTTGAAGTGAGCAATAGCTTACAGTTGGAAAAAGACGAAAACAGGCGACTGAATCAGTATTTAGAGCAGATATTGCAGGAAATAGAAGAAAAGGCTCCAATTTTGAAAAAGCAGAGAGAAGATTATGAGAGGGCATTGGAGACTGTTACACAGCTAACAACTCATCAGCAAACTACTCTACAGGTGAGACTAGTATAAGTCAATCTATATAAATTTTATGGTGCACTTACATGAATGGGTTAGTGCACTTATGTAAATTGGTTAGTGGTGTGTGAGTTTGATACTAACTTGGCCGATTACGGGTCACAGAGGGAGAATGTATATAGGTTTTACACGTCAAATGTAGACACAGGAAAGTTCAAATGTGACTTAGGTAAGTCAAATGTAGATGCATTACTTTGAATAAATCGGTAATTAAGTTATTTAAGTGCAAATTAGAAAAAGATAAACCAAAGATAATGCATCTATTAGTAGGCCTATAATGTTGTTATTTTAACTTGGGAGCAATTATTTAATTGAAATTAAAGAAGATTAAATTTAACATCCTTAAGCTTTACCACCTATCCACATTTGAGATACCAATGTCAAACTCATTTGACTTGACATGTGTCTACATTTGACTTATCAAAAACGCTCAAGATTTGTTGAAAACCATTGTTAATACATTTGAACTACCTAAGTCTACATTTGAGTTACCAAGACACATTTGAATGACCTAAATCTACATTTGAGTTAACGTAGGTCTACATTTGACATGTAAAACCTATATATAGCCAAACGTTGCAGAGGCACTTCATCTGGTTCAGTGTCTTGTCTCAGGTGTATACGCTTGATAGTGACTCAGGCTGCAGTGATGTAATGAACATTTCCATGAGTAGACCCTGCCTTTACAGCAAGCAGTGTACACAGGTGTATAAGAAATATCATATGTAGTACATTATTGGCTAACAACATTTTGGTGAATAGAGTTAAGCCACGGTGAACTGAATTTTATTTTAATTAAGGAAGTTATGCAGAGTATGCACAATATTTGGAAGCCAGGGGGAGAGAGAGCAAAGAAAAGAGTGAGTAAAGGAGAGAGGGTAAAGAGAGAGAGAAAGAGAGGGAGTGAGAAAAAGAGTTGTTTTTACATAGATGTTTTTTGTTTGTTTCTTATGACAAGCAGCTATAAGAGTTTCAATACAAAAAAGTCATTTGTTATTTTTTTAATTAATGGGTTGTTTTAGGAATTCCAGAAAGTCACCATGGATGCAGATGATGCAAAACGCCGTTGCGTTATAGCTGAACGTGAGAGCTCCAGATTGAAGCAGCAGACACTAGATCTTAGTCAACAAGTAAAGTCGACTATAATGCATTAATGAGTGAAGATAGAGAAAAACTCTCTATAATGTTTACATTATTTTCTTATTGAGAGGATGTTGTTCTTGCCATTTTTCTGAACAGTTTATTTTTGCCAAGTGCTCTGTATGCAGTTTTAAATTCCGCTTTTGAATTTTCTTCTTAACATGTATTGGAAGCTGTAATTAGTCAATATAGCATTCAGTAGACTCTTTGCTTAGCCATGAGTAATGCTAGATGTAACTGTTAAATTACTGAATTTCTTTTTTTGAGGATTATCATCGTTATCACAGAATGGTCTAGTATTTTGTGGATACTGAGTGTTAAGTTTGATTTTTGGTTTCCAATAATTTTTACTTAGATCTGTTATCCAGTACTTTCTTTATAAGTATGAATGGATATTTTATTTTTAATAGTTTGTGGAGAAGATATTTCTGAAAGGCATCAGTCTCCATTTTAATAATTGTCAGTCCTTAAGTTTTGTTATTGTACAGAAAGCTGCTAGCTTAATAAGCATTAAATTGTCAAAGTTTTTTAGTGAGAGATGGTGTTTGTTGGCCAGATGGGATCGCTAAGTTTATTTCCGTTTTTAATATAGTCTTCAGGATTTTGTTCTGTGTCCATATACTTAGTTTGTCTAAATTTGTTTAAGTGAAACTTTATTGCAAAATTATTACAATAAGGCTTGGACAACAGAACTTTTTTGCAATTTAGTCTTAGGTAGTGGAACATATTTTTATTATTAATTCTGAGAGTGTACTTATATCTGTAATTCAGCGAGTTACATTGACCTAATTTTGGAAATCTTATTAATATTTCAGGTGAAGACATTGCTACAAGAAGTGGAAGAATTACGTGGTGGGTTCATAACTGCTGGTGAGAAAGAGGAAGATGTTTCAGATCCCGACGTTTCGAGCAGTTCACATGTCATCTCCGAGCGACTGGTTACTTTCAAGTGAGTTGAAATAAATGTTGTTGTTTCTATTTTAGACACTGTTTGTAGAACTTTATTTAAATTTTTTTCAGCAGATAAAATTCAGACGGTGAATCTCATGTTAGCTGTGGCGTTAACTATTAATTTTTTATACCGAGTTTGAAGCAAGTTGTATTGCTGTATATGATGAACTCAGTAAGATTTTTTTGCACCTGAAATTGCTAAAACAGTAGTGAACCGTACATTTTTTGTTTTTAGATATAGCACAGTTACCTGATGGTACCTTACACCATACACGCTATGGTACAAACACGTAGTTAATTGAATTTTCGAATCAAACTTTGAAAAACAGGAAATGTGAAAAAGTTTTCACAGCCTGGATTTGAACCCAGACTTACTGCTTGTAAGGCAGATGCCTTAACTGCTATAACCACTACACCCACTACCATGTTCCCCAGCAGTCAGAACAGTCCAAAATTCATCTGTTGTAGTGACCAGCCAATTTTACATCCATGGATTATCATCGTTAATAATAATCTTAATAATTAAGATTGTATTAATTAATTAATAGTGTCAATATGTTTTGCAGGGATATAGAAGAACTACAAAAACAGAATCAGCATTTACTGACTATTGTTAGGGAACTGAGTGAAAAGAACGAGGAAGCAGAGAAAACGACAACCAACAGCAGGTAACGGCCGTTTCCATGTTGCTAAGAGGGGGTAAATCCCAGTATTCCCGAATTTCTTGTTTATTGTTATTGACAAATTTGACATTGACTAGTTTTCCGTTATTTTGCATTATAAATGTGCATTTTTTGTTTATAGAATTGTTGAACTACAGAATCAACTTGAGATAGCAACACGAGATGTGGAGGAATTGAGAGCAGCCAGACAAAGGCAGAGTGAAATGGTAAACCTTATCAATAACTGCAATTTGCAACATTAGTATTAGCATTTTGTATAAGATGTAAAAATGACTTTTGTCATCTCAACTTTTGACTTAAGGAGGGTCTTTGAAGCCATACTGAATGAAAATGTCATTTTTCTCCGGAAGCGTTGACATTTTGCTGATGTGCAGCATTTTTTTTTGCTTTTCAGCACATTAACAAAACTTTAGAGTACCTCGACTGGGAGGTTAATCTATTTTGACATAGGCAAGACTTGTGAAGAGGTCTGGAGCACAAAAACACATTTCCCAATTTTATTTGTATAGTAGCAGGTGGTAATACACTGTCTATTTAGAGGCACGAGCATGTTACATGCACGTTGAGTACCTACAGGCAATACAGGATATACGAGTGGCTTTTAGTTCTTTCTAGGGATCTCAGCTTTTTTTCAGGAAATTATGCACTGTTAAAATAACTGTTTATAGTCAATATTTTTTGAACTATGTATTAAATAAATGATTAAGTAAAGTGTTTTTGTACATTGTGTATTATGTAGGTTGAGTCTATTGTACGACAACGAGACATGTACAAAGTATTGCTTGGTCAAACAGGAGAAAACATAGTAAGTTTTGTTATGATGTGTCCTTAAATGTGTTTATCGTACCTGAGCAAACGTGTTTACTACGATTCAGAAAGTGGTCGTTGCAGTATTGCTTTGCGACTATATAGTTTAACGTATATCATTTTAATGAAGACATTTAATGTTATCTTTTACAACTAAAACAAAGTTAGCGATGTTGTATGACGTGGCGTAATTTTGAAGAACAGTGGCCAAGGCTGAGTTACAGTTTCATAGGAAATGTATATTTAAAGCACGTTACGTTCTTCTAGTACCTTGAAACAAATGTTCATTACAGCCCTGCTCTTCTAAAGGGTTTTGTTGTATTACTTCTCTTAGCTTTGGTTGTAATCAGATTCAGTTTATGCTGTTGAGAATAATCACTAAATTGTCAGATCTAACATGTAATGCGTAAATTTTCTTAATGTTAGTTATACAACACGAGAGGATAATGAAAAGACTTTATCTTGTCTGTAATCCAATTTTTATTTATTGTTATGTAGAATTATTTCGATGGCATTTTAATATTTATAATGAGGAGAACAACTGTGCAACAAAAAAGCGATGGTTACTATTTCTGGCTAAGTTGCCTTTTACTTTTGTTTAAGCTTGAAGTGTTTTTATGGTTAAGTGAGGTACTGAACAGTGTTGGTTATCTGTTTTTCTTGGTTGAATTGCTATACTGTTTTCTTATATTTTGTAGGCTATTTCAAATGACGGATCTCCTCCCCTACTTTCTAAAAGCTCAACTGCCACCAAACAGGCTGAAATTCAGGCAGCTAAATCGGCTCTGGAGCAACTTCAGAAGGAATTTACAGATTATAAACTTCAAGCAGCAGACATCACTAAGTATGTTTGGTTTTGATGTGTTATAATAGGCGTTTTCCCTTTTACTTCTTTGCTTTTGCCTTAATGATAAAATTTGGTAAATTTGATGTATAGTTTTTACTGATCTGTTTTGATCATTTACAATGGTCATTGTCCACTTTGTAATAAGCCTTTTCACAGTTTCACTATGTGCATACGTAGTTCCTGTAGATCAGTGGTTAACCGCATCTTTCTTAACTACGATGGTCACGTGACCTTATGTATGTAACTACATTTAGATGAAATTGGTGAAACGTGTGGCTGTTTTTATCATAATACTGCATGCGTGTAGTTTTAAACTAGCATGTTATTCTTATCCAAAAACAGTTAGCAAAATAACAGCGGCAATCAATGTAAAATGAAATAACTGAAGCAAAAATTAACACCAGGAATAGTTACTAATACCATAGCATGGGCCTCGAGGCATTGTCAAGTGTATACAAATGTGTTGTTTGGTTCAAATAACGTTGTTAAGTCACCTAATCTTCGACCTTTTCACGATCGTCATCAATCAGTGGAACTATAAAAAGGCTTATTATGTTGTTTTCAGTACACATTTGCTTTATACTAAAAGAGAACTGTTTCAAAGGTGATGCTAGGCAGATATGGGAATAAAATATAAACCTAGAAATGCCTCCTTTGATGTTAAAAAGCAAGAACCTTTAGCTCATAATTTTTCAATTTTATTATAAAAATTCATGTTCTAATTTTTGAATTAATCCAGGATGGATCCAGAAATTTGTTTGCACAATAATTTTGGATAGATTTTTCACCATTGTCCACAACCCTAATAGAATCTGTCTTCGAACCATTTAAGTGTAAAACACACTAAAGGTAGTACTTTCTATATGACTGCTTGTAAACCTTTTCATTAATACATAATACATATTTTTTATAAAAAAAAACATTTTTGATGTATTTCTATTTAACGCAGAATTAATGCTGAAGAGTTGGACAAACTTCGCAGTGATGTTTCCTCTCAGCGCATACAGAATGGGCAGTTGTCCTCCCAGTTGGAATTTGCGCACGAGCGTTACAAGATTCTGCAGTCCAATGTAGAGAACTACAAGAAGGAAATTACAGCTCTAAAAGAGAAAAATCAGAAATTTTCATCCAATGTGATCAAATATCAGACAAATGTCAGCACCCTGACACATGTATGTTAGACAATTATCACGTCTAGTATGCCACGAAATGAAGAAATGTTAAAAAATGCTAAAAGAATTCTTAAAATAAAAATGAAGCTATTTCTACTTAAAGCAACGATTTTTATACTAGAAGATGTAGTTGGTTATTGTCAAGAATATGATTCAAAACTGCTAAATTTGGGGTGATTGATTAATCTTTTGCCAGTTTTCGCAACCTCTTACTTTAATGTCTTGGAGTTTTACCAATGTAGCAGCTAACACACTTGTATTGACATATAATTGAGACATTGGGATATTTGGAATTTTTGAACAGAAAATTTTTGAATAGAATTAAGATTAAATTAGTTTCATCGTTTATTATCACTAAGGAGTGAATATTGATATTACATTACAGCTCACCCTTCAGGGCATCAGAAGTTTCCTACTGCACAAAGTATTTAGTTTTGTGGGTTTCTTGGATTATTAAAAAGGACACATTTTCGACAAAACTTTTTTCTTTCAGTGTTTTAAAGACATTGGTTTGGTTAGCTATTTTAGACATTTGCATTATTTTTTAGGAAATAACCAATATTCGAGAGAAGTTGTCATCTGCTGAAGCAGAAGTCGAAGGTTTGAAAGCCGAGCGAGACATTCTCAAATCGGGAGAAAGCCGTCTTCTAGCTGAAAAGGATGCTTTATTGAGAGAGCAAAGAGGACAAAATGTACTACTGTCAAATCTGCAGAATATTCAGGTAAAGTATTCTCTCTTGATATTAGCTCTCTTGATATTAGCTGAAAGCGACAAATAGGCCTGAGAACTTTAGCTTTCTCCATAAGTACTTGTTTTTGTTTATTTTGTCATCATGGTGGTTTTATTTGCAACCGTGAACTTTACTAAAATGTACACAATAATGAATAAAAATCCCGTAATTGTCCCTATTCTTGTCAATAAGAATTAATCTATGTTATGTACTATAATTTCATACAAGTTGTAAAATCTCATAGGTTAGGTACAGGTTGTTTCAAAAGAAACGGTGCAATAGAAATATGAATAAAAATGCAAAATGAAGCTTGACTTCTCCATCAGACATCATTAGTGATGTAAAAATAATATTACATTTTTTATGTCGTCATTTTCATTTTCGTGTGTATAATTAGGTATCACCAAACTTATTGAACTTTATATGGTGTAATAATGGTCTGCTTGTACCTTTTAGTAGTGCACTGTTTTGTTTTGAAACACCCAGTACATTCACATGGTAAAACCATTTTTATCTGATGTTATATTTATTCCTTTCTTTTTAGTTTTAAAAATTGCGCATGTTACCTTGTTCATTGATTTTTAGTAAAAGAAATTTTGATTGTTTTAGAATAATTTAGAAAGATCTGAGACAGAAACAAAGAGGAGATTGGGTAATCGCATTGAGATGCTGGAGAGAGATTGCACTGCACTCCGCCACCAACTGGATGAGGAAATCCAGCACAACAGAACAGCAAATAAAGGCTGGCAAGTAAGAAAGAAAATTTTGAATCTTTAAAATGTTTTTGTTAATTGGTTGCTTTTCCCAGGGCTGGATTAACGTTTAAGCAGACTAAGGATGTGCATAGGACATGAAAGCTCAAGGCCACCAAGCTGCCAAAAACAAATTCAAAACAGATAAATTTTAATAAAGCCTGTTAATGACTGCAAACGTTCAAAATGTGAGGTTGAGAACTGCAGAGGAATTAGACACCATGGCTGAGTTGTTTTTCCATAGCATTATATATTAACTACCCTCTATATATTAGCGTTGTACTGATATTTTTCTTTTTGATGTATTTGACAGTATTACCGATCATGTCTTCGCTATTATTTCTGAAAAGTTGATAACTGCATTAGCCGTAGTGTTATTGAAAAGTGTTACTGATATTTTCACTTTATTTAGTACATTAGGCTATTAGGAAGTTCTTAATGCTTATCTTAGTTAAGTCATTCTAAGGCAATAACTAGTGGTCTCTGGTGTTGTAAATGACTACTTTTTTGTTGTTGGCAAGCATGCCTCCGTTTTTTGTAGCAGATTTATTTAATTAAAATTTAATTTTGCAGTCAATAAAGCGTTTAAGTGACATAAATCCTATATAGAGCAATGAAGCTTGTTTTAAAGTGTTACATAATGCGTAAGCTTTGAGCCGCGAAAAGTGCTCATGGTGCTGCAGGGGTAAAGAGAGAGTCGGAAGTCTCGGGATACTAGGTGCTAGGTGTGCTTAGGGCACCAACAGATGTTAATCTAGTGCCGTCTTTTCCTTATTTCCTCTTACTTAAACATGTTTCTTGTCAGCATTTGAACATTTAAGATAATACATTTGTCAATATTTCCAGACTCAGCTGAAACAAATGCACGACAGATATGAATCTGAATTGGAAGCTCATCAAAAAACTCGTGATGAACTTGTGGAAACGAGCAATAAAAACAAAGATCTGTGTGTCGAGTTATCTACCCTCAAGGCTTCGTTAGCTGCGGCAGAAAGTCGGCTGTCTAATGTACGACCAGTTACTGCTATGAATACAGCTAGCAAAACAGACAAAACTCTCTTAGAAGAGACGGTTAAGGATTTAAAGGCTCAACTGGCTACTTTACAACAGGAAAACAAAGGTATAGGTCAGAAAACCCCTACAGCCCCATTTTTGTTTAAGTTTCTTAAGTTAAAGCAATTAGCATTAGGTGGCTCCACAACATTTTCATCTTCATTTCACCAGTGTGTTATTAAACACATTGTAATTTGCCGTTTGGTTTTAACATTTTTGTAGACATATTTGTTATCTTGCAAACATACTAACAAACAATATAGCTGAATAGTGCAATCAGATGAAAAATGTATTATATTCAAAGAACATGTGTTTTGACCCCCTTGATGCCAAACATTGTCAGATATTGACATATTAATACTACTTAATGAAATTGTTTAGCTTGCTTTGACAATTAACATATTTCTAAGTACAGTGGCCGCCGCTTTTTGTGGACACCTCGGGCCAGCAGTGTATGTCCATATTAAGCGGCTGTCCATATTAAGCGAAGTGACCCATGAAGACCCTTCCCCTTCATTAAAAAAGGCAAAAAAGTGTCTGTATCAACTCGTCTCCTGTTTTATTGAAAAAAAGAAGTCAGACGAGTTTGTTTGGCAGGAAACTTTTCTCTCAACCTTGAACGGAAGGAAGTTATCACAGTTTCGAAGCTCTCAAGGCCACGGCAAACGGCGAACTGACTGATGCAATGACTCACACAGGCAGCAGAGCGGGAAGCTCTTTTCAATTACGCGCGCAGGCCGTGGTTGGCACGGCTGGTTCACGTGCCAAGAATGTTCGCTGTCCATATTAAGCGGCGGTTGTCCATATTAACCGGCGGATTTTATTAGGGGAAAATTCCGTCCCTCGCGAGTTGTCCACAATAACCGGCTGTCCACAATAACCGTGTCCATAATAAGCGGCGGCCACTGTAGTATGTTTTTCAGTCTTTTACACTGTAGTATATTATATCATTTTCTGTTATACATATAATTATCTCGTTTCATGATAACAAATAAACATCACATAATAAACGTCATTATAAACGTAAGTAACAGATAAAATGAGATCACCTCAAATTCAAACTCTTGGTCATAGTAGATCTTGGTAGTGAAATAACTGCAACAGTTAAGACTCTTCCTTTCTTTGCTTTCACTATATATTTTGCTATTGTCCATTGTTTTGCATTGGTTGTTTCAGCTCTCCATAGTCAACTAGAGCAAGCTAGACAACACGCACAGCAACATCGAGTAATGGCTGAAGAAATAGAGAAGAGTTTACGTGAACAGAATGCTGCTAGCAAAACTCTTCAGGAAAATCTAGAAGCAAGACTTGAAGAAGCGCGATATGGTACGTCCGGTCTTTTTAGAAACAGTTACGATAAAAGGGGGTGACTGCTTTTAGAAGTTCTGTAGGGAAATATAACCAACTGCGAGTGGTTAACGATGGAATAAATTTCTTCTATTTTTGTTAATGAACTAATGGTTAACATTGTTTGCTTCCTGAAAACTGCATTTTAATCACATTAAATAATAAAGAATCCAAACATTTCTTGGAATACGTAGTTACAAATTAATTTACATCAAGACAAAGTGTGAGAACCAAATCAAAATTTGAATTTTCTAAAGACGAAGAACAGCAGCCCATGTTTTTATTTTCAGTGTTGAAAACAACTCGCTAATGGCTCAGTTTTTATTGCACAATTCTTCATGTCGTGCATTTATACCAAAAGTGTTTCTCAGTTGATTTTATTATGTCTGTACTTCATTATGAGAGTGTGTCTTTATGCAAATTTATAAAATTGGACGCGTGGTTTGGAAACAGTTCTATTGGAAAAGTGCAGTTTGAGTTTTGTTCTGCATCTTGAAATAACTCTTGAGTGTCTTTTGTCTTAATGTAAAATATGGCTGTATTTGTGTATTTTTTAGCCTATGATTCATCTTTTGCTCAAATAAAACTATGTAATATGGGCCGAGATTGAATTGCTACTCTGCAATCCAAAGTGAGCAAACCAAGAAAAAAAGATTAATTACCTGAAGGCGGTCTGGAAAAAATAATGCTACCATTTTTTTCATTTGTCTTTATTTCAATTTACTTTTTTCAGCTGTTGAGAGTTTGGAAAAGAAGAATGTGACCTTGGAACAAGAACGACAGGAAACCATTGAAGAGAATATACGCTTGAACAATCTGTGTAACACTCAGGTATTGTACATGAGAAAGAAACTATTTTCTCAGCTGTTGCATAATGTTTGTCTTGACATTTGTCTTTGTCTTTCAGAATTCACAACAGTACTTCAAAATGGAGCATCTGAATGTAGTTTAATTTCTGGATTGTTTTGATTTTGTTTTAGGGCAGTGATTTACGAAAACAGCTTTTCGCAGTGCAGAACGAATTACAAGAAGTGCAGGTAAAAGTTAAGAATGCTGTTGCAAACGAGGCCACTGCAGTGAAAGACTTGAAGGAACAGGCTAAAGTAGCAGCTGAGGTGAGAACACTTGATGTAGCAGCAAAAATAAACTGCTAGTCTAATTTATGTTTAAATGTCAAATACACGCCTTAGTTATGGCAGCGTTTGCTTTTGATTATTACATTTGGTTTCGCTGTGTAGCATTGTTTACAAATTAAGTGTCACAGATAAAATGCAGTATCCAAAGAAGCTGTTGCTGGTATATTTGTTTAGGCTGCAGTTTTCTGAAGTTTCATGAGTAAAGCTGAATAAAATGTTTCAGGAAAAAATCCGACTTCGAGGTCATATTTCAGTAGGCAGGAAGCCATAAACTTGAGTTACGGTTTGCACTTGTATTAAAGAAACTTGTTGTTACATTAAATTTGATCTTTAAGTCTTAAAATATACTGATAACCTGAATTCTGCTAGCTACTGAAATAAATTATTTTTCTTATTATTCGTTTAGATCTTATGTGTAAAAAAGGCTGAAAAATAACTGGAATTTTTAGTCCAAAGAAATATTTTTAGGTATTTGAGTCATTCCTTGTGTGATAAATAGAAACATGAGAATGTGTATTTTGAAATGCAAAGATGTAAACACCTTAATCACTTTGCTAGATCAGCATTTGTTATTTTGATTTGTTTTGGTATTGTATTCCATTTGAACTTTACCAAATTGTATCAAAAAGGTATACAGTAAACACTGATAGTTATAAGCACGAGACATGTATGCTTACGGTTGTCAAGTCTGTCAAATTCGTACTCACCAGTGTTCTAAGAGATATTGAGTAGGCACTACTAAACATACATTAATTTTAGCACTTTGCCTCAGATTGGTTACAATTAATGGTGCTTGGTAGTACAAATGAAATAGTAGTTGACACACCTTGCAAATCTTTTCATTGTTAATAGTGACAGTATCAATCAGTTATTCAAGTTGCTCTTCTTTTGCAGAAGGTTAATTAAAATTTCGATATGTATTTACTGTAAAAAGACAATTTGAAAATATATACTATTTATTTATAAATTCAGTCAATTAGTACCATTTAAATTTTACCAAATGCCAATACCAATACCAAAAGTATTGTCATTTTTGCTGCTCAGGTTTCAGTATGTCTACTTATAGGCGCAAGACAAGTATGAGCGAGAGTTGCTACTCCATGCTGCTGACGTCGAGGCTTTATCAACCTTAAAAGTGCAGTTAGAAAACTTCACGGGCAAAGTAAACGAGGCTGAAGAGAGAGCAAAGCAAGCTGAAGAGACATTGTCAACCAAGCAGGTAAACTGATATGCAAACAGGATATTTTATGTGTTGAAAACAGTAATCTGGCACATGTTGAAACTTATTTTAGGTAAAATGAGGTATTTAACAAGTGGTGCTTTTGGTGTATACGCAAGATTTTTACTACTGTCACTATGTGTTCAGCAGTATTTGTTCACTACAGTGTGATTTTGTCCAATGTACAGGGTGTTGCATAAGTTCCTCACTAATTTGATTTTCAGTTTTCGCTGCAACAAATTGAGCAGCGAAGTCCACCTTATAATGAACTCCTGCTCAGTAGCTGAGAATTTTCTTTGTTTATTTTTTGTTTTTTTTCTTTGCTTTTTTTGAGGATCTGAAGTTTTGGTAGTTTTGTTCTGCTACTATGTTGACTCTAAAACAGCAAAATGTTTTAAATTGTTATGTTGGGAAAATTTTTCTCTACTTGCCCTGTAATCTGAAGTTATACTTATTTAGATTTCCCTGTAAAACTTGGCTTCGTTTTATAAATTTAATAGGTCAGCCAATCAGAATTGAGCACAGCTGCTCTTTGGAAGCAAAGAAATCGCCAGGTCTTTTGCTTTTTCTGTAATGTTAAATTTTAAAACTAAAACTATTTGTGATTACTTCAAAACATATATGGAAAAGATTATATAGAAAGTTATATGGAAAAGAATGTGATACGTAGGTGAACATGACTACAGTAGACAATCTGTTACGATATGCTGTTTACTCACATGGGTCTTTTATATCAAAAGCTGATTTGCAGTTGTTTTTAGAAAAGTGATGTGGGAAATTAGTAACCGTAACCTACAGTACTGATTATTGCATAGCTTCTTCTATTAAATATGACAGTATCAGATCATTATATTTTGATTAATCTTGTTTTTTCGAACCAGGGTTTGTGGTCAAGTCAAGAACATGGGCTGAAGGAAGAATCTCTTGAATATTTCAATCGCTTAACAGAATTAGAAGAGCAGAATTCTGTACTACATTCTCAGATGCAAACGGTTTGTGTCTTTATTCCATTTATGCTCTTATTTATTAGATTATTACATTTACATTATGATGTACTAATTTTTAGCAGCAATAAAGATAGACAACTCAATAGGTGAAGTAAACTATAAAATGTTATTTCAAAAGATATTTTACAGTCTAACATAACATGTCCTTAATATTACTTATTTTTGTTGCATTTTAACTTGTTTATATTTATATGTGAATTTTTCATTTGAAATTATAATGAATTTTCTCTGCTAACTGACACATGGCTATCCAAAAATTCCCTTTCATTGGCATCTAATTAATGAAAACATTTGTTATTGCTAAAAAATGAATTGCTGTAAAATGCAATTAAAGACGTGATTTAATTACATTTCTGTTAACATGTTAACTTTAATGTTTTTGGAATGTGAATTAAATTGTTCATCACTTAAGTCAGTATATATACCCTCTGTCTGTCTGTCTGTCTGGGTTTTTTATTGAATTATAGAATTAGATAACAGACATAATTTATAGGCTGATTTGAATTTCCTCAGTCAGTTTTGTCATTCCAGATGTCAGAACAGTTAATTGCCCTTCAGTCTCGCTCACTCAATACATCACTTGATGAGTCGATGAATGTGTCGAGAGAAGATGCAGAAAAATCATCGGAGCAGCTGTTGCAAATAATAAAGTAACATATACTTGTTTTTTTATTATTTACTGCCTAACAGTATCAAGTTTTGTAATGCACAGCTGCAAAACTAATCAGATGAAGAAAATCTGATTGTGTTTGTTAGAACAGCAGAGAAAGAGTCATTTTTTCTACCTTTTTTTCACTTTTTATTGTAAGCTGTCTAGGTGCTTTGAGGGATAATTGAGAAAGTTTATAATTTTAGTAAATATTAACGATATAGAGCTATTGTTCAAATTGCTTGAGACTTTTAACGGTTTTAAATGGTCTAATTTACTCATTATTTCCTAATGTGCAACAAAAACGGGCTGTAATCTGTTTATCACTGTATATTTCAGTGATAAATAGCGACAAAGTTTTGGTTTCTGGAGGTACAGGGTTGTCCAAAAAACGTTTCCCCAAATTAAGTCGTATGTATTCATCTTAGCAAGGGCTTTTGTAAGGGACACCTACATCACAGTTTTCCCTCTTTCCAAACAGCTATGAATGTTTTTCCAAGCTCTGTAGGAAAAAAGTTGGCTAGATGGTAACGGGGCATTATTTTCAAATGATTTTTTCTGGACAACCCTGCGGCTCTAGCATCCAAAACTTTGTCTATACATATATAGTTTACTATATTGTTTGTCTTATGTTTATGTTTTAGGTACTTACGGAGAGAAAAGGAAATTTCTGTAACCAAATGTGAAGTTGCCACTGCTGACTGCTTACGACAGAAATTAAGAGTAGAGTACTTAGAGAAACAACTGTCAGAAACTCAGGCATCACTGAGCGAGGAACGAAAGAAAACACAGGTAAGACAGGTGTTTAATATGTTATTAATCAAATGCTTATTTACTTCTTTGATGCTATGCTTTATTTTTGCAGTTGTAGTTGTTATTTTTGTGATACTCGCTTTTTTGCTGCTTTTTCATAGGATTACCTTATGAAAGCCCATGTAAAATAAATGCTTATAAATCCAGTTTTCCCTCAGGCTTTGTATCTGTCGAATTCCCTAGTAGATATCCATTTCCCTGAAAACTGCAACCTCACTCGACACAAGAAGGATATCGACAGATTCGGCTTTTCTAGATTTGTATCAGTGTGTTCATTTTCTTATCGTAGTCCCTTCCTCTGTGACCTTTGGCCTTGCTTGGGGCAATTTGTTTGAAAAAGTTGAGGAGCATTCTTGCTGTAGTAACTTAGTATTTTAATGAATATAGACTTTGGGTTCCTGATACAAGAGACTTGCTTTTATGCTAGTAGAATTTTTTTAGCTAAATGTGCTCTGTTTCAATTTCTCACAATTTACAATGATTTAAAACCATATGGCATTTGTAGCTTACAGGTAGCATCTTTTTCAGGCGACATTAAAAACTGCAGCTGAACATGCTGAGATGATGAAAAAAGTAGAAAACCTGGACGTTTTGACTGAGAGCAACAGGTTGCTACGAGAAGAGAAGGAAAAGATAGACCAAGAGTTACAGCAGATAAAATCTAAAGTAAAATAATTCAGCTTGGCATATAAGCTTCACTACATTTCAAATTCTGCTGCACACGTTAAGATGCTTTCACTGCAAAATGTTAATTTATTTTACTTTTACTATAGAAACTGCTACCTTGCTTTGACAAAAGGTTTGTTAACTCCGACAAAGCAGTATTATTAAACTCAATAGTTAGTGTGAAACAGCAGTTAAATTAGCGAATACCTTCTTGAAAAGATGCTAAATTCTCAAAAATAGATTTTGCAATTACAAATAACATATAGAATTAGCAATAGCCATATAGAAGGATGATCTTCTGTGAATAGCACCTAATTGTACATAGTCTGCCTCTACCACCTCACTGTGAATGTGTTGTATAAATATGACATTTTAAACCTGCTTATTCATATAGCTCTAGTTTTGTGGCACAGCGCTCGAGTTCTAAGCTTTGCTGGTTTAAAATTTTCAACATCTCTTTCATTTAACAAACCAATATCTAAGTTGTATATTTTCACATAACTTAGTGGTTTAACTAACTCTTAATTTTTGGACTAAAGCTACATTTTGGTACGTGTCTGGTTATATTTAAATTTGTTAACTGTTTCTTTAGGTAATCCAATTGGAAGGTGATATACTTCCATTACAGCAGAACATCAGAGAACTAACTGCTGAGAAGGATACAGTTGTTGCTGAAAATGTGGTTTTGAAATCGGAAGTTCAGAGATGGCAAGCAAGAGTCAGCGAAGTGCTAAATAAGCCTGTTAGCAAATCAGACACGGACGAATATAAAAAACTTGTGTATGTAATTTATATAATATGACCTTTATGTGTTCTCTGGTATCCTGCTTGATTGTGTAAGCTTTTGCAATGGGTTGCAGAAATAAACACAGATTAGTAGGCCCTCCGAAACTCAGGTAAGGCCTGAATTCTTTCACTTGTGAGACCTGAATCACTTAACATTGTGAGGCCCGGATTGTTTCACTTGTGAGGTCTGAATCACTTCATATTGTGAGGCCTGAATCATTTCACTTGTGAGGCCTGAATCACTTCACATTGTGAGGCCTGAATCCTTTCACTTGTGAGGCCTGAATCGCTTCACATTGTGAGGCCAGAATCGTTTCACTTGTGAGACCTGAATCACTTCACATTGTGAGGCCTGAATTGTTTCACTTGTGAGGCCTGAATCACTTCACATTGTGAGGCCTGAATCGTTTCACTTGTGAGGCCTGAATCACTTCGCATTGTGAGGCCTGAATCGTTTCACTTGTGAGGCCTGGATCACTTCACTTTGTGAGGCCAGAATCGTTTCACTTGTGAGACCTGAGTCACTTCACATTGTCAGACCTTTTATTGGCCTTCAACTTTTCTCTGTATTTGAAAGCTTATTGTACAGCATGAAGATTTCAGTTCTTTAAGAAATTGTAATATTAAAGAATTTTAAATAGTTAAAAGTAATTTGGATTTTTTCTAATGCAAATCACATGTTTCGTGCATACGTAGGGCACAACGTAATTAATAAATATTTTAGATGTTCCAAGGAAAATGTACATGTTTATTTGAAAATTGGCATACGTGTTGGCCTAATATTATTCACATAAAGTATTAAGTGTGCAATTTTAATATGTTAATTGTTGTTTACTTATTTTAATTTCTCGTGTTCTGTTTACCTATTTGAACTGTTCATGTTCTGTTTTGTTGCTAAGAACAATTAAAATCAGGAAAACCCGCTGTGTCTTTTTGTGAAGCTATTTGAACACAATTTATTACTGTTTAGATAGCAAGTGAATCAGATGCATATTAAATCAGCGTCGGTGTGATTTTGCTTTCAGTTGTTCTTTCACTTGTCCGGGATTTTTGTTGCTGTGACTATTTTTAATTTTAGATTTTATTTTTGCTATTCATATAAATATTCTAAAGCAATACTAAATCAGATAATCTATTGCGAGTTGAACCCAAGAACTTTTACTTTCCGGGCTACTGTGCCATTTAGCTTTACAGTGATTGTATTTTGTGATTTTATAAAGCTTGTAGCTAAGTACTATAACAGACTGGTTATGGAACTACTTGGAAAACTACTGAGGAAACTAACAAAATTCTAGCCCTTTTTTATGTTACTATCAAAGTTTTGTAACTTTATACTTACATGATTTTTAATTGTATGTTATTTCACATGTGTTGCAGAGAAGACAAGGAGAAACAGCGTAAACAATTTATGAATTTAATTCAAGAACAAAATAGCAAAGCCAAAGAAGACAAGGAAAAATCCCTACAGCAGCAGGCTAGTGTTCACAACGAAACTGCTCGAAAACTCAGGTAATTAGATAGTTGCATGTCGTCTGCACTTGAAAAGTTTTATAACCTGACTATAGTAAATTTTTGCTGGTTAGCTTTGATTTTTTCCATGGAACATGTGACTTTAATACCTTTTAATGTTGCTTCTTGATGTTTTTGTTTGAAATAATTCTTAATATGAGATTATTTATCGTAGCTTGTCATAGTTTTTTGCATTTAGACTATAGGATTAAATGCCTTAGGTGCTCAAGAGAGAGATTGCTAACCTCATGCAATGAGTGCCATGTTGTAATACAAATGTATGACCTGCTGTTAAGCAAACAATGAGTGCCATGTTGTAATACAAGTCTATGACCTGCTGTTAGGCAAACAATGAGTGCCATGTTGTAATACAAATCTATGACCTGCTGTTAGGCAAACAATGAGTGCCATGTTGTAATACAAATCTATGACCTGCTGTTAGGCAAACAATGAGTGCCATGTTGTAATACAAATCTATGACCTGCAGTTAGGCAAACAATGAGCGCCATATTGTTCTAATGCAAAAGTGCTTTCAACTGTTAGGCAAAAAACATTCCTTGCACCACATGATTTTGAAGTATTGATCTATAAGCAAGCTAGCAATCTCTTTCTTGCTCATGCTCGGCATTCTGTGGTATAGACCATTTTCACCATGTTTTATACTGCCAACGAGTGGAATAGCTGAGTGGTCTAGGTGTGTACTTAACAACTTAAGTTGAAAAATTGCGTTTAAGTGATTCTATCTGTCCTATTGCCTTTAGCTATTTCTTTCGTCAAGATGTCTATTACGTTTCCGAATGTCGCTTGACACATGTATGTTTACCATCTCATTTTTGAGGTTTATCCTTGATAATGAACTAGGCTCCAGCAATTCTGCAACTATCAACATAATGAATATGCCTTTTCTATTGAGTGTTGGATATTTAACTGTATGAGAAAATTATATTTATAAATGGGAACTTTATCAAACTCTTCATGTTAAAACAACTGGAACAAAATTTATATCACAAGTTCTTTAGTTTTTCAATATTGGTAGATTAAGGCTTTGTCCTTTAACTGTTTCCTGCACTGTTCCCGAGTACTGATTGGTATTTATGTTATGTCTGTGTAATGCTCAACACAATGTTTGCACAAAAAAGAAGTCCTCGGTTTTGCCTAGATTGAATCTCATTTTTTGAATTTCCATAGAATTATTTTTAATGATTTATTTGTATATGTATTTTAACATTACAGGGAAGAAATTGCAAGCCTTTCCACATCGCTGAATTCAACAAAAACTGAACTGGAGAAGTATCGAGAGGAATCAGTTCAGTCAGTGTATGTTTATACATCACATGTAACGAGAATTAAATTTGGGACAATTTGATTCTTGGTTCAATCAGTCAACCTGACTAACGAGTTGCATAAATGCACGCTCTTTCAAAAACACAGGAGACAGGTGTGGTCAAATAAAGTAATGACTCCAGAAAATTCTTTCAAGACCATACATTTAAAAAATAAATAAAGATCCACCCTTTTTGCACAAGTTAACTAAAAACTTAAAAATATTGTTGAAAAGGTGCCAACTTTGAAAATGTGTTGTGAGTGAGCAGTTGCTGCCCTTGTTACCCTATTAACTACACCACTGATAAAATGGTTTAATCTTTGAACTGCTCCTGATCATGGCAACTTGTTACAAATGTTTGAAGTTTTTCATTATTTGGTTACTCCTGCAGTTGTTGATCTATGGTTGGATGTTATTTCAAGTTTTGAAATATTTTAGTGCTGTAGTTGATCAGCTGAAAGCTGAAGCAAACAAGAAGGAGGAAGAAATCGTAGAAAAAACAAAAGCAAACAATCAGTTGAAACGCATCGGACGCAAGTATAAAGTTCAGTTTGATGAGCTGACCACAGAGCATAGCAAACTAAAGGAAGAACTTGAAAAACTGTATGTTTTACTCATTTGACAATTTCTTTTCACTCATAAGACTCTGACAAAAATTTTTCATTTTTAAGTTATTCTGTATTTATCAAAACAAATTTAGTAAAGAATGTTTCATTAGGGATCCTCTTCAGTTGCATTATTAGAATGATAACTCTAAATAAGATTAAAATTTTCTTTCTAACAGGTTTCCATATTATCCTGATCTTTATTTATATATTATCTATATTTATTGCAACAATGATAAAAAATCAATTAGAAAGAGAACATTTTTTACAAATTAAAATTTGCTTTTGTTGATGTTCCGAATTTGCTGCCCCTTGTACTTATTCATGCTCATACTGGAAATAAATTATGAATAAACTTTTGTATTTGACTTTAACCTTATTTTTGATTTTTAATTTATTACTTTGGCATTGATTTATTGATTATTGATTTTTATAGCACAGTTGCTCAACCTGCAGGAAGTATAGATAATCTATCAGAAACTAAAGTTGCTGATCTACAACAACAGATTGCACAACTTGAAGAGAAAAACAAAGCTGTCGTAGAGGAAAAAGAGGCTTTATCTACCGTTAGTAATCTACACAGATATGTTATTTGTATCGTGGAATGTTTTTTACTAGATGTTTGGATGCACTGTAACCGCTGATACTTCAAATGTCCACATTATCCTTACATCATCCGATGTAATATTAGCTTGTTTGTGACAGTAGTGGCAGTTTCAATCATTGTTGCTGTAGTCAGGGCCGAATCGTGACTTTTGAAGCTTCTGGGCTAGTGAAATTATGGTGCTGCCCTTAAATGGAGCCACCCTCCAAATCATCCACACCCGTCTTGAATATCTTTTACTCGTGATATATTTTTGCAACATTTATATAGTAAACGTATTGCAAATTCTTTAAATAAACTAGAATAGCTATCTTTTGATTGTCAATAAAAACATTCTGTAAGAAATACCACCATTTTACTATTTATTGCAAACCAAAATAGCACATATTTCAACACAACCATAGTGAAAAAAACAGATTTTTTACCAAATATTATCAAAGCTTGAGTGCCCTAAATTTTGATGGGCTCTAGGCTGCAGCTTATACTAGCTTATAGGATAATCCGGTCCTGGCTGTAGTTATTATTAAAGGAAAAATGAAAAGTAGCAAACTCGAATTACTTTTATTTGCTATCTTGAATTAAGATCTTGATAACAGCTGCATTTGTCAAACAGGAGATAGAAAATCTGAAGAAAACTGAAGAGCAGCAGAATGTATCAATAACAGAGAAAGAGAATGAGAAAGAAAAGATGAAAAAGGTAACAATGCTTAGATAAATCATAGTAGTAACATTAAAAGTAAAAATTGATCATATGCATTATTCTCATTGGTACAAAATCAAAGTAACATCAACTACATCTGTTAAACAGGAAATTGCATCTATGAAAAAGGCTGAAGAATGGCAGAATTCCATTATTACGGAGAAGGAGAACGAGAAAGAAAGAATGAAGAAGATGTTGGCTCAAGCTCGACTGAAAATTAATCAGCTTATAGGTTTGCTTCTGCTTTTACTTACCTGTGTTACTGTTCTCTCCTTTTGATGGTCTTACAATGAGAGGCTTTTAATTGCATGAGCATCTAGAGTTAGGTGAAATATAATTATGCGATTATGCACATTTGAGTAGGAGACTATCTGAGCTTAATATTTCATGTTTATTAGCGAGGAATATGTACTACCAGATGCATTTAAATTTTGACTGCATACATATTTCTAAATTTGTTGAGGATATGCCTGTGAAACTTACTATATGTGTGTGATAAACTAATAATACAAACTTCATAAAAAGTGTGAAACAGAGTAGTTATAAATAATTTGTTTTTATTTTAATATTTTCAATGATAATCACCAACAGTTTTAAGAAGTAATGTCATCTGTAATAAAACCTTTCAATAATCTACCTGTTTTTTAACTAGAGTCTTTATTTTACACTGACGTTAAGCTGTTTTTTCCAGGCCAGAGGGATGTGACAATTGGTGAACTAGAAGAATCCAAAAAGCAATGTACTAGTTTGCAATCAACGTTAGGTAATTTAAAATTATGTTCAGTATAATTATAGAAATATAAAATTGCTACTTTGTTTCGATGAAGGAAAATCTATTGTGCTTCAGTGACTGTATATTATAGAATATTATAGAATGTTATTTTATTCATGCAGAGGAACAGAAGCTGAGGTTTGCATCATTGAAAAGCCAAATGGATGCGAAGATCACAAAACTTGATAATGAGTTAAAGGAAAGTAAAGACACGAAGCAAGGTCTAGAGTCTCTCGTGGAGAGGTTAACACGAGAATACCATCAGCAACACTCATTGGTAATTTTTAGTTGACCTCTTTGTAGGAGTATGCAAGTTTTCTCCCTGACAGCAAACTCACAAGTGTGAACTGCTTTGCGAGTTACTGTCGGCAACTTACTGCTGTACAGTTGATGTGAGTTACTGTCTAGTGTGAATTGCCTTTCAACACTTCTTGCAGTAAATAGAGAAATCGGGTTCAGCTCAATGCTTACTGTCAGAATATAACTCGGAGCAAGTTTTGCTGTCTAGTGTGAACACGCTTGCAAGTTACTTGGCAAGAAAAGTTACTAGATTGAACTCACTGTTAGAGAATAGTGTTGTGTCGTGAAACAAGAAACGAACATTTTGACAAACTTCTTTAGAATGTAAAGCATGAGATTATACAAAGTTTGTTTGAAGTATACTGACTTGTGACTTGAATTTAGAAAATGTGATAAATGAACTTCTCTACTGCAGATATGCTAGTTGCTAGCAAAGCTGAGCATTTTTTACTTGATTTTCCTAATTATCAAATCGTTTTCTGTAGAAAATAAACTGTAATGACAGAAAATGTGCTGGTAGTTGTGTCTGTGATTTGGTCTGTTTTGATGCATCTAGTGGGTTTGGCAATTAATGCCATTGTGAAGCAACATTTAAATTTTATCTGCTAGTTTGTTGAAAAGTCAATTAAACCCCACCTTGGACTCCATTGGTTATTTCTGGCTTAGGTTAGTAGAATGCATTTTTCAGAATTGAGAGGTAATGATTTTGTCACATCAAGAGGTAATGATTGTGTTTTGTTCATTCATAAAGCAGAGATACAAGAAGCTTGCTATAGTCATGTATTATGTGTGCTTTTTTTGAAAATGGCATATTTTGGTTTCAGTTTGCACAGCAAACCAAACAAATGGGCTCTGGAGTATCTGGTCATGTGGAGAGAGCCAGGTATTATTGCTAATTTCATCAAATTAATTTAACAGTAAATTTACTAATTCAAATGCATTTTGAAACCATTGATATTCGTGCTGGTAGTCTCCATTTACGAGCTATGCGACTTATAAAAATTCAACATTATAAGCCAACCGGCTGCAATTTAATTAATTATATTACAAAACCAATTATAACTCGTATTTCCTTCTACTTTTTTAAACAAATTAACTTTAAATAGCTATTTCGACAAATTCATCATAGCTGCCACGACACTTAGTGCAACACCTTGCATGTAGGGGTGCACCGCTTTAATACCCCTGTCCGACTTGCATCAAGTTTGTTTTGCAACCAATTTGCTAGAACATATTCTGATTGTAAGTCGTCGACTATCTGTATTGGCAAATTTTTCTGTACTGTTTTCAGTCAAATAGATTAGCAATTTAGAATACGTTCTTATTTTAAGTGATGTTATTTTCCTAGTTTTTGCTGTTTTGTTGTTAAAGGACAAGAAAAGGGGTATCTGAAGTAGGTTTCAGAAAAATCGCCTTAAAAATTTATACTACTTTACAGCAATTTTGTGAGTATATCGTACTTGTGTTGAAAGGAATTTTTGTTTGTTTTCATTTTCTATCTCCCACAATACTGTTCCAAGGGCGCCATTACATGACGTCACTTACGCAAATGTAAATCAGGGGAAGAAACGGAATTACTTCCCAAAAAACTTCTGATGTAAATCAATATTACTTAGCATTTCGCTTACCTGCTGAAAAGACTTATGTAACTAGAAATGATAATTTAAAATGTTTGTGCCAATTGGCAAAATGTCACTGACTCACCCTCCAAGGTGCGCCACTCATTAGCCAAAAACGTATTTTTAATGTTGTTGATAAGCTACAGTAATTTAAAATTTTATTTAGTTAGCAACATGTAAGCTACGAATGCTCTGATTATTTTTTCAAACTTTGCTTAGTGTTATCTAAACTGGTTTCAAATGACCTACCATTGAATGGCTGCTCCTAATAGTCATCATAGGAGTTTAAATTGACGCGTTTTACACAGCATTACGGCTAATGCAAGCCCTGCGTGCAAAATGTTAGTTTGTAAGTGGTATAAAATTTCGAGACAAATTTTTTAAGCTTTATGTAATGGAATGGTCTTCTTGTGCTTTAAGAGTTTAATAGGAATATTAGTTAATTTTTATAGTTTGTATTTTAGTTCTGTATATGGTCAATGTGCTTTTTCAGTATCAAGCCTATTGCCACTCCATCTGGCAGCAAGCATGCAGCAACTGTGACACCAGTTTCGGCTGTGACGTCATCGGCAAAGGCCACTCCCACTGCCAGCATTCGTCCAATGGCAATCAGTAGCCAGCAAACGCCGACTGCAACCGTCATGCCAACACCTTCTGGTGGTGAACATCATGAAGGTATTACTAATGTAATAGTGGCTAATGGCATAAATCTTTTAAATGGCAAATGAAACAGTTTCAATCCTATTTACTACATTAAATATGAAGCAAGAAATAGTATTTGCTAGTGTCAATTTATTTATTTTACAGAGCAGCAACAAACTACCACCATAGGAATAAGTCCTACTCCAAGGCAAGCAACTGTGCAACCAACCCAGCAAGTAATTCCTGCCATCATTGTTACCCCATTAGTTGAAGGCGAAGGTAAATCAATTATTAAATAGCTAATAATTGTTGATAAAGACACTTTTTGGACTATTTAACACTAATTCTAATTGAAATAAAAGCCAAACCTTCTGGGAAGTTAACGATCATTTCAAACTTTGGCACTCCCATTTTGATAATCCATTTTTCCACCAATGACATCTTTAGTCAACTGAAGAAAAAATGCAGTACACTGTCAATTTCCGTCGACATAATAAGTTTCTACAAAAACATAGATAGCTAATTTTGTGATATTTTTGCATAAACATTTGGCAAACTGCAGAAGTTTGAATGAGTTTAGGCAGCAAGTGCTTACGGAAAGCCATGATGCACTTACTAAAAGCCTAAAAGCAATGAAATCCACCAATTACGTCTTAATTTTGAAGAGAATTGTGGCTACCTTCGTGCCTGAGATTTTCTGCACAGCAGCTGTATAAACAAACTTTATGCTTTATAAACAATTTTTTGCAAATTTCTTTGTTTTATAGATATATATATATATATATAAATAAGTATATATATTTATATTATATATATAAGTTTAAGCAATTGCAATAGAGTAAATGCAAATGCTAAGTGGCTTGTCTTTTCCTTTAAAATGAATACTTGCATGCATGAGAATCTAACTTGATCAAATATTCAGTGTGATACCTTTCTTTCTAGTCACTTTAACAGCTTACTAAAACGCGTTTTACAATCTTTGTCAAAGACATTTCAAGATTTTCCGTCCCTTAAATATAGTTTTTTTAATAAACGTAAACATGATAATTATTATTCATTAAAATATGTCACTAGCTAGGTTTACTATCTAATCATATAGCTTTATTTAAACTTAAGCCCCTCTGTAAACTGCTTAAAACAACTGGTAGTATAGTCACTTAAAATATTTTTCTTGCTACAGTTGAAGAATTGGTAGAAGAAGTTGAAGAACATACAGCTGAACCTGCTAGTGCAAGTCAAGCTGCAGGAGGCAGTGAAGTTGCAGAGGAATCTGAAGAAGTACCGCAAGAAGCTGCTGCTGATCAGTCATCCAGTGCGCACGCAGCTACTGAACCTGCTGCTGTAGCGGGATTGTCAGGTTTTAAAATTTATGCGATACATTTCATCCATGTTCCTTCCTACATTATTTAATAGGCGAGCAGTATTGCCAATCTCTGTATCTGTACTCAAGATCACAATTCAATGGGTTATTTAGTAGACTGTGGTTCTTTGTCACTTATATTTGGGAACCAATATCTGTACATCCTTTAATGCTTACAAATTACCCAGAAGCTTAGATATTACCGAGATTTTTTGCAACTATTTTGAAGATACCTAACAAGGTAAAACTTGAATTGGAAAAAATTTCAGGCAGTGTTCCAGAAAAGCCTATAAATCAGTAAAAGTTTTAAGAATGTTCTTGTTTTGGGAATATAGCAACTTCCTGAGAAAGTTTTACTGAAATTAGCACTTTGCCAAACTTCATTGCACTTGAGGTGGTAAGTCTCATTTTTGAGCATCCTTTATTTGGTTTTCTTAAGCTTTGCTAAGCACGTCATCGAACACTCTCCAGTGCTTTTTATACAAGCAGTTTCTAAACCACTGAGATTTAACCAGCAGCTTTATATCACTATTCTAAAGATTTACTATGTACAGCAAGGGTGTTGTTTTAATTGAAATTGTGCAATTTACGTAGTTAAACGATCTAGAGATCAGTTTGATGGTGGAGTGGAGAGCTCCGTAATCTTTGCCACTGCAATCCCGCAAAAGCGACCCAGAGCGGGAAGTTTCAGCGAGCAGGCACAGACACGTGCAGAAGAAAAACCAGCTGAACAAGCAGGTACAAATTTTTGTTGCTTACGCTGTCACTCTGACTCGAGTTTATTTCGTTTTGTTTTATCACTATTTATATATAATTATCATAATAAGAATATTCCCCTGTGCAAGCTACAATACAACATACATGGCAGTGAAGAAGCTAATGAGGGTCAATTTAAATAAGGCAGTAAATACAGGGTGTCTCAGACATCAAACTTTTACCTTTTATTTTTTAACAAATGGAGTAAAATGCTTGAAAACAGGTACAGATGAACTAAAGCATTTAGCACTTTAGTCCAATTTCATTCGTTTGGCATTCATCTAATTTTAATCAAATTAGACGAAAATCTGAAAAGAACTGCTGCACTAGCAGGCATTATTATTTTTGCTGCCTTCTTTAAGACACTTGTGCTGATGATTAGCACGCAGTTTCCAAAATCAGCAACCATTTCAAGTTAAATGTATGCACAACAATCTCTAATTGCTATTTCAAGTTAATGAACACGTCTTAGTTGGTCTATTTTCATTTAATTTTTGCCTGGTGTAGCCTTGTTGAGAAGTTTCAGAATGTTTCAAACTTGTCAAGTCACAAACTCAGTTTAAAGAACTTAGGGCCCTATCCAAAGACAAGTTGTGTTTCTTGGGTTACAAAAGTCTTTTAACAGCTCAAGAACAATGAGGAAGGATTCACCTTGTTGAAAACCTACATTGACAGAACATTGTGGTCCATATGCTGTTTTTAATTTCCGCTGTAGTTTATTTGGTGATTGATGGACGTCTTGTCGGGCTGAAATTTGGCGCCTTGTTTTTAACGTGACTGTCATTGCCATAGCAACAGAGTTCCAGTCAAAAAATAAATGAAAACGAGTATCTTGCTTGCTAGTTAAAGATTAGAAGTTGACATATGCGTAGAATTTATTTCGACAAAGTGGGAGAACTGTATGGATGAATCACCAAAGAATGACCTTTTTTGATGACTCCAAACATTTACTGGATAAGCAGTAAGCTAGCATGACTAAGCAGTTGTAAAAAACAACGTTTTAATTCAATGTTTTTGTGTATTACATGTATACACATATATTCTTTTATTTTTTTTGTATACTTTTTTCTGCAATTGTCAATATTTATATATAAGTGCACACTTATATCTACAAATTGTTCTTAACTTTTGTTTTTTTGTTTAGAGCTACTGTATTATTCTTAAGCTCTACACTTAACCCCATTTCACAGTGAAAGGGCTAAGGAAATGACAGACAGATCAGAAAATTTTCGACTTTTTCTTGAAACCTGTGCAGCAAGAAAGTTCATTTCACAATGAAGCCACTTGGTTTTTTCTGTGCATTTAGTTAGCTGCAGTTACTTTGCGAGTCGCAGGGTTATAGCTATTGCTCATCAATGGGGACAACAAAAATGACGTGTTTTTACTGTGTGCTTGCAATTATTATGAGAACATTAATTACGATCACTATTGGGTTCATCCAATTAATGAAACAAGACATTTATTTGGAAGAAATCCGAAAGGGACAGTTGGGTTAGTGTTGTCCACCAAACTTTGTTTAAAACTTATTTTGTTTATCTTCAGGAAAGATAAATTAGATGTTAAGATAGATTTTTGTACTGATGTTTTGTAGCTGCCACAGCTGCAGTGGTAGAACAAATTGCAGAACAACCTGCCATAATTGTGACAAAAGTAACCTCCGAATCAGCAGTTCAAAAAGAGGAAAGTATCCAAAACATAGCCAATGTGGAAGAAAAGCAGCCGGTAGATGCTGGAGATGATGATGTTATATTAGTAGAGAGTGGTGAAGAAGAAGAACAGGTACAACTGTATTATGAATACGATGTGTATTTCTCATTGTTTGCATTAGTCTGGTCTATATTTTGCTGCTTTATGTTTTCATTATTCTGCTTTTGCGATATCCTAACAGTAGTCAAATGATGATCAAACCTCAAACTAACTGTAGTAAACCCCATTGCAAATACATTAAAAGCATTGTCTGTTTTAATGAAAATTTTAAACACAAAACAGTTATATAAAACATGTTCGACAGTATAAAACTAGTGTTGCGGACCCCTCCTCCAGACGCTGCCAGGAGGTCAAAGGTCTGCAAAAGCTGTTTAGCATGAGCTCGATGCATCATGTAGAATTTCAAATCAAGGAAAAGGCTAAAGAATACCAATTAGAATCCAACTATGCTCTACTGTTACCTACTCACTGTCACAAGACCTGTTTAAGCACTAAAGATAGCAGCATGCATGCTGAACGTGATGAGAGCAACACCGACAGAGACAGAACACAGAACAATTGTATAAAACATGTTTGTATTATTACTAAAGTAAATGTTCGTATTACATTCTGGTTTAAAATTTTTATTAATGCTGAGATTTCCCAAAGATATATCTAGTCTGTTTTTTCTTTATTTTTGTCACGGTTGTTTATATTGTAGCCTTTCTGCAGTCAAATTTTATGCCAAAACTTTTGTTTTTGGCAATAGCAAAAGTTTTTCGTATTATCGATATGTTAGCGGTAATGTTAGATTTTTAACCATTGTGCACCACATTTTTTCTATACTAGATACAAATGAAATGAATTCTGTTATAATTGCTCTGTGTTGAAGATTTGCTGGTAGTTAGCTTAGCGAATGTGGGAAAATCTTTATTAAAAAAACAAGATGCAGATAGCAAAGCTTGTACTGATAAATTCTTGTTGTCAGAGCTTTTTTATGTACTTGAAGAATTTTGAGTATGAGCAACCAAAACTGATAACTCTGAACTAACTTGGCTTAAACCATAAGTTGTTACTGACATAAATTTTTTGTTTTGGTGTCACATATAACTTGTACTTCATACTATGCTTTCTTTTTTCATAGCCTGCTGAATACAGTGAAGAAGATGACAATGATGAAGAAGAAGACGGGTTTGACGAAGAAGTAGATGCTGAGGAGATGAGAGATTTTGATGAGGAAATATCTGACATAGCTGAAGACTATGGGGTAAGTTTTAGAATGAGTACTGTGAGTACTGTATATCTTATAGTAATTCTTATACTAAATTATCAATCTTATACTCTGTGAGCAACAACAAAAACTAATTTGGAACCACTTTTGGTAAAAATATACTTTTTGATTTAGTTTTAATATTAAATGATACATTTTTTTAATTTTGGCCTGACTTTGTCAAACAACATTTGTTTGTGATATGTGTTTGTTATATTTGAATTTCACGTATGCACATTTTGCTCCTGAAATCAAGCTTCATGCTTGTGAACATCAGCTCACATTTTGTTCACAGATTGATAAACAAAAACTGGTTTCTCTGGTTACTTTTGTACGTATATTTTGCAAAGCTTATAGTGACAAGTAGTGAGTACCAACTATTGAACTTTACTGTGGAATTGCAACACAATATTTAAATTCAGTTTACTTTTGCTTGATTTTTTGAAGTAGTATCGTATACTAGAACAATATGCAAATGCACTAGTTTTCAAATTTGAGACTGCTTGTTTATTACACTTGCATTTATAAATCTGTGGCTATGGCCTAATTATTTATCTATAATTTTGATTTTAACTGGCAACAGCATGCTATAGCTCATTTTTTATTCATGAGTTAACCATTACGTTTACAAATTGTGTTTAATTTGCAGTCATATTCGTTCAGTTTATTTACTGAAATTAATGTGGTCAAAAATTAAGTTATCATGAACCGATGACAACTTGGTGGGTTATCAAAAGTTTATAGAATATGAAATGATTTGAAAAAAATTCCAGGATGTGTGTGTCGTGGCTAATACTACTTGTATTATCTTATAGATGCACAATGAGTTAAAAGCTAGTGGTGCACTTCAGTATTATATAAATATGCGAATAGGAACATTAAGTTATTTTATTGTGATTCTTATCATTTTGTTATTTTTCCTTATGAATCTTTTGTACCGTATGAATACGAATAATTGGTATAAATATAAATAAGGTTTACTGAAGTTGTTGTTTTTGTTTATTATTCTATTTGTCTTTAGGAGAACGAGGAAGAGCTCGAAGAACCAGAAAGTGAAATGGTTACATCTGGAGATGGTGATTCTGATGTTGTTGAAGTCATCGAGGATGATGATGATGCTGATGAAACTGATGAAACTAATCAGATGGAAACGCAAGAAAGTAGAATGGCTCCCCCTCAGGATGCACCTGTGGTGCTACCTATTAGTGGCACAGGTAATTATGTAATGCATAAATAAAATGTTACAAATAAAGGTGTACTCTCTATAGAGCATGAATCCAAATGTGATAGACCAGTGTTAAGAGAAGATTATTATTTTAAGACTGAGGCAGGAGTTTTGTTTATTAATTAATGAGGAATATTGTATTATTTCCATTGTAAAGGAATAAGGTTTTAAGAACAATATAAAAATATTTTAAAATTTTGTTATTTGGATTTTAAAATGTTATTTAATTTAGTACCTTGTTCAGTACTGAGTACTCTATAACTGTTGGAAGGCATTCTTCAAACTGTATTTAGTAAACTAATTACATTTTATAATACAAAAATTAACACATCAACATGTAGAACTATTAAAAGATGCGTTATCTGCATCTCTGAAATTTGAAAGGAATGGAAAACACTAGCAGAAACAGTTTAAACTCTGATTTTACTCTGATAAAAACTTATTATCGAAATCTCAGCTATAAAAACTTAAAACTTATAAATTAGTCGTTGACTCTTTTGCCTGTTTTGTTTCTTTCAAATTTTGATAATTTTAGTAAACTAATTAATTTATTTAACACAGCACCACAACAGGCTGCAGAATCAAGTGAAGCTGTTCGTCCTTCTTTTCTTCCTCGCCTGCCAATGCGCTCAGAACGTTTACCATCAACGGGGGCACGTACTCAGGCAACAGGACCGTTTACCGCTACCGCCCCAAATTACGATGAAGGAGATGGGATTGTGCCAAGTACACCTACTCTGTCTGTGCCTCGTCGTAATGACGGTTTTGCTGAGGCAGTTAGGTGAGTATAATTAAAGCAAAGTGATAATGATACAATCTATAATTATTGCTATTTGATGAAAGATTTGTTATCATCATTGTTTCATTAGTTTTTCAATTTTGTTTAAGTGAATGATGTGCTTTATTTGCTCTTTTTGCAGCTCTCCCCAAGTGGCGGCGGGGCGGTTTGTGTTTGGCAGTGGAGGGGAGCCGTCGAGCAATGATCCCTCACAGTTAGCTTCTCAGGGTGCTTTAGGAATGGATGACACGAAGATGGACTTGTCACAGTTTGACGAGTCAGGGGGGAAAGCGTTACCAACTACTCCTGTGCGTAGTTCTCCGGCAACTGTTTCACAAGGTAAGCGAACAATACAGACTGTAACACCATATCTGTTCTTGTTCAAGTCCTTCTTTTTTGAGTGTAATTGATTCCTTGACTTAATTCATAAATATTGGGCTTTGTTGATCTGTTCAGGTACTTATTGGCTCAGTACTTGTGTTCCCAGTATGTAGTAGCTTATGCACGTCAAAGAATGACAGCAATTATCATTTTTTCAGAACATATTTTCCAATAAAATTTCATTTGCTTTTTTCGTTGGAGAGAATTACATTTACTAAATTTGTTTCATTATTAGATGTTGATTGATTTATGTTTCACGGTTTTCATTCCGCATGCATTAACATTAAAGTCTAAGTGATGTATTGCATTGAGTTGTATTTTTTAATATAAATTGAGCAAAATCTTTTTAACCAATAATCATTAGACGCTGAAGCTGCGTCAGTTGCTACTACATCAGCTGACTCACACAGTAAGTTAGTTAGTTCAGCTGAGGTTGACTGACTTTTGAGTTGAGTTTGCTTAAAGAAAAAAAATCAGCTAAGTCTGCTAAAGCTGCGAATTTTTTTAGCTAAATAAATGATAAATTGTCAGCTAACTGTTAATTATGAAGACAAATTTTTTAAATCATTTGTGTTGCTTATACACAGAGAAAAGCTGATGTTAAAATTCAAATAATGCATTAAAGATCAATTTTTTATTATAAAAAAGCAATGGATTTATTGCAAATATAATTTAAATCCAACTCTTGGCGAGGCTTATCTTGAAAACCAGAATGATCCCATATGTGTTACTTGAATTGCCTATTTGTGTATTTTATTTGAAATGACCAGCTTTCTTGTTCAAAAATTTCTAAAGTTTAGTATTTATGCCAGCACATGCACAATCTGGCCACAAATCCGTGACACATTTGCCATATTTCAACCAGTAATTTACAGCATCACAAGAGCGAAAATCTTCGCAGCCGGTAAAAATATTGGCCAGCTCAACTCGTATCATTGAGCGGCTAGCGTGACTAAACCTGGGTTTCTTATCGGCTATGTAGGTTGTAGAAATAAACCGGCTGGAGCTCAGCTGAAACGGCCCAGCTCTGGGCTCTAATAATTATTAAGATGGTTTTCATAACTATTTTTTACTTAGTTATTGATTAGTTGATCGATTTACTTGGATTTGGTTGATTTACCTCTTTTGTTTTGCTGTACAAGACAGCTTGCATACGTAAGCTCAGACATGACAATTATTCTAACTATTGTAAAATTAGGCGTCTAAAAGGAATGGAATGTACATCGGAAGTTTACTAAAAACTGTTTTCCCAGACATTCATTCATTAATTAATTAGTTTCTTGGACAGTACAGTGGGATGATTATCTACCGAAAAATGTTTTTGTCAGCCAATATTTTCGTTGAAGCAAGAGAAAAATTATTGCAATATATACTACCATCTGTACCCACATACTATACCAGCTGTATGTAAGAATTTTACCGATAGTCATTTTTCTTTATAATGTTAGAAGCTCCTACTGTGACTGAGACACCATTAGATTTGGAGGCGTCACCCGAGCCTACAGAAGAAAATATTCTTGGAGCAGAGGAAATGTCTCAAGATACTGCACCGGAAGAACTTAAAACTACCACACTAGCAGGTCACTCCACAACTGTTGTAGAACTCAGTACAGATAGGTAAACATTTCTCCCTTTTGCATTTAATTGATTAACAGTTCAGTTTTGTTGAAAATTCATCATGCTGCCTTCTGGTTTCAGTCAAGAAGGACCATCATTAGTACCTAATATACTTAGACACCAAAATAAAACCAAAACCTACTGAGATTTATGACTAATTTGATAAACAATCACAAAAAGCTAAATTCTAGAGGGTTATGCAGCATAAATATAGTGAAAAATCAAACAGTTTTTTTGTGAACTCTGGTGTTTAAATACTTTAGGCTTTGATGACTGTCCCTATGGACCGAGACTGGCAGCAGAAGTATTTTTGATTAATTTTGTACTGTTTGCTAAACATGGACAAAAATCCAGTTTTCATCCAAAAATATTCGACTTGAAATATTTTAAAAACTGAAGCAATGCTATTTCATTTCTCATTGTCTTTTTGAACTATATTTCGATGTGCTTTACGTAGCAGGCTAATTCCTTGCTTATCTATAAGACATTAGCTTCTTGTGGTTTTTAAAGTACGTATGTAAAGTACTACTTGCTCATTAAAAACTGCCTATAGTAGATCTATTCCCCAAAATGATCTATTTCTTCGATCTGATTATCGTGTAAACTAAGTTTATTTTTTACATTTGCTACATCAGCACAGAAAAAGTATCGCCGGAAGTTGCACCACCTGTTGTTGAAGAACCAAAGACGCCACCTCCAGAGGAGACCGCTGAGAAAACAGAGGAGTCACCCACTACTTCACATAAACAAGGTAAGTGTCATTTTTAACATGAGACATCTGTATTGAAAAATTAGTAGTTAGCTTTCCAATTTTAATGTTGGTGTATAAATGACTGTCCAGAAGAAAAAACTTTCCCTGAAAAATCTTCAATAAAACAATCACTACAAATCATAAAGGCATAAAAATGTAAAAGAATGAATACATCTGCTATTTCATATGCAGAAAATGTACTTGTAAGTTTACTGAAGTTTGAGTTTCCTTTTAGCCTCACATTCTTAAAAGATTTGACAAAAATATTAAAATATCTTACATTTAAACAAAAATAATAAAAAAAAAACTTACTACTAAATTTTCTGTGTATAAAATATGCATATCAGTTAAATTTTTACCCCTTTTGAATGCTAGTTTTTGTTTTATTTTTATTTGTTAAAAATTTACCTCCTTTTGACTTTTAGTTTCTGTTTCATTAAATAATTCACAGCCAGCATTTTTCCTGGATCACCTTGCATAATTGAATAACGTTCACATCATGTGATTATCTCTGAAATTAACAATTTTTTACGTCGAAGGTATTAATTAAGCTGCTTACAGTATTTACAAGTACTTATGCAATATACTTACGTAAATATAAGCCACATTTCGTGTATCTTTATAGTAAGAAATATTTAAATTATAGCTGTATTTGCAATAATCATTGTAGCCTAGTTTTTTACTCACTTAGTTGTATGGTATTTTTGTATAGATACTAGTAGTGGTGTAAGTGTGGAAGAAATAACCGAATCAGAGACAGAAGTCAGTCAAGCTGAAACAAGCCAGCAAGAATCGGAAAAGACTGGTAGGTCGTTAGTTAATCAATATAGCTCCTATGAAATTAGATTGTATTAACATCAGTGTAATTCAGTATCACTATTCATTTATGAATACCTGTAAAGGAAAAGACAAGCCATTTAGGTTTATTTTACTACTGTTTGTGCAGCTTAAAGAAATACAACAATGAAATTTGGAATAGTTATTTTATATTACATTGAATTAAAATTACCAGTTGGGAGTAGTAGCCGGTAATCATTCGAAAATTGATTACGTGAAAATATGTGTGTTAATTACCTCTATGATATGTATTATTTTATATGAGACTGTATTTGTAAAAGTGTGCTTTAGTTTTTTTAGATAGGATGCCATTTTTTACTTTATTTCTTGTGTTTTTATGCACCCCTACCGCACTCGTAATTTTTGCACCAGACGCATTTGCCTATTAGCAGTGTAACTCAGGCAATCACTGAATGATATTTCACATTGTATAATGTATACTATAATTGTTTTTTGGCAAATAAAGACATTATATATATATATATAATGACGTAACTGGCTGACCTTGTGGCTTTTTGTAAATACATTGTGGCTTTCCGCAAACGTGTATCGTTGAATCAAATTTGTGACTTTTGATCTCGAATCAACCTCAATTTTAGCAACATTGTATTCAGTGTTACAGATTCCTGAATACATTTACGAATTACGAATGAATTGCAGTAATGACTGTCAACATTTTCCAGTTAAAAAGGCATCCCGGACACCAATTGTGTGGACCGAATCACCCCCATCTCAGTCTCAGTCTACTACGGGCTCTTCCGTTCCTTCGCTACTACAAGTTAAGACGCATCCGGTAATACAGCAACAGCAGCAGTCGCCAATTTACCAAAGGACTGGACGCTCGTTACAAAGAGGGCATACTCGAGGAAGGATACGGGGTTATAGCAGAACATCTCGTGGTGGAGGACCATTCCGCAGTGCTTATCATCAGAAGTTCTAACTGGCAAAGTATATAGATACTGAGCAAGTTTGTGATTATTTTATCATTTTGATATATTAAACATTAGAAACGATATGCCATTGTAGTTAATTGTCTGACAAAATAAGCACAATTGTAAACTTCAGTTGTAAGAATGTATCTTGTACTTACAGAATTAGCATAATTCTAAATTTCAGTTGTAAGATTATATCTTATACTTTCTAATAAAGCTGGATACAATAATTCATCTTAATAATCATTTTCAATTATTTTATTGCCTAGTTTGTTTAAACTTCAAATTGCAATTTTAAATTGAAGGTTTTCTTAATCTTTCTTGCTAGGGCTAAGTAAAATTTTGTCAAAATATATAACTATGCTAAAAAGCTGCAGATGAATAGCATGCAGTTGCAGATGTGGTTGCAAATACTTAATATTTTATTGTGACATTAACATTATATAGTGTGAACTGGCATAAACACAATCCTTTTGACCAAATTTTAGAAATCGTGCTATTTTTCTATAACCTCAATTATTACTTTGAAACTGAAATTTTCAAACACTTTTGTTTACAAATCAAACAGCAGACTATCCTTGTTTCTTTCCCTTGTAAATTCATCTCTTAAAGTGTTGCCAGAAGTGGTGTACGGCCTAGTTGCAGAGTCGTAAAGTCCTGTCGACACCTCGCTGACGGGCCTGACCGTGCCAGTCAGTGGTTTTGCCGACATCTTAAATGTATCTCGTGACCTCAGCCCTCCTGATCGCATAGTGTCTCTCATGGAGCTGACGCTACTGTTGAACATTGTATCGTAGATACCAGTACCAATTCTCTGAACTGGCTCACCAGGCAGCCTAAATAAAATATATCACAGATGTAGACTGTAAAACGTGCAGATAAGTATGTTATCCAGCTTATATAAAATAGTGGGAAAAACTTTAGCAGTAATTTAATATCTGGCCATATTTACCTCTCCACATTAATGGCAGTACGTTCACGATCTAGAGCTCCTATGGCTATGTTTTTGTCTGTCTCACTCATTGGGGGAATTCCCAGTTTCTTGCGTACATCCATGCATTGATTGTCCAAATTGAGAGCAATGGTCTTGTTACCAAGATCTGTGTTAATGGAATACAGAGCTTTCTCTAAGCCATCAAGAGCGTGCCTGTAAAAGTCAATGAAATGCCAACTAACGCCTCCAAAAATTCAATCTATTTGAAATTTACTGTGCCTGTAGATTAGCTGGTTTGTTGCACATTCTGAAATGGAGTGGCAAAAGAACAGAGTGTAAAACTATGAAGCCAACTGTAAATTTCTCAAAAATTTTCTGGTCGGTATTGTATTTCAAAAGGACTTTGTAATGACTGGACAGTGTGTTTTAATATAATTGAAATAGTTAAATATCTTCAATTTATACTTTACGCAGTTGGCATGCCCAGGTTTTCACTTACTTGGCTTTGGCAAGTTTGTCTTTGAGAGCTTGTATTGTGATGTTCAACTTTTCGATTTCTGCTGTTAGACCTTCCTGAACACTGAAATAGACTTAATTGTCAGTATTAGAGCAAAATTAAGCAAAATTCGCAATTTTTGTCAAGTAACTAAAATGAAAATTGTCAAAAGAAGTATTTGATGATAACTTACTAATCATTGCACAGTTCAACGTTTGGTCTGTATGTTCTGTTCTCTAGACGACTGTGAGCGACTTTGACAGGTTTTACCTTTGCTCTTATTGCTTCCTCAAGGTCATCTATATCCTTTTCCAGTTGTTGGATTTCTTCCTCAGTCTGAAATATCAGTTATAGAGACGTTAATCGAGAATAGAGTAAGGTCAAGATAAGCAAACAAAGATTTTTAAGCCACAGTATTTGCATTGTAGACGACATGATGGTTTGTACTTAATAACTGAGAAAACTTAATGTACTTGGTAAAACGTGCAGTACTTCATACAGAAAAATGATACAATTTCAACTACAAACATGTCGTAAACAAGGCACAAATGTGTGTATAACAACGTGTGGAAATCACCTTTTCTTTTTGCCACTCCAGTTCTTTTTTCGCTTTTGTCATCTCTCGGATTCTCTTGCGGAAGGCATAGTCAGTGGCTCCTTGCTGGGCGGCAAGAGCATGTGTAGTCTGGTTTAGAGTGAGCTGCATGCCTTCTCTGAGTTGACGAGAACGTCTCATTGCTTCATCAGCATTGTTTTTATTTTGTTCGCTATACTGCATCCAGTTAGTTGGTAAGACCGTCCTACATTTATCAAAATGAGTGTGGCTTCAGTGTAGAAATCTTTTAAATATGGTAACAGGTTTCATTTTATTTCGTTTTGTAATGACACTATTGCTACATAAACATTTATGGCAAAACTTTCCAAAAATAAAACAATTAACGCTTTCTCAGGCAAACAAAAATGGCTTAATTGTAAAAGGCATGTTTTATGAAAGCTAGACAATGATAACAGACGACAGAAAGTTGTAGTTTTGCTTCATTCATAGTTAGATAATAACAGCTAACTGTAGTATTTTACTGCTAAGTTTGCATCATAGTTAGTAATCTTACTTCAGCTTGCTTAGTAGAAACATTGACAATTTTTACCCTTTTGGAATTCTTGCAGGATCTGGCTTAAAGCTGATTAATGGTGAATTGTCATTGAGTGTAAACTGTTCCAGATCTATAGTAATGGCAACATTTTTATCCTGGAAAAATGAAATTTCATGAACGTGTATCAACCTAAAACTCTGGAAAAAACAAAACTGATTGAATTAAGATCTAAATCTGCGAGCAAGGCCTTGTATTCAATGCACACATTACTGACCGCATTGCCACTTTGTCACACGACTATGCCTGGTCCAGTGCATTTTACTGGTGTAACTGAGAAGTTTACCCGATATTTTCCCTCCTAGGTTATTTCTGTCTCTTAAGCAATCCTAGAAGCAGGACACTCGTCAGTTTACTCAGATCCCCTAGCTGTTTTGGTTGTCGCAGCATTGGGTTTCGCAACTCTATGTATTATAACTTGTATGGCTAAAACTGGATGCCTAACATGACAGATACAGAAACAGATTTATTTTTGTCACTAGGTATGCATAAATCAGCATGCACAGCAAATTGGGTTAGTTTCAACAATAATACAAAAATAAAACTGATGAATTTTAACATTAAAATTAAATAAATGCATTCATAACTGCCAGCTGTACTGAGGTTTGAAAAGTATATCGTGCAAGTGTGCAGAAATAGATAACAATGAAATGAAACAAAATTAGTGCTCTTTGAGCCCCCTATTCGTGAACTAAATTCTCGAAGTATTTTGAAGTTTTCGATTAAAATTCAGTCAGAAGTTAATTGACATCTCATTTACCTTTAGATCAGAAACAAGCTGTTGCCTGTATTCCTGCAGTTGAGCAAGCTGTTCAAATGCAGCTGCACATTTCTCCTGCAGTTTTTTCTTTCCATCTTCTATCACATGAATTTCCTGTAAATATACTTTATGCAAATGCAAGCTTATCGCAAACTTATTTGAGTATATATTCTCTATAGCTGGTAAACAATAAACAGCATTTTTACCCGAAACTTCAAACAGTTTTTTGCACATTAAAACCACACATTTTTGTACTAAATTAAGTCATACCCTAATTTGTTTAAAAAGATCTGCAGATCTGCACTTAACTGACTAGTTTTACAATAAAAAAATGAAACCATTTTAATAGCTTTAATAGTTTAATAGTTTTATGAAGGGCAGTTTCACTTCCAAGTTTATAAGTGATGATTTTGCAAGCTTCACTCAAACTAAAACATCCACCAAAACACAAATGAACACGGTCCGTCTTATTAAACCTATTCACTGGACATTACATCTCTATTTTAATTAACATAACTCTTTATGTTATGTTTTGGGATAACTTACGGTATTCAACTGTTCTTCTACCTCGTCGCCAACCATGTCAGCTCCCTGTCGCTCTTCTCTTAGAGTTTGACATTCTATGGCAACGTCTAAAGGAAGCTGCTTAGCAGCTATAGCATTCTCAGTCAGTGTTTTCATATCAGAAAGTGCTGCAATTTCCTGCAAGATAAGCAGGACAATGAATCACGTGTTGTCTTAAGTTATGCAGCATAGTTTATAGCGCAATATTACAAAATTTCAAATGTTATTTCAGATTTCAGCTTTCGTAGCAGTACCCTCGTTGCATTCCCTGCTTAGAATCATATGATACTTTAAAAATGTTGAAAGTGCATCAGCCTGCTGCACTTGTTCTGCTGTACACTTGGTGCCACCGGGTATTATTATGAAAGACTGTAAAACTGGTCACACTATCTATCTACAAATTGTATTTTTGCATTAATTAAGATTCTGCTAACAGCAGAATCTTCTTGTTTTACCCCTGGTTTTTATTTATTTATTTATTATTATTATTATTATTATTATTATTATTATTATTTACGCCTTTTTATTACTTTAATAACTCGCACATGCACTAGGCTAGGTTTACAAAACTCGCAGGGCACACTCCCCAGGTAGGAAGATTTATGATTTTATCTAACCGTCACCCACAGGCCAATGGTCACAAAGCTGGCAGGGCTTCTTTTTTTCTTTATTATGGGCCTCCTACAGGTTTTGAGCTAGGGCCCCAATTTTTGGTATGTGGCTAGAGGGTGTCGAGTTGTCGTGCACGGCTGAATATGAGCCATTTGCGTATGGGGAAGTTTTTTGGTAGGGGGTAAAAACCAAAATCGAGGTGGTCGGGGGACACCAATGCTTCAAGTTGCGAGCAACAGTGTTGTGCAATGTACCAAAGGAAAGGCCTCGGTAAGACGAATCGAATGGTATAAAGTTCGCTGATTTTTATTGGCCGCTGGCCGCATTAGGGGACAAAAACCAAAATCTCAGGTTGGGACACCAATGCTTCCAGTGTCAAGTAACAATAGCTTGTAGTATGTCAAATGAAAGGTCTTGATAAACAGAATGGAATGGTATGAGTTATGCCCACATTGGTTGACTCTTGATCTGCTAGGGGGCAAAAACTAAAATTGAGGATCATGTGGACAAATGCTTTACAGTGTCCAGCAGCAACAGGTTGTAGTATATCAAATGAAATGTATCAATGAGACTGATTGAGTGGTATAAATCGCGCCTGCATTTGTTGACCCTTGACCCTGATGTTGCAGTTAAAGTGGAAGTTCCAGATTTAATGTCTTATAATACATCAAATAAAAGGTCTCGATGAGACGAAATGAATGGTATGACGTAAGCCTAGACTGGTCCACCATTGACCCAATATCACAATATGTAGAATGATTCTGTTAAGTTTTGCTATTGTCTACAAAATTAAACAGATATTTTCCTGCTGAGTCTTGAGTTTTGGACCACTGGTGAAAAAGTGGCAAGTTGTGATTTCACTGAAGCTTTTAATGTCAAGCTCAACAGTACTCACATACATTATGTTAGCTATTTTGGAAAACATTTTTTATTTGGAATGCTGTGCACCTAAAGCATCTCCAGTCACACAAGCGGAATCTTACCACAGTTTCTGACACATTCAGAAACATCTACTTAGTTGAAGTTACATCTAAGATGTTAAAAGCATTTACATTTAAAGCCCTCCGAGAGCTGAAAATTTAAAGATGTTATCAAGTATGTTTTATGCGAAATGTGTTACTGATTTTGCTTGTTGTGAAAGTATGATGTTTTTATGCTACTGGCATGCATTGGAACTAATTTTAAAGAACAAACATACACAAAATACAACCTTTTAGTTCTCATTTCATGATGCATCAATTTTACTTTCTATAAACAAGTTGACAAAAACTGAAACTGAATTGTCACACTCAACAAAATGCCAGCATAGGAAAAATATTCATTTTTTGTCACTCATAAATGAACAGGCCTTGTCGATTCAAATATTATACCTTATCTACATCAGCCAATGTCTTCTCGAGAACATTTCTCCATGCCTCAATTTCTGCTAGACGATTAGCAAGCTTTGTCGTGTTTTCTTGCTGGTCTGCTTTTGTTTTAACATCTGTATCATGTCTCACATAGCGGCCATCCTAAAAAAAATTCAAGCTTATTGCTACATCATTGATTGTTATTTATTTCAAAGTAAAGAAAAATTTAATATTTTATATGAACAGAAAGCAAATGGACAATACTGACATTATTTCCTCTTCACACAGTATAATGCTGTGTTCCTTTAAATGTAAAGCTTGTTAGTAAACCAATCATACCTCTGTACATATCAACGTTCTTAAATTTTTAAATACGTTTTATTCCGAAGCAAGGATTATGCTGAAAACCTGTGTTGGTGTTGATACGTATAGTTTGTAAACAATAAATAATTCATATAACAAAATTTCAACTTCAGAGGTAATACAATAACAATTTCATTATTTCAAATCATCTACAGAGGCAAAGCTTAAACCAAAATGTTTTGTACTTTATGTAATAGCTTTACCAAAACAAGAGGAACATACTTTTCAGTCTCCTCTTCACGACCGATTCACATAATTTGATGACATTGGTTGATGCCCACACTAAGACACCAAATAACAGCAAATCTAAATAACTTTTTCATAGTGCTAACATATTACATACTACGATTCACAAATGGATAATACAGTATAGCATGCTGCTTGAAAAAGTTCCATTCAACAAAAATCATCATGGGATACAGATGATAACGCATAATAATTGTCACTTCTTTGACTCGATGAATGCAAGTCAAAAGTTATAAATCTGTCAGCGAAAACTACTTAGGCTAGTAGTAGTTGCGAACTATCATTGGATTATAGTGGCACTCTCAATGTAAACTATGGGCAAGAGCCACTAAACAATTCAATGCCAATGCATTGGTATCACTATTGCCCTTGTGTATACTAACCTGTCTAACTTGTCTTGACACCTCACGTTGCTGCTCACTGGTGTTGGTGAGAGCATCATTTGCTAAATGCCAGTCTGGAACGGTGAATCTGGCAGCAGGTTTATGTAGTTTCGACATTATGGATAAATTTATGCTCACGAATCTTGTCTGAACTTTTCTTGTTAATTCCAGACCTTAGCAACGTGTATATAAACAGTTAGCCGTTGCTAAGCTAGATGGCGCAAGCGCATTTGCAAACACCATAGATTTAACCAATGGTTCGTAAAAAACGTATTCTTTTTTAATCAAAATAGTGCCAAGCTCTGGTCTTAAACTTTGTTTTCAGTTTTGCGTATTTTTAAGCCATACTTTTTTAGCAAATTTTCTGAATTTTACCAAGGCTGGAACAGGTGGCGCCACCATGTTTTGCGATCCCACGTGCGGCGTTGCCAATGCTTTGAACGCTATGTATTAAAATGTATTGTGTAAATTTTCGTCTTACAGAATTATAAAGTATATTCCTTTTTTCTCAAAATTGTGTTGCCGTTTAAAGTTTCAGTGGCAGTAAATGGGCTAATAAAACGAATGAAATGTCGACAACTAACAACAACCAGAATAAAGTTGTTGGCAATGCAGACACTGTGAATACTGGTAGTAGTAACGATAGCTGCGGTATTAATAATACAGGAACGGCTTGCAGTCGCACTGATAATCTTTTGACTGCCGACAAAAAGAATAAGACATTTGTTGTTTGCGAAAGATGTGGATCAAAAGTATTAAAGCCGGGTTCGGCAACAATAATTCATTCTAAAGTATGTATTAATTTTAAGCCTAAGGCTGTAACATACGTCACAGGTTTCTGGCTCCCTGTTTATCATTTATTCTGGTAACACAGTGGCATAATCGTGGGGACTGTGGCTCCAGTGAAGCTTGGTTTTAGATAACAAAAATTGTCCAGTAGATAGAATTGCTTATGTATTTTGGCAGAGCTATAATAAAAAGTAAGTGTGTGGTCTAGACTATACTCCACGGATACAATAGTGTCCGTATTAGCCATTTATAGTTCTAGAAAGTCTCAGCTTCCTAGAACTATAATGTGGTGTTATAGCTCAAACCAGTGGTGTGAGCAATAATGTCCTCCTACAACAATGTTAGTATCGCAAAATGAATACTAATGGGTAATTTAGGTATGTCAAACTAACTGTAAGGTGAAATTTGCTGATAATGCAAGTGCATTTATTTGGAACGTTTTAATGAAACTCTTTTTTGATCACTGAAAGCTGAAATACAGGATTCTGCAACAGGGTCTACTCAACTCAATGCTTGTGGCATGACCAGATCACGTTATCAATGATATCCCTCTAAAATGAGCCACTGAACTAGCAGAAGTGTCTTGGTCATGTTTGAATGTATATACGTCCTCCCTTTACGAGGCAAACAGTCGATAGCAGTTTGGCTTGCAAATGAAATTAGCTAGAGAGTGAATACTGAGCCTCATTGAACCCCAGACATTCAACAGCATCCATCAGACGAAGCATTCGTCAACATTTACACAAAACATGGGTGCAAGAACACTCAGTTATGAATCCCGAATGTCAAGCAGCAGCAACAGCTGAGAAAAGTGACCCATTTACTGATCAATATCTGTAAGAACTCAGCACTACGTAAGGCTGGAAACTCGAACTTGTTGTTCACAGTATTATACCAGGCATTGTTCCAATTTTAAGCTTTCCTTTTCCACAGAACTACAGAGACAGAATACAAAATAATAATATAGTGAACCAAAAGGTTTCCCTTCTTTGTCAAAAGACAACATGTTACAGTAACAATTAATTTAAGAAAATGTATTGTTTCGGTGTTACGGTTTAATTTAAATAACTTGCGTGTTTCAGTGTTATGGTGTGTAGAACCCATTTAAAATTCAGCAAATATATTGTTATAATCAGAATAGCCTTTCCTTAAACTGAAAAGGAAACTTTGAATTACTGGTATTTGCTTTGTTTAACTCTTTATTTTCAGTTTGACTTACCTCACATGAAAAAGAAGTCTGAAAGACAAAATGCAGGCGATACAGAACTGCTAACAGAATTTTGGCTGGTGACAGACATGTACACATTTGAAAACGTAGGATTCTGTAACACAGTTGGAAATATAAAATACCTTGCATGTGCTGATTGTGAAGTTGGACCAATAGGATATCATGATGTGACTGATAAAACTAAATACTATGTAGCGCTAGATAGAGTGGTGCACGAACAGTAGTGTTCCTATGTACTTTTAAGCATTTGCATGTCGGTTTTATTAAAGGGTGTGTTTTAGAAGAGCATTGGCAACAAGTTGAACGAATCATACTTGTATATAAAGTTAATTTTCGCGTGAACATTTATTTTGTACGCAACTTGCTTCATTAGTAATAAATACATGACAGATGTTGTATACCTTTTTTGTATTCGGAATAGCTGTTTAGTTGTATGCACAAGTTCATTAATAATTTGTTAGACAAATTAATTTTATCTGATGTTCAACTTTGTAACATTGATTTTTGGTTAACAGACAAATAATATAAATGGACTAAAATAATGACACTTGTACTATGAATGGATTATGATGCTTTAATATTTAATCTACAGTCAAACTTCTTTATACCGTCTACTTTAAGACTGCAAGTGGAGTAGGTGTTGTACATATAAAATGTATCCCCAGCATATTTCACTTGTTACATGGTGTACACTACAAAGTTGTCAAACATTCAATTTGCATCTGTTCAGAAGTATTTCAGATTATCATATTTCTATTTACTCTTGCTAGACAATCCTAGATTAGCCAACGGCTTCAATAATTCTTCGTTTCACAGTAATTTTTTAATGATTGAGCTAGCCAATATTATGTTAAAGTGACATCTCAGATCAAATTTTGCAGTGAGAGCTTGACAGAAGTAGCTGCTGAAGAAGGAAGTGCAGGAAAAGTTAAAGACAAGAAAGAAAGAAATGTAGGGAGAGTGAAAAAAGGAATCATGGGGAGAAAAGGGAAGAGAACGAGAGGGAGCGAACAGAATGAGTGTGAGTGAATAAGTGGAAGAGTAGGTAAACTAGCAGGCTCCAAACAAGTAGGTACATTATACGGTGCATACTAATATATATCATTATAGTAAATAATGATGACTTCCTGCACTTCGCTTAAAGATGCAGCTTCCGTATTTCAATAAACATTTTTATCTCGCTGTACGTGGCAAATTAACTATTAGTGCAAGTATTAACAATATATGAAACAATAAACTACCTCATTGTGGGATAAAAATATTTTATTATACAAAATTTTTATTACATTAAAGCACCCGAACAAAAAAACAGTTTGTAGAGATTTAAGAGGAAATACATTTTGCTCAACAGGATCTAATTATTATCTACCATATTATTATAACAATGCTATGAATAATAATTACAGTATTTATTTCGTTCAAGTATACTTTGTGGCAAAGTACATTATCTTTATAATGTTTAAAAAATACATCTAGCTATTATTTTGATATGAAATTAGCATAATTGCAAACGATTACTCATTTTGATTTTAATTGATCAATTATTCTTGCAGCAAAAAAAAAAACAACATAAAAATGCATTACAGCCAGCAGCATGGAGTTTGTTTAATCGCCAACAATTTTGGGTCTATTACTTTCAAAACACCATTCATCTGTTGCTAGTGTAATGTATTTTGCAATACCTGTCTAAGACTGTCTTACCTTCAAACAGTAAAATGTTTGAAAAGAAACGATGTCGCAAGATCTGTGCCCAGAAGTCCAAAAGAATCCTGTACGAGTGCCCCACAAGCTGAAATATGTTTTGTGGCAAATATCTAAACATGCTCAACATTGAACGAGTGCAAAGCTCAAGTGAAAAAAATTGAAAACAGCAATTTCAAAAATTAAAGTTTAATAATACGAGTGAGTGGGAATGAGCAAATGTTTGTTGAAGATTATCATTTAAGTGCTTGTAGTTACTGTTTCCATATGTACAGCTGAACTCACAAAAGCCATTATTGTAAAATTTTTCCATTGATATCTACAGAAATGGATACAAAACTGTTTTTGCATTTTTCCTGCTTGTCAATGATGAGTTGTTGCTAGTCATACCAATGATGTCAATACTTAATAACATTTTAGAAAAACGTCTAGAAAAGTCTTAAGGATGGATCAAAGTTCGTAAATTCATGTGAATAATGCTAATTTTAAACATATTTTTTCAGCCACGGTTCACAAAGGAAACTATTTTATTCTCTACCATGCATTACAAGTTATAACTCGTGAAAAGTTCAATCTTGCGCGAATTCTATAATTCTAACGCAATTTGTGAGTTCAACTACATATATCCATGAAAATAAAATATGCTGTGCACCAAGACTGACTTGATTGCAAGATATTTTTAGTTGGCAGACATATGAAGTTATTCTCAAATTCTTGAAACTTTTTCTTCACAGAATTACAGACATGTATACAAAGTTTAGGGTAGTTAATTCATATACTCAAGTTTCCTCAAAAAATACCTTAGTTTTGCAGTTGAAGCGACCAGACTAGTGAAACCTGAAATAGAAAACAAAGCGCCCAACAGCAAAATGTTAAATAAGTAAACAAATTAACTTGGGCGGCACTCTGTAGAATGCATATTTCAGGTAATACATTCTGAAGCAGACATTTTTGTTTTCAGAGTTTTTGTTAAGGCATCATTATTGTTCTGATATTCTAACAAAGACAAGTATCATTCATAAAAATCGATACTTAGCCAACGAAAACTGATGACCTCCTCCCTCTAGGTATTACTTTTTTAACCCATAGTTGACTGCTTCAGGAAATTTTATTGTGACCACGACTGGTATTTTTTGGGATATGTTGTGAACAGATATGAATTTTCTCTAGCAAACAGGATAAGCAATAACGTAAACTCCTTTCCAATTTTTGGCAGTAATAAGAATGACCATGACGAATATATCCAATAATAATTAATTTCAAAGAACAATTGGTAGACGGAAACAATGCATATGAAACTGTGAATGGTAACAATGCAGAAATTATCACTTTCATCACTATTTAAAATACTCAAAGTAACAATATGGTACAAAAGAAAATAAATACGGTACAGCATAATGAGATTTAAAACTTCAGATGTATGAATGTTATCATGTAAGACTTAAGGCCAGAATATGAAAAGTAAGAGAGATTGCTTAAAAAAAGAAAAGTGAATGTCAAAGAACTCTGTAATAGAAATGCAAATGAGAAAACATAACCAATAATAGAACCCAGCGAAATCATCTCCTTTGCAGAAAACAGGGAAAATAGCATTTACTCTATATATTCTTATTTACAACACGTACTGCATAAATCTACCATGCAAATGTAAAGATGTCAAAAACATGAAAACACCAGTTCATTGTTATTTTCCAATAATGCAATATGGCTTGATAATATTATAGGAGAGATGAGATAAATAAATGAAAATGCGAACGGAAATTACTTCAAGAAAACAAGCTTATTGAAGTATTACATATTACGGAAAAGCAATCATACGAACCTGCATCATAAATCTTTGCTATGAGAATTTGAAAGTGATCTAAATACTGGTAGTTTGCTAAGTCTCTTTCTAGTTTGAGCAACTGTATCAATATTTAAAGACGATTCAGGTTTGCTCTGTGCTGTAATGTAAAAATGGAAAAGGCCATGATGCAACAAACAACTACAATTTCAAATGTAATGTTGAAATAACTTTCAAAATTTTGGTATGCAAGTACGAGGGTTGTAGATCTAAAATGCTTGTGATCAATCGTGATTAACCGAGTCAAGACTTCATTTACTTTCATTGGCTACTAGGGGTAGCCTGACCTAACTTCCTACTCACCAGATAACGGTCAAGTTGACTAGATATCAATCATTCAAAAATTAATGTTTGCTCAAAGCGCAAAAATATTTTGTTAGGCTCAGTTTATGCAGCTTTTTCAGTAATGTATAAAGTTTTAAACTAGTTGCTTTGCAGCCGTTTATATCAGTTTTACTAATTATGCTTCATTTGCTCATCATAAAAATGTGTATGCAGCTGTACCCACTGCATAGATACTTGATATGTAAAGTGTCAGATCGAGTAAAAATAATTTATCACCCAAATTAAATCTTTGCTTTTACTTCTAGAGTCTCGCAATACTCACTGTAAGTAAGTACACGTAAAATAAATGCTTTTTTTTCAGTCTCCAATAGTTTCCTACTTGGACCTAAACTCAGTATGATCCGCTGTTTTACTTTCTTAACATGCTCTCCCCATTTTAATTTTTTGCAACGGCCCAAACAGTAAATTATGATAATTCGATGTGCTCTCTCTCCTTAACCTGCTTTCCCCAATTTTTATTTTTTGCAATACAAAACCTCAACACACATCATCTATAACAATACAGGAAGATGTGGAGCACCTGCCAATGTGCACATTTGGTTAACTAAAATGATCTTACCTGAACATTCCTGTGTTGCTTCTAAAGCAATAAAAGACGGTAAGCTGTCTGGCCACACACCATCGTCTGTAACTCTTTCACCCGTGCACCTTATTTTTCTGTGTGGGGATTCAGCAATCTCATTTTCAGATGGTAGGTAATATCGTTTTCTAAAAATAGTGGCAGAACCAGTCAAGAGTGGAACACACGCAAATTAACACTGACAGTAGATTCAGTGCTACACTATTGTAGAGTATCACAAATTAAGATATGGGCAGAAAATGCTAATGATAGGGAAAGTACTGTGAAGCATCATAAGCTTAAATTTTGAAATGTATTGTGGCGTACAACATCAAAATGTAGCTATTTAGGCAAAAAAAATCATCATGTGTCATTTTTGAATTTACAGAAAATATAACAAAAAGGCAAAGAAAAAGCAGAATAATAGAACAAATGCATGACAAGGTGCAAGCGAATTTGTAAATGTAGAGAAATCAAGCAAATACGCAAAAGGTAGTCAAGTTAAATTTGAACCAACATGGACAAAATCAGTGTCCAGTTTCCAAGTGTGATACTCACTCTCGACAGTTTTCAATCGTAATACTAATTTTGGGTGTTGACCTGATGTCTACAGTGTCTACTACTGCTGGTTCAGTGGCTCATCTTTGGGGCATAGTCTTGAAAATGAGTTACGTTAATGTCCTGCCACAAACAGCCTTATTGAGCCAATTTTTACACTGAATGCTGCATTCTGGCTTGTAGAGTGCGAAACTGAATAAAAGATTGTAGGGCTCGGGGTGGGGGCAACTAAAATGATACTTCTGATTATAGCAAAATATATACAGCTTCATAAAATTTGAAACTATGACACTTTAAAAGACATTTTTGCACCAAAAGACAGTGCAGTGCAGCAAAGGGGGCTGGCTAGTTGTGTCTCTTTTTCATTACAAATGATGACGCATTTATAAACTATCGCACAATAAACTTACCTATCTTTGACAATTTCTTTTGAGGACACAAGCTCTTTCGCAGCTGCCGAAGCTCGAGATTTGTAATGAATCATTATGCACTTGTTGCCTTTCTCACATTTTCCAGTCTTCTCAAACTCCGGGCAGTGAAGTGTATGCTTCATCCGACACTGTCAAAATTGTGTGAAAGTCTCAATAAATGAGTTATAACATACTGAAAATTAATGACAAGCAATTAACATAGCACTAATTAGACAAACTCCAAGAACAGGGCCTAAGTGGTCAGTCCTGTCATGCATCGTCATCTTTATCGTTTTGGACAAATTCAAAAACTGATGAACGTGCTATCCTATTCTAATTCTAAGTTAGAATCTGCTAGACAACCTATTGTGCTTGCTTAACTTATAGGCAGATTTTTTTCAACAATAAATAGTTCACTTATAAATTTCTAAAACACATTACGCAATAGATCACGAAATTAGCAAATGCCAAAGACTAAACAAGATACAGTTACTTAGCTTAACTTAACTAAGTTTTTTTTCAACTTAACTAAAGTGTTTTTCAAAGACATGTTCGATCTACAAAACACCACTGAGTCTTACAGCGTGTTGAGATTAGAGATTTTTCTCACCAAGTAAACTTGCCAAGTAGTTACTCTGTGACAGTAAGTGCTAGCAGACACTCCCTTCTCTATTTAAATAAAATGGTATTTATTCTCAGTCGCTGCGAGTGGTTTGCCGAGACAATCAAACTAGATAGTAGCTCACAGGAAATCAACTTACAGCAACTGTCTGAGAATTTAAGATTTTTTATCGACAGTAACTCGCAAACAAGTTCACACTTTTGTGTTTATTGTCTGAGAGAAAACTCCTGACAATAAACTTGCTAGTCTGAACATGCCGTTAATGTTGCTATAGTCCGACGTGTAACGCTTCAAACAAGCATATGCAAGAGTGCACATATAAATGATTAAAGCAATAGATAAATGAAACATTTAATAGGGTGTGTAAGAGAGGTAATGGAATAACTGGTGTTGCTGTAACTACTATCTGTGGTACTATACAACTAATTCTCAGCTAAACTCAAAAAGAGCAACTAAAACATTGGTAAACCAAAATTAATAGTAAACGCGAAGTGATAATGTCGTACTGAAGATTTACGACCATGCTCAAAGGAGCTGTCTTTGCTGATTCAGTCAATTAGATGATACATTTTCATCATACTAGAGAGCATTGTAGTACATAAGCTACATCAATAGAAGCAAGGTCAGCATATGAGCTGTATGCAGCTGGTCTACAAACTATCTATAAAAATATTGGTTACAGAATACTCAGTAAAAATATGCATAAATACCATAAATACAATTACTATAAAAGACATAAATTTTCATATAAAATAGAAATACCAAATGATGTTTACATTTTCACCCGAACTACAATGTCCTTTCAAGAAATTCCGACAAACAGGTGCATTGGATCCTACATTTACATGGAGGTAGGGGCAGTCATCATAAAAGCAGAGACCGCGTAAGAAAAACAAACAAGTTGGCATTTTTTCCTTGGAAATGCTGTGTGAAAAATAGCAATTTTCACCTTTACAAGATCCACGTAAAAACCTGAAAACAAACAAGGCACGCAACATTACAAAATCATTACAATACTCATTTGGCAGTGATTCCAAACACACTCGAAAATTTATTTTACATGCATCATCACTAGTCACTGTAGAAAACCAGAATATAAGTGCAAATCCAACCAGTTATCTATAAATGGGTTCACTTAAGGCAATAAAAACGAAAAGGTTTGAAGTTTTGTACATTATGCAGATAACTTGTGATATTTTGTAGCTATTTACTTCCTGTCACACGACTAATGAAACAGAAATTGCCCATTAATTATCAATGATAATCACGCTGAACAACAACCTTTCCATCCGTTACATATTTTATTTTGGACCTCTGAGCTCAACAGTGATCTGAGTCTTTTGCATAATGCAAATTAGTTCAAAAATTACATCAATTTTCACCATGCAAAGCCCCAAAAATAATCATAATTTAACACGATGGGCAATAATTTGTCCTCCAAATTAACAGTGCCGAGCAAGCAATTAGACTGAAGAGAAATTTTTTTAATTTTCCACCATTAACTAAACCTGTGGACTAACAGTCAACTTCTTACATGGGTAAAAGCCACCATAGATATCACTCATGCCCTGCAGCTGGCTGGCTATCATAAGGTAAGAGCAGTGACAATTTAATCATTTAGCGAGAAAGCAACGTTTCATTTATGTTATCACTAATGGATTTTCAAAAGTAATCCATTATATTAGTCATTACAAAAAGTAAATAGCAATAATGTGCTAATCGTAGGCGATTGCTATCACATCACTGACACAACACGATGTCAAATTATAAGTTAAATTACTAAATCCATCCCGAAGAACTTCAAAATGAGTTAAAAACAATTTACCTTGTACATATTGTGACTCTTGATGGATCATGAACGTAACGGCACTTGTCACCATTGTTACATTTTCCATAACGGAGGTAGAACAAGCAGAACCTCTTACTTTTCTTGGGATTCACCTTCTTGAATCGTGCTCTGTGAGCAGTGAACACACTGCGTTGTAAAGCGCGGCTGAAAAGAAGCAACAAATTTTAGCAGACAACCTTATGGCATTTCAACACGTGCAAATGAGTTAATTTAATGGCTGAATAATGTTGAAAGATTTCAAGATACCTATGCTAATTCATGTCAGTGTTAACTAGGCGAACTGTTAAAATTAATAAATAACTCGAACAGAAGTACTAATGTGCTTGGATCCGACATGTCATACTTGCACATTTCTTTAAAGTTAACAGTTTTCAAAAGAAAATCATGGGAAGCATTTAGCATTTGTCATAAAACTCAATTTTTTCATGAAAATTTAGAATACACATTGTCAGGGCAGAGCCATTCAAATGAACATGACAATGAAAGACCCTTAAAACAATGTAATGATGAATAGGGCAGATCCAAACACGTGGATTCAATCATGATTACATACTTGGCTAAATTAACAGTGGCGCCAGTAGTTTTCTTGACTAGCATTCCTGGTTTAGCTTCTACATATGTGCTGCCACCTAGATCAATTCTTGATAATGATTTGGTTGGCCCTGCATTTGAAACAGCTGGCTTTGCAATCGCCTGACGCTTCAGTGTTTTTCCACTAGGATCCATTGTGTACCTTTCACCCCGCACAATAATCGATTTGAGTTTTTTAGAATTACTTATTTCTGGAAAGATACATTACAGCAAAATGCAACACAAGTGTGAGGAAATGTAGTCAACTAGTCACAGCAAAGTACAACATAGACACAAAGTAATATGTTCATAGCGAAGCACAACAAAAATATGAATAAGATAGCACTGTCATAGCAAATTAACACATATATATTACATAATACGTTCATAACAAAGCAAAACAAGGTCACAGCAAAGTACAAAACAAATATGACATAACAAGGTCACGGCAAAATACAACATGATCATAGCAAAGTATAAAACAGATATGAGACAAATAGTCATCAGCAAAACAATTTAAAACAACTTTTGAAAGGAATGAACATGTGCCTGAAAAGCATCTCAGCCTTAACCCAGACTTGTCGACAGTCATGTGGGTGAAGGAGTGTGTAAGTTAAGCAATCCAACTTCAGTAACATATGAGACCTGAAACAGGAGAGATTTCAATTGTGTATCCGGTATCGTCGAAGATCCGTTCAAAATTAATCCTGAATTACTTGAAATACTCTGCCTCTTTATTAAGCAGCAAATACAAATGTTTAGAAGAAAATTACTTTTGATGACCACAGAATTATGTCGCTTCCTGGATCTACGCGTTCCTGCGTTATGAGGTGTATGATGTTTTTTCAATTTGTTAGGAGTAGACTTGTACAGCATGTTGCCTATCATCACTAGTTTCCTGCTTGGTGTCAATGGTTTTTGAATAACTTGTCTGAAAACAAATTAAGTATTAGCACTAGTTATTAATGGGACACAAAAGATTGTAACTACATAAGAAACAGAGAAAAAGTTTACAATTTAAATACCCTAACCCAACACTTACCATAACCTTAACCCCAACCTTAATCCTAATCCTAATCCTAATCTATCTCTTTCACAAACTAATTTCTTGTGTGGGGAACTGCAAACTTTAGCTAAAACGGATTGCTACACATTGGCGAAATTTGCACCGTCTCGCGTCCACTAAAGAAGTAATAGATAGAAACAAAAAGAACTAAGCTGTTCATTTATTAAATTATGCTTTTATCAACATAAGATGCAAAGTTTTTTATGATCAAATCCTAACTAGGCAAATCAGGCAATTGTAAAAGTTAAGACAAATACAGTGATTTTAGACAGTCGTTTTAAATCTAAACTTAACAAACTAAGAATAAACAACATGTAATTTCTTACCTATTTGGCAAACTACTTGTCTTTGAAACCTCTTTGAACCTTTCGAGTTTCTTTAGAAAGCTGACAGGTAGTATGTCAGATTTATTACTACCAGAACTTCGTCTTCGAAGCCGGTATACACTCTGCGGGGTCCTAACACACCATTTTATCTTGTCGGCTGGTTTCTTGGGAGACGAACGGATTTTAATTAGCTTGTACCTGCTAGGGCGAATGGTTTGCAATGAATGATGAGATGACTTGGCAACGGCGGATCTGACTTCAGCCACTTTGTTTGGAGGTTTTTGTGGCTTAACCCTTGCAGAAGCCTTGTACTGAAGTTTAGTTTTTGTTTTCACTTTTAATTGCCTAGCTGGCACTGGTATGTGTGGCACCCGGGGTACACAAGGTGGTGGATGAAGCAACTTCTTTGTATCCTGAGCGAAAGACCTGGAAGAAACATTGGAGAGTGATCGATTCTCAAAATTAGATACGAAAGATTTCTCAATTGATTGTTCCACATGATCATCTTGGACAACGAATGAGGAAGAATGCCTATTCACCGAATCCCTTACGGCTTTCAACATGTCTGAAATACCACCAATGTTTATGTTAGATGGATTGGTGACAGCTTTTGTAATTTTGGTTTTATTTTGCATCTTCATGTGAGAATGCGAAGTACTATGACCCAGTGATTTTGTTTTTCCACTAACTTTTAAAGACATCTTAGAGTCAGGCAGTAAATTTTTTACATATGTTGAGAGTTTAGGTGCATAGGTTGCAATCTTAGTCGAAAGATTCCTTTTAGTCATCTGTGTGATTAATTCGGCAGACGTAGCAGTGAAAGATTTAACTGAAGCCCGATTTGCAGATTCTGTCTTGTTAGAAAACGTACCAGCCATGTGACTAGCACGTTTCACTACACCTTTGTTTGTTTGTTTGTGCTGGCATTGTGCACTAATAGCATGATCTTTTCTAATTGATACATTTTTTGCTAAAGTAAGTGATGTGGATTTGCTGGTATTAACAGCCTTCTTTTTGTTGTTAGACTTCTCCAGTTGAATCCGCAGAGTACGCGACTGCTGATCGGTTTCTCCAACAAATTCAACCTGTCTGCTAGTATTTGCCTCTTGATTGTCACTATTGGTGGTTCTGGAAGTAGCATGAGTATTGTTTGAAGAAGACGACGGAGTCATATTCAGTGGAAGCGAGTTGGTAAACGTGACAACTGGGCGAGAGTTTATAGATTTTGTGACAGACATAGATACATTTTTTCGAGATGAGTTAATAACTCTGCCAGAACTAGACATTCCAGTTTTGGTGAGCAGAATTGTATCTTCCGCAGTTGATACCTGTGGATAGAAAAGCCCAATTTTCTTTGCACCAACCAGCCTACTTTGTCCAAAACTAGCTGACGAAGCCCATTTTCCCTTAAACACTTTTGAAGGTGGACCAATTCCAACGCCACATTTTGAAGACAGATCCTGCGTTCCCACTTCACGTTGTGCAGCGCCACCATTTTCACTTCCTCCAGTCAGAGTTGACTGCTTCTTCACCTGGCCTGGAGCAACATTCTTTGACTTTTGTTTAGTTCCAAGAGAAATAATAACTGGAGGGTGTGGCACCAATGGTACGCTTTTAGTAGATGACAGCAATGGAGATTTCACTTGTGCTGATTTGCTGGTAGCAGTAGAAGCTTGCTTGTTATACGACAATGATTTGGAAACAGTGGACCCCTGCATGTTCTTTCGATTCCCTGTCCATGATGGCTGCAAGTGTTTGACATCTTGTCCTCTGTGGTTAGAAATGAGATCTAAAAAAGGAAAGTTTGTCTATACATAAAACTCAGTAATATTCAACAGTTAAAATGCTTTTATACTACAATGTGCAACAGTTTCCAGACCTATAATTGTTACTGCTTTCATTTTTAGTGATACATTGAATGACAGCATATTGACATTCAAGTAGATTCAATAAAAGTTTGTGGTGTGTTTTTGAAATTTGAAATATTCAAATTTGTGTAATGTCACTACTTTATATTATTAATGTTATAAAGCAATTTTGAAATAAATTTAGGAATTTATTGCAGTCATTTTGGCATATTAGTGTGACCTTATGGGTTGTTGGTGTTTGTTTTTTTGGTGGTGTTTTGTTTCAACGACATGTTGGCAGCTAGGACACGGAGTTATTCGTTTAGTCAAAGGGTGTAGATGTAACAAATGCTGGTTTTCGGCACTTATACTACCAGCATTGATAGGTGTGAGCAAAGGCATGAGCAAAAAAGTTCCAAGGCCATATGTACAACAGCACACAGCAGATGCTCGTGCTAATTTATAAGCGTTTGCGTTTACAAGTTTAGTAGAATGAACGAAACATTCTTTTTGTACTTTATGTGTGCTGGTAAATAATATACTCATACAGTTGGCCCGCCATTTTCTCCTTTTCTACAAATACTCAAAAAACAATTGGCTTTTTGAAAAGCAAATGAATCAGTCTTGTATTCATGTAAAAATCGCGTCCGTTATGTGCATCAACCAGTGAAGAGATAACGCTGATAACAAGCCCTGACAATAAGTTGTGTTTCCAAACTAACGTAATTAGGTTTAGCTTCTGATGGTGCCTTCAACAGGCCTTTTATTCTTTACTTTATAAAGACACTTAGTAATCTATGTTAAAATCAAATACCAGACAGAGCTTGTATTTCTTGCTGTAAACGCAAATTCTCAAAAAATTCTTCTTCCTTTGATATAGACATAATCACACATAATTATTATATTGAGTAATCACTTTTACGAAAAAGAAAACGGAACCGGATATGCTGAGTTCATGAGTACGCCACCTATTATTAGATCGAATGGTGAAATCGCCTTGAAAATACATGCCAACTCTGCTGAAGCGCAGATTAGTGGCGGCAGACGGCAAAATCAAAATTTCAACCACAAGCGGTTTCGAGTGCCTGGGTCCAGGGTACTAGTAATAGTAATTCATAAGCTTTGGTTATAGGGCGTTAATAATTAGGGAGAATGCACCGTATTGATTAGTAATTGACTGGTTGTTGTAACGACGCAATTTTTTGTATGTAACGACATAATTCATTGGAACTCGTTACAATATTATTGAGCGAAAACCTTTATTGACGCAATTATATCTGTTCAGTGTTAATTTTTTTCTCTTGTGAGCTGTGATGATGGCTAGCTCACCAACAATGGATTCATGTGGAGATGGATTGACCATGAGGCTCCCTGCAGCAAAGCTAATTCCCTTGCCGGACTGCCCTTGAGCGGTGGAGTTTATATTGCGTGTAATTCTGGATCCATGCTTTATCAATTGGTCGTTTTATTTGAGATGTCACTCAGGCAGATTGGATTGTACAAAACTTTTTATGAAAGAGGAAGATCGCTAGATTGGGCATGGAAGCTCCTTCACAGCTTGTGGCAAAATGAAGCCATAAGGACATACTACTTATGCTAGTCCGTACAATGCTTTGGGATTTAATATCAACGCAACTAATACGTTGCTTATTGTATAACTCTATACAAAACTATCGGCTTGGGTCGACTTTCTATATGTGTAGTACGCATTACTGTGACACAACAATTCTTTGTTGTGATGTTGAATAAAACGGATTACTAATTTTGAAAGATATGAAAATGTCACGTCGGTTGCATTTTATAATTATGTGCGATCCATTCTGTGGCAAAATGAAATGTGGAACTATAGTAATTACCTGTTAAATGCTTTTATATATGGAAAGTTGTTGTGACATGTTAACCGCTAAGAAATTGTCAACAAATTGGACTGAACCCAATCCCGTTTATGTTTTCGAAACTATTAATTTACACCAGTTTGATTTTTTCATTTCATTGCTGTGTATCACATAATGTCAAATTGATTAAGATGACCTATTTATTCATATTAAATTACTTTTCAGATGTTGACATACCATCATTTTGCTAGGTGACTTAGCTGTAAGGTATCGGAGAAGCAGCAGTAAACATGAAGGTTTCATCTGACAGCAAGAAGTTGGATTATTTCCGCCAGCAGCTCCATTTTACAATAGTGCCACTTTTGCTTATGCTCTCTACACCTAACTTTTCTGTTCTCCTAGCTGGATATCTAGTGGTCTATCATGGTAACTTTGACCTTTTTCAGAAGGACGGTATGGCAAAATTCTTCTTAAAGTCCTGGGCAGCGGCAGGTGTAGGGAACTGGAGAGTATGGTGTTTCATTGCCATATTTTCTATTTGGGGACTTTTATCTCAAATTGTTCTGGGAGGACGTGAGTACACTGGGCCAGTTACCAGAACAGGACACGTGCCCCATTACCGAAACTCTGGATTCCGCTATTTCCTCTGTAGTACTGCCATGATCATTTTTACTGTGCAGTTCAGCACCTTCAAGGCATACTCGTGGTATGAGGAAATACCAGCTTTAGCTGGAGCATTGAATTTATATGGGTTGTGTGTATGCCTGTGTCTTTATGTAAAAGGTAGACGTCATCCATCACCAGGAGAATATGGTGGTGTAGGTAACTTCATATTTGATTTCTATTGGGGCATTGAATTGTACCCACGTGTTGTAAGGGACAAAATTGACATAAAAGTAGCCACTAATTGCAGATTTGGTATGATGATGTGGCCATTGGTTGTCTGGATCTGCTGGAAAGCCCAAATTGAGCACAGTGGATGGAACTGGGCAATGGCCACTTCTGCTATACTTCAGACAATTTACGTGGCCAAGTTCTTTTGGTGGGAGGATGGCTATATGAGGACTATCGACATCATGGTCGACAGGGCAGGTTACTATATATGTTGGGGTTGCATTGTCTTTGTGCCAATATTCTATACTAGTACTAGCATATATCTGACTGAACACAGTCCACAGTTGCCTTGGTGGGGCGCTGTAATCATCTTGATTTTTGGTATTACATTGATAGTTCTAAATTACTGGACTGATTACCAACGCCAATTGGTTCGTGAAACACGTGGTAAATGTACTATTTGGGGTAAAGCTCCTGACTTGGTGTTAGCTGAATACACAGACGAGAAGGGTGAACAGAAGAAGAGTATCCTTCTTGCTTCCGGATTTTGGGGCATAAGCAGGCACGCGAATTATCTCTTTGAAATACTAGCTGCATTTTCTTGGGAACTTCCGAGCCTGTTTTATAGCATAATTCCATACATGTATGTTATTTTTTTATCAGTGTTGTTACTTCATAGAAGTCATCGTGATGAGATTAAATGCCAAAAGAAATATGGTCATTATTGGAATGAATATGTCAACGTTTCTCGTTGGAGGATACTCCCATTTGTTTATTAAAGTACCGTGGCTTAATAGAAAGCACTATGTTTATGGTTTTGCAAGTTTTGTTTATCTTTAGAGCGACATCTGGCAAGTATAACAACTAGCATAATATAAGAATGGCTTTGTCTAGTTTACACAGGTTGAACATTGTGTTATTCACTTCGAACACAACTAGTTTTGTAATTATCTCAGCTACAGTATGTCTAAGAGCAATTAACATTTTGTGAAAAATAACAAGTTATTCTCTATAGTAAATTTAATTTGTAATTTTAAGATTATAATAAAAATTAGATTGAATTTTAAAGGTCTAGCTGTAGAATCTCTTGAGGAAGTACTCAAAATATAAATAATGCCAAAGAGCTAACTATGAACTTCTTGAATTCCATTAGATTTGTCAGTTGGTGACATTTTCAGGGCATTGAATCTTGATATCATATTAAGTAACTTTTTACATTTTTGTTAATCAATTTCAGTTGAATAATTATACTAATGACTAATGTAAAATAAATGGTCCAATGCAGTTAACAAAGAAAATAAATGGAATAACAGTGTCAAATTAACAATATTAACCGAATACAGTCAAACCTTGTTATTACGCCCCGCTCCCTTTATAATACCAAACTTGCTTAACGCCAATTTTTTTGCAATGCCATAGTAGGAGTCATATACCTATATATAGGTAGTACATGACATTTCCCATTGCTCAACGATTCGTTTAGTTGATATTGCTTTCATTTTTAGCTACCAAGTTTTGAATTGCTGCTGCTTCATGATGCTAAATATTATGTAGTATAATAATTGTTTATTTAATGTTTATTTATATAGATAATTATTTTTAGCTGGAACTAAACTGTTGAGGTGATTAGCTAGTTAGTAAAAATCAATATATTGCTGACATTTTTTTAACTTAGTATATTTTGTACTCACTATCTTGACTTCAAAGCATTCTTCTAATCTAAACCTTTTGAACTTTCTTATATTGTTGTAGGCTTTTAGCCACTGAGGTTACAGAGTAGTGGACTATATATGTGTGTTGTGTGTGTGTGTGCGTGTGTGTGTGTGTGTGTGTGTGTGCGTGTGCGTGTGTGTTTAATAGTATAATCTCCAGAATTGTTTGTTGCCTCAGTTATTACATAGTATACTAGGCATTTTCACTGAATTGCAAAAAAAATCTAATGCCTTTCACTCACTTGCATCTTTGATACTCAGTTAAATGCTAATACCTATTATCTTAGTGTAATAATGAATTCAATTATTACATAAGCAACTGCACTGTGAGTTCACAGTGAATTAAGACAATTATTGTAACGTTATTGTAAAATAAACCACCGACTAGTTTTAATTTTGTGTAACCATAATTTAATCTTGAAAAAACATTATTATCTGATGCATTGCAAGCATTTCTGATGTGTGTGCAGTTTTGACAGTAAACAAATAAACTTTGTTTGGTTATTTTAACTAAGTGAGAGATAGCAATGTTTATACTACCGTTAAAGGTAGATGGCAGTAGGTATAATGTGTACTTTAGTAGATTATGAATGTTTGTAAGCTTACATGCAATGGTGTTGTTGATGACCATTTTGTTAACGAAAATAAAGCAGAAACAGTTCATTATATTGCTGGAGCTTAGTCAAGTTTTTTTTTACTTTTTGTACGGTCACTTGTGCATACAAAATATTTTTATTATATGTCCGTTACCGAGTCTACAGGAATTTGAAAACTTGTGTGTGCTACCATTTAAACATAGTATTAAAAAACAAGTATATTACCATCAAATGCAAAACATTTTTATTAGAAACGCATTGCCGAATAATACACACATTATACTTGGTCAGTTGCAAGTAATTTTTACTATGTCAAATATTTTAACACTTCACTGGGTCAAAAAACACTAAAATACCGCAGTGTAAAACAGTGGAACTCATTACCGTCTGATATCACAAACTCTGGTAACTTCAGTATATTAGCCAAAAGATATAAGAGAGAATTATGCCATTGATTAAATATTAATCAAATCAGTTTTATTTTGATCTGTATCATTTCGTTTTGTAAATTTGTTGGCAGGTTTGTCATTCTATGCATGTCTAATGTCCTTCATTTTTAATATAGTCTTGACTCTTGAGTTACATTGAGTTGTTTTGAATTTCTTCAGTTGACAGATTTTAATTTTGTTTCCAAGATTATTTGTTTACTGCCCAAACTGAAAATACTACACATACATTCAGTGGAATCATCATTTATCATTGTCAAATACCCAGAATTTTTTTAATTTAGTCTTTATTTTTTGAGTTATCTCATAGATATGCTTTTTGATTTTCATTTGTTTTTCCTTTGTCATTGCACATGTTGCACAAATTTGGGTTTTATACAAGTATTCATTTTCTCAATTACCATTCTCATATACAGCACGCTGCTTCTAAAATGTTATGTTATATTATTATCATTATGTTATATTGTGTGTTTTGCTAATTTTGTTTTTACTTTAATTAATTGTTCCTTATAATATGGATAACTTTTGCATTATTTTTGTTTATTGCACTAAAATGAACTTCTCTGTAATTAATAAAGGAATCTCTAAAATTAATAGTGTTATAAAAGAACTAGTCCAGCCGTGTACAAAAGATATTAAATGTGTAAATAGGGGCGGCTCACTTAGTTGACCGTATGGTCTTTCGCCACCCTTTCTCCATACAATTCAGCTTCTGGCTGTGCAGAAGTACATCCTTTCGTGACTGGCTTTTTCAATTTTAAGACGTTTGCCAATGATTTCAGTAAGATTGGGAAGCGTCCACAAGAATGTAGGCCCGGGTTTTGCATCCATTTGGCATTCCAACTCAAAATGGTTTCTGTCAGCTTAATTGTCAAATGTTCCATCCACAGTGACTATTTGCATCGAATTCTCTCATTCACATCTGTAAACAGAGAGAGGAATACTACTATTCCCAGATATTACACTTATCTTTTTGCGTTAGTGTGTCTATGCTTATAACAATCATGATTTCTATTGCTATCATTACAAGTGTTGGCGGCACAACCTATTTTATCATCCACCAGACCTACCATTATTATTATCACTAACGATCCCTTTTACTTACTTACGTTCATCTACTACGTTTCCATGTCATACTGGCATACTTTTGATATTCAATTATTTTATTTGCAAAGTTCCTTACAAAAAATAAAGTAATCTATTGAGAATAACTCTAATTTTGTACGACACCATGCACAACTATTATACTCCATGAACTATGGAGAAGGGTGGCTTCATCGAACCTGTTTGTAATCATTAAAGTACCCTCACATACACGGAACTATTGTTATCAGCAAGCATTGTACATTATACTTTTTTGATAAATATGTGGGAAATAAATTATTCTTATATTTTATATCTTAACACTGGTAGTTTGTTTCATGTACTTTCACTACCTAATTGGGATTACAAACGAAAAACAAAACACCTTTCTGCTTTAGTTTTTAGTAAAAAAAACTTACACAGAATATCTAACTTCCTTTTGACGTATGGCGTTTCTTGTTCGTGGAGAAACATTTCGCAAGAAACTTCTTTTCCGCTGTCTTCTGCTTTAAACGAATATTGCAGTGTACTTACCACATCAAGTATTGGTATCTTCATCACCATGATTAGCTGCTAAATGGGTAAGATCTTTTTCACCTGAAAAAATTACAGTGCAAGTTTATCCCAATCTCAATCCGAAGCAACAACAAGAGCAAAAAGACGCCAACAACATAGTCATGTTGTTTCAAGTAAAATTAGTTAGATGAAAGTAGAAAACGTCCAACAACTTATGAGCCATTCACTAAAGGGGCACTTTTACCTATCAATTTATGTTTCAGCCACAAACATTAATTTGATTGAGTAGGCCAGAGCTTAGGTATATATTATACTTAAGAATTATTATTACAACTTTCTCTTCTAACACCAGCTTAATTTTATATTGGTTAATGCAAACTGGTGAAAACAAACTTGTTGCTACAAAGCAGCTATAAAGCCAAAATCCGCAAAATCAATCAATAAGTAAAGTAAGTCCTCGCATTACAAAGCTAATGCATTCCAGCAAAACGTGACGTAAACGAACCCGAAAGTTCCATAGCAAGTACTATAAGTGAATTGAGATACGTTTCAGAACCAAAAATCAATGCATCAGTGTTCCTTATATCATACAAATTAAATGTTTTGTGAGTTTATCTATATTTTTCGTAAAACGTTTAATTTATATTATATAAGTAACACTGATGCATTGATTTTGGTTCTGAAACGTATCTCAATTCACTTATAGTACTTGCTATGGAAGTTTCAGGTTCGTTTAATGACGTTTCGTTTACGCCAGGGATTTCTCCTCCCGTGTAACCCGCTGCCTGCTAACCAAGCTCTGCATGGAGTGACCTTGAAGCAATTTCATGTACTATTAATCTTTTTGCTATAGCAACAGGTTACACGCAAAATTCTTTGGCATAAAGTTTAGACTCAACTGTCGCTTGACACAAAGCTATAATTTAGTATGAGTAAATCAGCAAAAGCAATAAGGAAGCAAAAACATTGTAGTGATCGCACTATTTGAGTTACTAACGCATTTTTAGAACAGAATAATGGACAATGTACCATTTTATTGCTTCAATTTAGATAAAAAAAGTTATTGATCAAATAAAAAATGGTTCTGAGCAAAGTGAAAAATCGTCGTTAAAACGAAACGGTGTGTTGTTAAGGGAGAAAGGGCCCGTAATGTTGGAGTTATGTGATCATACTTGCGCAAACACACGATCATGCTGGCTGCACAACTTTGAATTTTTTGCAGTTTGTTCATAGAGTTTTTTGAAACATTAAACAGTAATGCATTACAGTAGTCCAAAGTCGAATTGATAAAGGAATGAATCAGAGATTCGGTAGAATTCCTGTCTAGGTACTTGCGTTTGTGCCTAATTCTTGCTAATTGAACAAAATCCTTTTTACAAACATTATTGATGTGAAAACCCATTAACTTATTCTCACCAAAGATAACCCATAAATTATATGCTTGGTGTGCTGGTGCTAATTGAGAATTCCCTATTTTTACTATAACATAAGAAAGTTTTTTCTGGCTGTTGCATTCATTGAGCACAGAATAATAAAAAAATATGCTGTTAAATAAACAATTGAACATCACAGTAAATGTATATAGCTGGTAAATTTATACCACAAGGTTCGACCATCAGACAGCCCTTAAACTAACATTGAATTTTTAAAGACACAAGAGTCAAAAGTTTCAAGTTTCCCGTCAAGCCAGCGGACTTGTGACATGACACATAAATTGTAATTAAACAATGTTAGATTGTAAATCTACATTATTTAATACGGTAACATTAACTCTGTTAGTGTTGTGTTATGCGAAATAAACGAACTTTGAATCTAGATTCCTGAAAAACATTTTAATAAACATGGTGGTTTGAAGAAACCAAAAAACTTGAGATTTATTTTTAAGATTTTATTCTGAAATGCCTACATAAACAGTGAAGTAGTGTCATATTGAAAAGCAGAAAACCAAGTGACCAGAACTACAAGTGAAATCATTTAGGTGTGAAAACAGGTTTAGAAATTATGCATTCATAAAGACTGTAGAAGCCAATGAAAATTTAAACAGGAAAGAGAAAGTTCAACAATTTTAACAAGAGCACCTGAAGGTGGCAGCACTATCCAAAACTAAAAAAGTATGATGACATTAGGATAAATATACAACATAAATTTAGATTTAGAATAATTAAAAATGATTTTCTTTTGTCCACATGGTGTTGGTAATTAACATCCAAAAAGAGTTATAATGAACATCACGCGAACGGTTATAAGAAAAATCTATTTTTGGAGTTTTTTAAAAACACGTAAAAAGAAACAACAATGGTCACTAAAAAAAAATAAACTATTTACCAATATTTGTCTATAAAGATGTTAGAATAAGTAGGCTAAGCGTATTTGGTAGAGAATATCTTTATATACAAATAAAAATGAGAACAATGATGCACAAAACAGGACTCCAAACAAAGACAGTCATTTTGGAATTTTAACACACAATACGGTTTCAGATTTCAAGTGCCTACAAAATCTAGGCACTTGTAAAAGTCTTTGTTCGAATTCTGACACAAACACTTTCGAATTAATACAATGCATTCTACGAAAATTAGGAACTACGTGATTATTTTGGCTTGAAATTAACAGATAGACACTATATGTGAAAGTTATTATGAAATTATTTGTCAAAAAATGCACGTTTACATAAAATTCCCTAATTTTTTTATTTAATTGTTATAAAAAATTATTAAAAAGTTAATTTAATGGTAACCCTTCAAGAATACGCTAATTCTGATCATTGGTTTTCTGATTTCGGATTAGGGGTTGCTGAGGCAGTTGAGACAGTTTGCGCCGCTTCGTGGGTAGATTGATGTTTAAGTGCTCCTCATCACTAAAGCGCCAAAAACGTCATATAGATTGCTTTTTTAGTGTTGTTCATCACTGAAGCGGGCTTACTGAAGTGACATTGCGGTCAATGATAACGGGACCATATTGCCACATTGCAAATAAGTAGTGAGGTACTGTACTTAAGGTGTTATTCCTGAACTATGTCCTAAACGAAATTATCAATATTATTATAACAACTTTATATCTGATGCGATGTGACGTAATATCAAATGCTGACCGAAATTAGAGTTTAATTAACTAATATCAAACCTTTTACCGGGGTTTCTAGCCGTTTCTTAAGACGTCACTGACTAGTTTAAATTTCTAATACAATACTCAGTTTCTATTATGTCATAATTGCAAGACCAAAAAATTTAGACAAGAATATTTTCTTTCATTAAAATATAATTAAATTTACTATGAATTAATGGCTGCTTCAATATTTGCAATATTTCAACATTTTGAGTCACACGCCATGTTTAACAACTGCATGATCATTGCTCACTCATTTATTGACATAACTCTATGACATAGATATCAGAAGCTAGTCTAAGTAACATAACAGACGCGCAGAAGCCGCAACATTAAAAACATAAATAGCTACTTACTCGTTCACTCATTCACTCACTTACTCACTCACTCCCTCACTCACCCTCTCACTCTCTCACTCCCTCCCTCACTCACCCTCTCACTCACTCACTCACCTCCTTCTCATTCACTCACTCGCTCACCCACTCACTCACACTCCATCTCACTCTCACTCACTTACTCACTCAATTGCTCATTCAATCACTCACACACCCACTCACTCACGCATTCAATCAATCAAGCACAGACCCACTCACTCAGTCACTCACTCACCCACCAACTCACTCACTCACCCACTCATTCACCCACTCACTCACTTGCATCAGATACTTGCACTGAATATTACATTACTTTCTGGATGATGTAAAAATAGTAATCATTCTCTACAATCAATTATTCATATCTTAGTGTCAACGTGCTGGTAAAAACCAACAATTAAGCTAGACTTAATTAATTAGTTGAGATACACTAATGATGATTCTCTTTCTTGGTTTGAGAAGCTGGAGTTCCTGGAAATGTTTTGCATGAATTAAGCACACGGCAAAGTGCAGGTGTACGTTACCTTGAGTCCTAGAGATAAGCTGTTTTGTTAACATATTAATCAAGAAGCTGGAGTTCCTGGAAATGTTATGCATGAATTGGCACACGACAAAGTGCAGGTGTACGTTACATTGAATCACAGATATAAGCTGTTTTATTTACTTATTATGCAGTGTGATCTCTCCACAATAAATAATATGACACTTAGTTCATTTAGATCCTCGGAAAATAAGATCATACTCATTATATTAGTACTGAAGGATTTCTGTTGTGCAAAATGTTTGTAAAAGAAAGTTATTAAGTTGCAGTTTTTATCTAATTTGTTTTAAGTCCATTTTAAAAACAACAAATACTCTTATTCCTAATGGCAAGAATTAGTTCAATTACGAAAACTCAAAATAAAGGCGATGAAAAGATTTAGTTCAAAAATCAAAACTGGGTGGTGGACACTTTCAGAAAGAAAAAGACCCAAGAAACAAACAAATCTGATATAGTAGTAGTAATAATTTATTGACATTTGTCAAGCAAACACTTCACAACAAAATAATAATAACAACAATAAATATTCATTTTACATACATCATAACGGTTATGTAGCGAGATTCTCGGGAATAAATTTACATATCCGTGATTACTTTTGCACATAATTCCTGCTCTAAATTAAACAGATCGTCTGTGCTATTAAAGGTCATATCGTATTTTGTTCGCACTATTTCTGTTACTCTACATCTTGTTACTACGTGTTGTTCATCTTGTACTTCATCTTCGTAAATACTACAAATTCTTCTATGGTGTGGTACCGGGGGTCTCGACCATCTCACTATTTTAACTTTCAAATGATGTGCAGATAAAACAAACTGGCTAAAATTAATACGCATCGAGTCAGCCACATTTGTAGTATACACGTTTGAAGACAATACAATACAATACAATACAGACGTTTGATACAATAGAAAGTTAAAATGACAGGATGGCAGGTTCAGAAGAACCTATATTAAATTCTCTTGTAATTGTCTGTAAATTGTTAAATGTTTCTGCCCCCTTTATTGTGCAAAAATCTCATACCTAAACAAATGCTCTAACTAGTTACTGCACTGCGATAAAGAATGGCTTCTCCTAAGAACCCCAAGTGTTAGACCCAGGGGCATATTAACCAGCAGGATAACGAGGCTATATATAGCCTGGGGCACAAAAGTTTGAAGGACGTCAATATTTTTAAAAAAAATCAATTTCTCCTCGAAAAATGTGTAACTTTTATATTCATGTAAAGGGCGCATTCTATAACACACCACAGGCAGTTACTTAGCTCAGCTGTTATATAAGTGCCACATAACGAACAGGTGCAAGGTATTACAAAACAAGCAGTTACGCAGCTTGCTTATATATAATCGTTCTGCAAATATACGTAATTAATAATAACCACATAGACAATAGGTTAATAGTCTTTCTAATGCGCCACAAGTAACCACATAGACAATAGGTTAATAGTCTTTCTAATGCGCCACAAGTAACTTTTTAATCTGCTCACTACATGAACAACCGTAAATTCACAATAGAGATGGGCGGGACAGAAATCTCAGCCAAAGCGTAAAGTGCTGATACGCCTCTGGTTAGACCCAAAAATAGCACTTGAAGATCAGGCTGCGAATCAGCTGCAGAAAAACTTCTGGAATCCTGTACCAATTCATACAAAACTCGCAGCCAGTAGAAGCCACTCTAAGACATTGCTGGAAACATACCAGCTTAAATTAGCATTTAATTTGTCAGAGTTTAATATCGTAATTTTGTTTTATGCGGGTCATTAAAAACACTTGTTTAATTCACATTTATTTAGTGCTAAGCATCTATTATGTATAATGCACTTTATAAATTAGCAATAAAAAGTAATTAATTATTATCTTATTCGATAGTTTAACAAAATCAATAACATAATCCTTCAAATAGAGACGCGACAGTTTTAATTACTGACCAAACAAAGCCGGACAGCATGTAAACTGAACAAACTTTGACCAGTATAACAACCTTGTAAACTATGAACTATAAAAGCTGCGTCAGCAAGTTGAAAGAGCCGTTAGTAAGACATCTCTGGACACGACAGACGTGCTTTTCAAGAAAGAAAAGAAAGAAAGAAGAAAAAGTAGGTGTTACTGCCAATGCTTTTAGGCTTATTATTAAATTATTATAAAAAGATGATTTGATCTTTATGATAAAAGCATCAGTAACCCAGATTCACAGGACTATAATTTTGTTTTAAAGTGGTTTGGCAAATTTCGAAAATTTTTAATGACGGCAGTTGAATTTTTGGATTTTCTGTGACATAATGTAATGTAAATAAGCAACCAATTATATCACTAAATATCATTATAATGTACTGTGTGTCTCTGTTGTATTAATGTACATATACGTATCAATAAAAATATATAGTAAATAAATACAACAACAACAATAAAAAAACAATTATAATAACAATAACAATAATAATCACAATGATAATATATAAAGGCTTCAATGCAGAACACTGCTGATTACTAGGTAATGTTAGTATTTTCACATGATGGTTGGCTATTTCAGAATAGAATAGAATAACTTTGATGCTAATTTACAAAAAATTTTGACGCTTTTATTGACTGTTTATTATTAATGAAGCATTGTTTAAATTTTTATCATTCATCTACCCTGTTTTTTTGAGTCATATTATGTTTTCAAATCTTATTATTGAAAAGTGACTTATAATTAATCACAGGCTGTTCATCCCGGATTTAGCTAATAATGCTTTTCATAAATTTTGTTATTATTATTATTATTATTATTGTTGTTGTTATTGTTATTATTATTATTATTATTATTATTATTATTATTATTATTATTATTATTATTATTATTATTATTATTATTATTATTATTATTATTATTATTATTATTATTATTATTATTATTATTATTATTATTATTATTATTATTATTGCATCAGATTATGTATATTCAGATTTTTTGCTGTTACCGATCGTGGATCCCCTATTATCAAGTGCGTCATACTTATATACAAGCACATAATATGGTAGGTGTTTATAATGTAATTCAAGGAAGCTTGAGAAATTATAAAATTTTGATACTTTTAACGATCTTAATAATATTAATATCAATTAAGTTCATTTAAACTAGTAGATTTAGGTACTATGTTAAACAGAATAAGAGGACTTGCTGAGTGGCGATAGTTATGGAGACCATAGTTATGTAACACCAAGCCTGGTCAGTAAATGTATGAATGACTGACTGTGAAGCAACCTCTTGGTATTAAGTCCCACATATAAATTCATTAAATGGTTGTTTATTTTGTTAAAAATGGGTGCAAATAAATCCAGACTTGGCAAGACAGCTTTATCAGCTTATTGTCTAATCATAGGGAACTGCCTTTAACTTGGGAATTAACTTAGGACTTTTCACGATTTGAATATAACTTTTGACTATTGTTTATTTAACCATATTTTCCCCATTATTTACAGCACAAATCTCAGGGCAGAGTTCCTAATAATACAGAACTCACATAATAGCTGCTTAGATGAGGATTTTGAAAGTTCTACGCCTTAGTGCATTGTTTTAACACAATTTGTTTAGCTAGATACAGACAATAGAAAAGTAACTGTGCTCGATCGTGCTAAAACATTTGAGAGTCACTGGCGTGCCCTATTTATACGGAAGACCTTTATGAACCATAAAAGCAGAACAAGTACATTGAACGTAGCACAAAAAATTTAAACATGAATGTAGAATTATTATAAACAAATGTGGAAAGAAATCAAAAGAAAAGTGAGCATAGCTCTTTAAGGACAAGAAAAAGGGTACCTGAAGTAGGTTTCAGAAAAATCGCCTTAAAAATTATATTACATTATAGCAATTTTATGTGTACGTGGCACTCGCGTTAAAAGGAATTTTTGTTTGTTTTCATTTTATATCTCCTGCAATAGGCCTACTTTTCCGACAGCGCCATTACATGACGTCAGATACGCAAACGTAAATCAGGGGACGAAAAGACAGTGTTAAACTATGTCTAAAAAACTGCCCATGCAAATCTGTATTACTTGCCATCTATATCATTTCGCTTACCTGTTGGAAAGATTTATGTAAATAGAAATAATTATTTAGAATGTTTGTGCCAATTGGTAAAATGTTGCCGACTCACCCTCCAGGGTGTGCCACTCACTAACCAGACATGTATTTTTAATCTTATTTACAAGATGCAGCAATTTAACATTTTGCTTAGTTAGCAACATGTATGTTACGAATGTTCTGATTAATTTTTCAAACTTTCCTCAGTCTTATTTAAACTTGTTTTAAACAACCTACCATCAAAATGGCTGCACCTAATGGTCACCGGGGAAGTTTAAACTTACACGTTTTACACAGCATTACGGCCGATTTAAGCGTTTCATGTAAAAAGGCAGCACATAAGTGATACCAAATTTCAAGACTTTTTCAGCCTTATATAAATGAGGGTTTTCTTGTGCTTTAATCCTAGAAAAGGACAGGCTCACGAGATTTCTGCATTCTCATTGCGGAATTTTGAGAAATCTGATTTCTGATAGCCTAATAAATGACTTTTATAGTGGGTGCACCTACATAATAGCGTATCTTCGATAATATACCTTTTATTTTACTGATCTTGTGAGTGCTATGTTTGACTTGTGCAGACCAGGACAGATTGTCATCAATAAGCAGTCCCAAATACTTTATTGCCTGTACTTGTTCTAATACGTTGTTATTTATTTTAACTTGAAGGTTATGGTTAACACCAGTACTGCATTTAGGTTTGATTAATATGTATTTTGTTTTTTGTAGTTGATCGTTAGTTTGTTTGCCTGCATACAAGTATCCACTTTTCCCAGCTCTCTGTTTACTGTATTTTGGAGATTTTGAATGTTAGTATCAAATGCAAATAATTTGGTGTCATCAGCTAATAATCCGTGTGAAAGTTAGAGAAGTTGACAAGTGTAACAATACCATAGATATGGTTTGTGTAGATCAAAGATCTTGGTGATTGCTTAGCAAGGTTCTGCATTCTAGACTGTCAGGCTGCTCTGACCTTCTTTGTTTAAGTTCCTAATTAGTTTAATGAATACTACTTTATTATGCACGCATTTGTCTGGTTGCTAATATTATTGTAGCGTGTAACATGGTGTCAGAAGTGAACTAGTTTGCTTTGAGTATTTATTCGGACAGCAAATTCGAATCAGCTAAAACAACCTAACGCGCTAAACTTCGAATCACGCAATCTGTCATAAGCATGGAAAAAATGGCGTGAAGAATTTAGCTTGTATATGGAACTTGCACTTAGTGACAAAACTGAAGAAGCGAGAGAGGTAGGGAAATCTACCCCACATTAAATATAACTACACCTGAAGCTGAACGAACTGCCGCACACCTGTTTACAGCCTTTGAAAGGTATTGTATTCCAACTGCCAATCAAACATTTGAAAGATATAAATTCTTTACTATAGTACAAAGTTCTTCTGAAACTATTGATGAATATGTAACAGCTTTGAGAGTGCTGGCTAGTACATGTGAATTTGGGCAGTTGGAAGTTTCTCTATTGCGTGACAGAATAGTATGTGGCGTAAATAGTCAAGAAATCAGAGAAAGACTATTGAAAACTACAGATTTGACACTTGTCTTTAAACCTGTCGTGCTGCTGAGTTTTCTCACTCTGCAATTAAAGAATTTGCCCATGGTCAAATGCCAACTGAGAAAATCAACAGTGTAAAATGCAAGATGAAAAATAGGTCTAAGCCTAACTATACTAAATCTGCTGGTTGTGCACAGTCAGACGTGGTGCAATCTGTGAAGCAAAAAATGACCTCAGCTATGTATGACTCACACCAAAAATGCTGTAAATTTTGTGGGAAACGACATGTTTTTGGTCGTGATAGTTGCCCTGCATATGGTAAGCATTGTGCTAAGTGTAAGCAATGGAATCACTTGCAAGTTAAATGTGATTCTCTTAGAAAATCTGCATCATATAGTAGAAAAAGAAATGTACGCACCCTTAATCAGCAGTTTTGTGATGTACAGTGTGGTGACTCAGATTCTGATAGTGAAAATTCGGAAGACTACTGGAGTGTGCAAGCGCTTCATTCTTCAAGTGTGAAACCTGGTAATAAAATATTTGCTATGATGCTGGTGAGTAAGAAACCTATTCGTTTTCTGATTGACAGTGGTGCAACATGCAATGTGATATCAGCCAATTTTCTGCCTTCCAGTCAGTTGATTAATCATAGTGAGAAAAAACTGCTTTACACGTATGATGGAGGAAAAACTGTACCAGTGGGTAGTTGTGTTGTTAAAATGATAAATCCTAAAAATGGTAGAAAGTATAAAGTGAAATGTGTTGTAGTGCAAGAAAATCTTTTGCCTATAATTGGTAATTCTGCTGCTCAGCAAATGAATTTGCTGAAGTGAAGCATGAAAATATTCTAGGTGTTGATAGTTCTTCAACTGCAGATAGAGAATTAACCAAAGATGTTTTGCTAAGTGATTATGCAGATGTGTTTGAAGGTCTAGGTAAACTTCCTGGAAAACTGCACTTAGAAGTAGATTCTAATGTACCCCCTGTAGTACATCCACCTAGACGTGTACCTGTTGCTTTGAAGGATGACTTAAAGAAGGAACTAGATAAACTTGAATCTCAAGAAATTCCTTCTAAAGTCACAACTCCTATAGATTTCGTATCTAGCCTTCTTGTTCTACGAAAATCAAACAACCAGCTGAGAGTCTGTATAGATCCTCAGGATCTAAATAAGGCTTTGAGGCGAAATCACTATCCTCTAAAGACTATTGAAGATGTCTTGCCAGATTTGAGTAAAGCCAAAGTCTTCAGTATTTTTGATGCCAAGATGGATTTTGGCAAATGGAACTAGATGAATCTAGCTCTTACTTAACCACTTTTAATACACCTTTCGGACGTTATCGTTGGCGACGTATGCCTTTTGGCATATCGGTTGCTCCTGAGTAGTACCAACGCAAACAAGATGAGGCTCTAGAAGGTTTAAAGAATGTTATGAGTGCAGCAGACGATGTGCTAGTTATTGGCAACGGAGGGACACTAAAAATTGCAAATAAGGACCATGATGAAAATGTCCGAGCTTTTATGCAACGATGCAGAGAGAAAAATTTAGTCTTAAACGAAGAGAAAATTAAGCTGCGTCAGAGTAAAGTACAGTTTATTGGTCACATATTAACAAGTGAAGGTCTGTGGCCTGATCCAGACAAAGTTAAGGCTATTATAGAAATGCCTGCCCCACAAGATGTGTCTGGTGTTCGGAGACTTCTGGGATTAGTTAATTATCTATCTAAATTTTTTCCTAACTTAAGTGACATGTGCAAGCCACTTAGAGAACTTACTGAGAAAAATGTACTGTGGCACTGGGATGAAACCCAGGGGAAAGCTTTCCGAACTATAAAATCAGCTATCTCCCAGGAACCTGTACTAAAGTTACTATGATCCTAAAGAAGAAGTCACCTTACAATGCGATTCTTCTGAGAAAGGTCTTGGAGCTGCCATTATGCAAAATGGACAACCAGTGGCTTATGCCAGTAGAACATTGTCAGAAACTGAGATAAGGTATGCTCAGATTGAAAAAGAGCTACTTTCATGTGTTTTTGCAGTTACAAAGTTTCACCAGTATGTTTATGGTCGTCATGTAGTGGTTCAGACAGACCATAAGCCCTTGGTGGCTGTTATGCAAAAACCACTTCATTCAGCACCAAAGTGTTTACAGTCTATGCTAGTTAAACTTCAATGTGATGATCTGAAGTTAATTTACAAACCAGGTCCTACAATGTATGTAGCTGATACACTAAGCAGAGCTTATCTACAAGATCAGCCAGACTTAACCAAGTATGAGAAATACTTGAGCAATGTTAATGTGTTGCAATACTTACCTGTGTCTCAAGAGAGACTTAAACAAATTCGTGCATATACGGAAAGTGATTTATTGACACTGCGATCTACAATTCTTAATGGCTGGCCTGAAAGAAAAGATTTTTTTCCTTTAGAGATTAGTCAGTATTATTCACTAAAGGATGAGCTCACAGTTCATAATGGTGTGATTTTAAAGGGTAACCAAATTGTGATTCCTAAAGCCCTGAGAAAAGAGATGCTAGAACAAGTACACAGCAGTCATGTTGGAATTGCAGGTTGCTTGAGAAGAGCCCGTGAATGTCTATACTGGCCGAATATGAATAATGAGATTAAAGAATATATTCAGAAATGTGTTGTTTGTAATGCCTTAAATAGAAAACAGCAAAAGGAAACTTTGATTAGTTCTGAAGTTCCAGTTAGACCCTGGTCAGTAATTGGCACTGATTTGTGCTACATTGATGGAAAAAATTATTTAGTGACTGTTGATTATTATTCCAATTTTGCTGAATTAGATTACTTAGAGAATACTGACTCAGAGACGGTAATCCGCAAACTGAAGATGCAGTTTGCCAGACATGGCATTCCGGATTTGGTCAGACCCGACAATGGCCCTCAATTTGCTTGTCATGCCTTTTCTAAGTTTTCTCGAAAGTGGTGTTTTGAACACAAAACATCATCGCCTTTATATCCACAAGGTAATGGTCATGTGGAAAATTCTGTGAAAACTGTAAAGAATTTGGTTATGAAAAGTAAGTTAGCTGGAAGTGACCCACTTTTAGCATTACTGGAGTTTCGCAATACTCCCACGCAAGGAATTGGTACATCACCAGCACAGCGTTTGTTTAACAGGCGAACTAAGTAACTATTGCCTATGACAGCTCAACTACTTCAATCTTCACAGTATGATCTGTCAGTTGAACGAATGCATAATCAGAAGAAAAAATCAGCTGAGTACTATAACAGAGATGCAAGAGACTTGCCGGAACTTATGCCTACAGAAGTTGTTAGAGTACAGCCCCAACCCGGTACCAAGCAGTGGTTAAAAGGAAGAGTCATGGACAGTGCAGATGATATACGTTGTTCTTACAGAGTTAAAACCAATCAAGGTATTTATCGCAGAAACAGAGTACATCTACGGAAATTATCTGAGGAGCCTGACAGAGTTATGAATGGTGCTGAACCTGAGGAACAGTTTAAACATACTAGTGTACTTCCTGTTAAGCTTGGTAAAATAAACTTACCTGGTGCATCAGCAGTGATTGTGCCAGAACCTAGGAGTAGCACTGTAACAACTCTTTCTGGTAGAGAAGTCAGAAAACCTTTGAGGTTCAGAGAATGAACTCTGTATAGTGATTTTTTTGCAAACATGTTTAAATTTACATGTATTCATTTTGAGACCAATTTTGTGTTTTTTGAGGATAATTGAACTTGTAGTCTTACACTTTGAAATGATTATGAATAATTTGTTTGTCAAATTGTTTAGTGGCTAGGAACGATGAGAATTAAGAACATTATACTTATTTACTTGCAGTATTATAGTTTATTGATCTGTATTATCATTTTACATTTTGCAACTTTTGCACAAGTTTAGATACAACCAGTTAATTTTAATATGTGCCTATGTTGCATTGTTAAGAGATAGAGTGACAGTATGTAGTTACTCTTTTGATTTCATTTATTGAAGTTATTGATGGATTTGAAGTTCAAGTCTAGGTTTTCACTGAGAATAAAAGTTATTCATTTGAAATTCACTGTTGAAATTGAAAAACTTAAATTCGTATTAATGTTGTTTGTGAAATCTAAACAAGAAGTGTTGTACCTAATGTATTTCTTGATGCTCAAAGTTGTTTTAAGTTTTAGTAATATTTGTATACTACTTTATTCAGGATTATTCATTGAGTTCATTAGCACTTGATTTACTTGCCAGTAGGCACACTGTCAAATACAGTTGATACTACTTCTAAATTCTAGATGAACTTGACTTAGCTTGACTTAGTTAACAGAATTTGTTTTCAACTTTAAAGAAGGGAAGGTGTAACAATACCATAGATATGGTTTGTGTAAATCAACGATCTTGGTGATTGCTTAGCAAGGTTCTGCATTCTAGACTGTCATGCTGCTCTGATCTTCTTTGTTTAAGTTCATAATTAGTTTAATAAATACTACTTTATTATGCATGCATTTGTCTGGTTGCTAATATTATTGTAGCGTGTAACAACAAGGTCATTTATATAGAGCAGAAATAGGAAGGGGCCTAATATAGAACCTTGGGGCACTCCACTAGTAACATTCATTGGCTGTGACTTAATGTTTCTGATACATGTATATTGTTGCTGGTTCTGTAAATATGATATAAACAATTTTCGGGAGTGTCCGCTTACACCGCAATATTCCATTTTCTGCATTAAAATATCATGTTTCTAAAATATTTTAGAAATGTGCACAAATGAAATGTTTTTATCAACATTATAGAGTATTCTATTAGTGATTTCAGAAACGGCTAAAACAGTCGAGTGACGTTTCCTTAATCCGAACTGGTAATCTGACATTACATTGCTTTTCAGTAAGAAATTATCCAGCCTTATATAAATTAATTTTTCAAATAAATTTGCAATTGGAGATAGCAGTTAAGGATAAAGGACTATAATTGGATGAATTTCCTGCACATTCTCATTTATAGATTGGGACTATTTTAGAGTTTGAGAATATCACAAAAAATTCCTTCTGTAATAGATTTATTAAATAGTATCATTAGTATTGGTGTAATGGCATCAACAGCTATTTTGTATTAATATGTAGGAATAATCTCAGGACCTGGCGATTTACAGCTATATAATTGATTAATTGTAGAATATATCTCTCATTTTCTATTACTGGACATAAAAAAATTGGGATAGAATTAAGAAGAGACGAATGAAATTTTGTATTAGCTTGCTGTAATTTATCTGCCAGATTTTGTCTAATATTACTAATATTTGTTTAATATTTGAACTATATCTTATAGATTATCGTAGATTTCATTAGGAGAAAATTAGTTTCTGAGTTTGTAATTAGTTATCTCTTTGATTGTTTTCCAGACTTTTCTCATATTATTTTTTTTTCCAGCAGCAGTGCAGCAGACTTATGAGTTTTGACGTATCCATCACTAGAATCAGTTTATTACTTTACACACGATAGAATTATCTTTTATATAAGCTATCAGATAATCTGTGAGTTTTGTACAGTTTGGTTTTTATCTTTATTGACTTTAAGATTCCTGGAGTTATTCAAGGTTTGCTAAATGTTTTAGATTCCTTCGAAAGTACACTTAATACATCTGTGTAAATATTTTTAAAGCATGTAAATGTCTCATTTGTTTATGCCTTCACAGTAGGCCTAATTAGCAAGAGGAGATACATAGTGCTCAGATTACTTTTTCATCTTTCAGATTTCTCACCATAACTGATAATCAGGAGCTGTGGTCAAGCCTACTGTCTGTTGTCAAGTTTCATCTGGTAAGTCAGTCACAGAAGTTTGTTTACAAATGTCAAATTTTGGTGGTTTTCCAGTTTTACCAGTATAAACCTTCATGTAACTTTGGTTTAGATTGACTAAGATTGGTTAGCTACTAATTACTGTTTGATAATTGACCAAAAATTGATCATTAAAAAGATTACCTTTATGTCGAACCAGCCTCTCGTGGGCATACAGATTTAGGACAACAGTTTTGAGTACATAGATTTGGGTAGGACTTTCGAAAATGTACATTTGTGACATCTTTGAATACACAGATTTGGGACAGCACTCTTGAAAATATAGATTTAGGGCAGAACTTTTAAGCACATAGATTTAGGTTAGCATTTTGGAATGCATGAATTTGGGGTTGCACTGTTAAGTAAATCCATTTGGGTAGCACTCTCCACGCAAAGACAAAATCCCTTGTGATTATTTTTCACTTTTCTGTTTCCTGGCTTTTTTGATCAACTGTGATTTACTGTTTGTTTGCCACCACCTTTGCACTGACACAAGTGACACCTGGTATCAAGTGGTTGCATACACTGGAGGTCAGCAATAACATTAAGGAAGTCGAAATATTGTCGAATTTCGAGCTTTCGAAGGTCTTACTAACCGTTTTTTTTGGTATTTAATTACTGATTGATCACAGAACTTTAAGTACGCATTAAAAATAAGACTACTGTGCTGTGTAGGAATTTTGAATACCTTTGGGGAAGGACTCATGAATGCATGGCTTTGAGACGTGAGACACAAAAACACACTATTATAAGTTTTGTTTTTTCAGTTTTTTTGCGAGAGAGACCGCAGAGAAGCTGTGAGCGTGACTGATGTGTTGATATTAATTAACAAGTTCCATCAGGTAAGTGATTGCAAAATATTATAACTCACTGACTTTCAAAAAATCTCGATTTCGGGGTTTCAATTGTTTTATATCATTTAACATTGGTAGGTTTCATTGGCTGTTTTGTTTTTTACTCTGTGTTATCTGTGTTTACCTGGTTCAGATTCCTATTCGACTATGTTTAAGAGTTATTTCATGAAATTTCAGATGCAATATTATTTTGTATTGTAAAAAAATGTATTATTATTGATGCACCGTTATCATCTTTTGTGTTTTTAGGTTGCTTCGTCAGTTGAGAATTGCTAATCGTAGCTAAGCTGTTTTTCTTCACTGTCAAATCTGTCAGCATCGTGATACAGCTGGTAAGTTGTTGGAAAGTGACACATGAACTTAAAAAATTGTCACATTAGATTTGCTACATTTGCTAGTAGATGATGATTACAAATAAAAGATGAATTCGTCCCTTTTATCATCTATCTATTTATGCCAGCGTTGTGAAATTTGACAGGTGGTTCTAAACTAACTGACAGACAAAAGTTAAAAACGACAATTTTTGAAATGCCAATTGAAATAAATAAAGTAATATTTTACTTCATCATTTTTTTTTATTACTTTTATTATTATTATTATTGTTGTTGTTGTTGTTGTTGTTGTTGTTGTTGTTGCTGCTGCTGTTGCTGCTGTTGGAGCTGCTGCTGCTGCTGTTGCTTTTGTTGTTGTTGATCGTTCGTGATATTTAATATCTGTAAAAGAAGGAAATCAAAGCGAGATCAATGCTGGAATATTGTACATGTTGATGAACATGAAGAATGGATGATGAAGTGATTTTTCTGTTGATTTTTGATTAGTCATATTGCTTCTTGTTTGAGAAATACATCTGATATGATTTAGTTTGCTAAACAATGATTTGAATAATAAAAAACTCCGACTGTAATATCATGAAAAACTCACACTGGGTCGGTTAAACTCATAATACCCGTTTTTTCTATAGGTGGCACTGTGAAGCTTATCCTGCGGGGAAATATCACGTTTGGGCACACAACACGTTGTGATTCTTATCTCAGAACAAGATGGAGGAAGCGCCACTATCTAAATATAGAAGACTACAGGAAACAGCACCTGATGATGAGCTTTTGCTCACTGAGAGCGCTGAGTGTAATTCTAGAAAAGACAGGAGAGGACAAGCAGCTATCATTGAAGCAGCTTTGAAAGGAGAAACAGATGCAGTGCATCATTTGCTTTCTAGTGGCGCTGACTGTAATGTCAGCGATAAGTATGGCATAACTGCTCTTATGTGTGCAGCTTATAATGGACACATGAACGTAGCAAAGGTCTTACTTTCTAGTGGCGCTAATTGTAATGTTAGAGATGATATTGGATGGACGGCTCTCATTTTTGCAGCTCACCATGGACACAAAGATGTAGCAGAACTCTTGCTTGCTAGCGGCACTAATTGTAATATTAGTGAAAATTATGATGGACAGACTGCACTCATGAAAGCAGCTGATCGGAGACACGTGGATGTAGTTCAGCTTCTACTTTCTAGTGGTGCTGACTGCAGCATCAGTAATAATGCTGGGGAGACTGCTCTCATGAAAGCAGCTTCAAGAGGACACATTGATGTAGCAAAACTTTTACTTTCTAGTGGCGCTAACTACAATGTTGGTAACAAGTATGGTTTGACTGCTCTCACAAAAGCAGCTTTTGATGGACACGTAGATGTAGTTCAGCTCCTACTTTCTAGTGGCGCTGATTGCAACATCAGTGACAAAAAAGGACGGACTGCTCTCATGTGGGCAGCTTATAACGAACACGTGGATGTAGTTGAGCTTTTACTTTCTAAAGGTGCTAACTGCAATGTTAGTGACAAAAATGGACAGACTGCTCTCATGGAAGCAGCTTTAAAAGGATACGTAAATATAGTTCGACCCTTACTTTCTGCCGGCGCTAGCTGCAACATGAGTGGCAAAAATGGACGAACTGCTCTCATGGAAGCAGCGTTAAAAGGACATGTCAATATAGTTGAGCTCTTACTTTCCAGTTGTGCGAACTGTAATGCCAGTGACAACGATGGACGGACTGCTCTCACGGAAGCAGCGGCTAATGGACATGTAAACATAGTTCAGCTTTTACTTTCCAGTGGCGCTAACTGTAATGAAATAAACATGATTGGTTGGACTGCTCTCATGGAAGCAGCTTTTAGGGGACACATAAATGTCATTGAGGTCTTACTTTCTAGTGGCGCTGACTGCAATGTCAGTGACAATACTGGACGGACTGCCCTCATGTACGCAGCTTATCAAGGATACATGAATGTAGTTGAACTCTTACTTTCTAGTGGTGCTGACTGCAGTATCAGAGATAATGTTGGACAGACTGCTCTCATGAAAGCAGCTAAAGAAGCTGAAGAAGCTGCTTTTGAAAGAAGAAGAGACATAGTAACGCAGTTACTCGCTCATGGTGCCGATTGTGATGTTGCTGATGTGCAGGGACTTACTGTTTTGTTACACGCAGCTAAAAATGACCACCATCACACAGTTCACTTGTTACTCAGAAGCGGCGCTGATTGTAATGTCAGCACCGAAGACGGATGGACGCCTCTTATGTATGCCGCTAAGAATAACAACCAACAAATGGTTGATTTGCTGCTCAGTAGCAATGCAGACTGTAATGTGTGTACCAAAGATGGATGGACACCTCTTATGTATGCAGCTAAAAATAACAACCAACAAATGGTTGACTTGCTGCTTAGAAGTAACGCAGATTGTAATGCCAGTACTGAGGATGGATGGACGCCTCTCATGTATGCTACGCGAGCTGGCAATTATGCAGCCATGTTGAAATTTCTGGCTTTTGGTGCTGACAGCAATGCCAAAACCAAAGACGGCGCGACTCCACTTTCAATTGCTGCAAATAACAATGATGAGGAAGCCCCAAGCATGCTAGTATGCTTTGGCAATGCAGACCCACATCTTGGTGACACATTTTTAGTACGTCATTCGCAACGTAATTTATTTTACACTGAAGACTTTTTGTATAAGTATAATAAGACACAACAGACTATTCTCATGCTTGCTTCAAAGCACAATGTCAAAATAGCTGTTGAACGTTTTCTGTCACGTGGAACTAATTGCAATGAATCTGACGTATACGGTGTGACTGCTCTGATGATTGCAGCTGCTAACGGGCATCACGAAATTGTTAAATTATTACTTTCTCATGGTGCTAACAGCACAATAGCTGACCGAGATGAACAGACAGCTCTCACAGCTGCATCTAAAGCTGGCAGCAAAGAAACTACACAAGCCTTACTGCGACATTTATCAAAAATGCTTGACTCCAACAATCAGTCAACTGCTACAGAAGAAGGACCACAATCAGAGTTACATAATTTTATAAACAAAAGGGATGTGTTTGGCAATACAGCTCTACACTATGCTGTCCAAAGGAAAAATTTAAAGCTGGTTCAACTTCTACTAAAGAACGGAAGTGATCCAGGCATCTGCAATTATGAAGGTGATACGCCACTACACGCAGCTGCACAAACCCATGTTGGATGTAAGAGTGGCATCGTACAATGTATAGTGCAACACTGCATTGGAAAGAAAACTTCCATTCTCTCGTATCTTGAACAGCCAAATAACAAAGGGTTAACAGCATTAGAATTGTACATAAGCTTAGTGAACGTAATGACACTCAATGATGACTATAAAGAAACGGTGGGCTACTTATTAGGTGCCAGATCTGAGATACACAACAAGCTTGAAAGCACACTTGAACCATTGTCACCTACTGAAAAAGATATTGCAGGATGTAAGAAAATAATTAGACTACTCGATATAAAGTTTTTGGGAAATCTTCCAAAAGTTTTAGAGAATGATGACGTCACACAAAAAGTGTCAACTGTTATGGAGACCGTTTGTCAGAAAATTGGCGAAATCAAGCAGAAGTTTATTTGTTCTCCTATATTAGTAGGAAGTTCTTCATCTGGCACAAAAATTGGTTTGCCAGATGAGTATGACTTCCTTGTTGTTTTAAGGAAGTTCAGTAATGGAGTGTCCATTGACAAGACCTATGTTCCAGGTCTTATACGCATTTTTAAGCACAGTGATGGCAAGCATTTGCAAGTCACACTTAAAGATAAATTTATACCCATTACATGTGAAGCTATGGCAGCTGTGGTCACTAGTGAGGAAAACCTTTCCTTTGTAAACATCGAATACAACAAAGTTTGCCTAAGGTTTAACACTGTTTATCATGGAGAGTTTTACAAAGCTTTACCAGTCGCCATAGACTTTTCACCTGCTATTGAAATTTGTGACAGTGAATCAAAAGCATCAACTTCTTTACCATCATCTCATACACTGCAAGAATCTTCCTATCTGCCACCTTTTAATTTACATGCCGTTTGCAAGCCCTTTAAAAATATTGTTGACAACAGTTTATGGACACTGTCATCAAGCCAAGAAGAAAGCAGAATAATACAGAACTTGCCAGAAACACGAAAAACAGTGATGCGTCTTACAAAAACCCTAATGCAAGAAGAACTTTATGGAAAACCTTTGCAATCTAATGAAGAAGGTCTCGACAAAATCATCGATACCATCAACATTGGAAGGTTGCTTAATATTCTAATGTTTCAACCAACCAAGCTGATAGACTCCTATTTAATCAAAACAGCTTTTCTTCATGAAGTAAAGAAAATCTCTGAAGAGAAACAGTGGAGTGAAGAAAATGCTGTTAATCGTGTCAGTAGTATTTTACAATATCTATCAGAATGCTGTAGAAATGAATCCATGCCGCACTGCTCTCTGGATGACGTGAATGTTCTGGACGAGTATACGACAAAGACAGTAGAAGGCGTACCTCTGCTGTATCTAACAAGTTTATGTGCAGATGGAATAAGAAAACGCATTGAAGAAAACACTGTGCCTACAAAGAACGGTGTGGTGACACTTAATGAGAAGCAAATACAAGATTTATACTTGCAAATTAGAAGAACGAAAATGCAAGAGGGACATGATGGAGAACAGGGACTTGATAAAGCAGTCAGAATGTACAAATTCTCAAATGCCTGGACGAAATTGAAGACCTCTGCCAGAAAGGTCAGAAAAGTCACCGAATCTAGCTCAGATAAGCTAGATAAGATGGATTGTTAGATAAGCTAGTTTCACTGTGAGACATTGAGATGTCCTCTGCTTCATATACTGCTGTGGAAAATTTTAAATAATGATACATTATAGCAGGCAGTATATTAAAGAGGCTCACGAAGCTGACCACTATTACCTACATTGCATTTAATATTGTTGTAGAAAAAGTTTTAGTCTAATCAAAAAACTTTATGTAAAATCAGCTCGATCTTAGGTGTAACAAACAAATTATACCATGTAATAAATTGGTTGTAATAAATTATAACTTGAAACTTATATGCTTATGTATATTTAACTATCAGAGCAAACAATTGTTGAATTTATTGTACCTTGTGTTAAATTTTTACTGCTTGTGTATATTTAACTATCACGTCAAACAATTGTTAAATTTGTTATACAATGCATCAAATTTTTACTCCTTGTGTATATTTAACTATCACATCGAACAATTGTTAAATTTGTTATACTTTGCATTTAATTGTTGTTGCTTGTGTATATTTAACTATCACATTAAACAATTATTAAATTTAATTTACTTTGCATTAAATTGTTGTTGCTTGTGATAACTATCACATCAAACAATTGTTAAATTTATTACGCTTTGCATTAAATTATTGTTGCTTATGTATATTTAAGAATCACATCAAACAATTATTAAATTTATTATACTTTGCATTAATTTGTTGTTGCTTGTGAATATTTAACTATCACATCAAACAATTGTTAAATTTATTATACTTTGCATTAAATTGTTGTTGCTTGTGAATATTTAACTATCACATCAAACAATTGTTAAATTTGTTATACATTGCATTAACTTTTTACTTCTTGTGTATATTTAACCATCACATCGAACGATTGTTAAATTTGTTATACTTTGCATTTAATTGTTGTTGCTTGTGTATATTTAACTATCACATCATACAATTATTAAATTTAATATACTTTGCATTAAATTGTTGTTGCTTGTGATAACTATCACATCAAACAATTGTTAAATTTGTATCGCTTTGCATTAAATTATTGTTGCTTATGTACATTTAACTATCACATCAAACAATTGTTAAATTTGTTATACATTGCATTAAATTTTTACTGCTTGTGTATATTTAACTATCACATCAAACGATTGTTAAATTTTTTACGCTCTGCATTAAATTATTGTTGCTTATGTATATTTAACAATCACATCAAACAATTGTTAAATTTGTTATACATTGCATTAAATTTTTACTGCTTGTGTATATGTAACTATCACATCAAACGATTGTTAAATTTATTATACTTTGCATTAAATTGTTGTTGCTTGTGAATATTTAACTATCACATCAAACAATTATTAAATTTATTATGCCAAACGTTCGGGAATGATGTTTTGGACCATTTTTACAGCGCTTTGGGCATTTTTATAAAATTTTGCATTTTGGCCCATTGAACCAGGACACTAAAATGTCACAAAATAGTGCTTAGGAGTATGCACTTTGGAGGCTTATAACTCCAAAACGCTCACAGATAGACACTTGACTACTACATATTACGAGGGATGAATAGGAAGTTACGTGTGGGCTTCCATATGTACTAGTAGTGACCCAGGAACAAGAACGGGCAAAATCAGTAACTACACTACTAGAGTGCTTTTGTATTGCTATGTGGAACAGCTTTGTGAATTTATTTCTTTCAGTTAATTTAGGCGTGATTGTCATATACTGCAACTATAGTAAAAACGTGGTAAAGATATATATATAAATTAGAACTTGCTAAACTTACGTATAAATTTGAACAACAAATACTTGCTGACCTGTATGCAAATTATTTTGCCCTGTTTCTAATATTCTACACACAAGAATTTGGAAATTGCATTACCATTTCATATGTATTATTAAAGAACATGAATATGGTGATAATAATAATTACAGGATACTGTGGAATTTACAATCATAGCCATTGTGCACATAATAAAAAAATTTTCTTACACGAAATTTGACACTTAGAAAGCATTATGATAATATAAGGTCTAACTCTGAATGGAAATTATATTTTATCATTTATCGTCATCATCAAATTCTCACTCTGTCTGTTGTTAGACATAATAATTAAATTTTATTACAGCACTCCACTCTCTCCTATCTGCAGCTAGCAGCATAACTTCTTCTGCTCCTAAAGCCAAGATTTGATTGAAACACTTAAACATTTTTTTTATCTTAGCTATCCAAGTTGCTTTTGATTTGCCAGGTGGTTTTTCGCAAAGTGCTAAAGATTCTAGGGTGATTTACTTGGTAATTTGAGATGGTGTTTTAACTTTTAATTAAATAACATATCCTTTACAATTTCATACGTGTTATTTAAGCACATAAGTGTACGGATAATAAACGGTTTAAGATTTTTTTGGAATTTACCATAAACATCACATATCAAACACGACAATTAGTTCTTACTAGAAATTTGACATTCAGCAAGTATTTTGGCAATGTAAAGTTTATCTGCAAATCAGAAATGCAGTTAATCACGTTCCCAGTTTGAGTTTTGCAAACTTGCGCGCTAAACTAATGGCTTCTGACAAAGCAGCAATGTTTGTGCCAGTGGACTGTGCAGCAAGTTCTTTTCCGCCACCCTTTCCATTCAACACGGAGCTAGCATAAGTTACCCATTCGTTAGCCTTGAGACCTTGCATAGCAATGTCCTAAAACAAAGATTATAGTATGAATTACAAAGTCATGATATCTCCATTCACTATAGAAAGAAAACACAGGTGTCTATGTTAGCAATAACATAATGATTAATTTATTTTGTGTTCTGACACTTTGATGACCTTGGACAAGGACGAATGTTGTCATCAAAACATTTGGATAATAGTTATTATGTCACTGCTAGTATGGACGTTTGTGGTTTCCTTCACGCAAGTGAAGAAAATAATACTGAAACCAACTACATTAAAACCATGGGGACATTTTAGTATTCTAATAGTTTATACATACTTGTTAATTTATGTTTTTATTCTCTAATAAACAGATATTTTGCAGCACCATTATGGGTTCCCTCCTCAGTGTAAGCAGCAATATGCAGCACTCTTCAAATTGAAACCCCTATCAAAACACAGAAAAGTGCCCTCCCTGTGACACTTTCAATTTTAATGGGTGATATATTATTCAATATTGGCTCACTGACTTGTTCCGCAAGGACTTTTGCAATGTAGATGGCTGAGGTAGGACCGATACTTATCTCTCCTATTAAAGATACTCCTCTGAGATCAGACTGTACCAGTAGCGGATATGTGCAGCCTTTCTTAAGATGAAGCAGTATTCCTCATTGCCAAAACCAGTTTAGGGAAAGGTACCAGTGAGACTGAATGCCGCACTCACACACCCACATACACACTAGGCTCTAAATGCTTAACTTCGATTACCCAAACACACAACTATCAAAAATATATCAAATCGTATAGTTTATGCAGTTCAAACCACATTTCTTGTAAAGGGAATACCAGTCATGTTAGTCTGTATTTTACTGTGACAGCTATAAGGTTTTCCATATTGCACAAAACTGCTTGCAGTTATATACTCCACCACAGACAAGAGTAGAAAACTTTAAAGTACTGTTGATCTCATGTTCTCTTTTAACAGCTAGATAGGAAAATGAAGTATGAATGACCAGTGCTTTTAGTAAAGCGTCAATGATGATTCTTGTCTACTAAACTGGATAAATAAACTTTTTTTTATCAAACAAAAGGGTGAAGTTACACGTACTTTAGGTACACAACTCATGCATAGCACTTTTCCAGCATCGTTGTCTGCACTAAAGAATATAACAGCTGTGCCAGGGGAAAGGCTTTTGAATTGTTTCACAGCTCCATCTAGTGCCTAAAAATAAAAATTTTAAGTTCACCATTTAAAAATTTACATTGTAAACGAATTGTTCCTGGTTCAAATCCAGGCTCTGCTCCATCTTTTTTACATTTTCTTTTTTCTGACAAATTTGGTTTCAAAATTTAATAACTGTGAGCCCATCTGTCACTGCTATCAATGCCTTATTACAGCACAAACGTTTAGTATTGACCACCCGATCACAAGGAAATAAACACAGAGCCTTTTTACTAATGGTTAGTAGACAAGTCGACAATGCTCAGACAAATTACCTTGGCATTAGTGCCAGCATTAAATTGATGTATGACAATCTTCTCATCAGGATTCATTTCAATGAGCTTTTTTGCTTCTTCAACCACCTAAAAGTCAAGAAAATGCTAATGCACTTATTCAAAATACTAATGACTGCACTGCAGTTTTTTAGGCACTGAAGTATTGCATCACATAGTTAAAAAAGTACTCACCGATTGTAACACAGCTGCCTTTGCAGCTTTGTCCAGATCATCTAGTTGCTTTTTTAGCTTTTTTAACGACGTTCGCATTTCTTCCTTCCTCCATGCCTGTATTGTAGACTTTGAAATGTCCTGTAAAATTACACTCATAGATTAGCAAGAAGAATTTTTCATTTTTCATTGAAATTGTCATATTTTTAAATCAAAATAAGAAACTAGATTTGTTGGATATTTCCACCGTGTAAATGTTCTGCTGGTGGAACATTTTTCTCTCCTTTACATGCGAGGGAGGAAAAATTGTACCAAAGTACTTATTCTAGTTAAGTTATCCATGGTTACAAATAAAAAACCTAAGAGATCAGCTTACATCTGTTAAGTCAAGAATCTGTTTAACCACGCTCTTTTGCTGCTCATATGTCTTACAGTTTTCCTGCAATTCTTTCCTGATTCGTTCTAATTGACTTTCCAGTAATTCTGCATGATGTATCGCCTACAAAACAACGTATGAGGCACCATAAAAAATACTAACACCATGGTTTTTTCGTATCAATGTTGTACGCACAGAGAAAGACAATTTAAATTATAATAAGAAAACAACTTCTCTTAAAACTTTAAGTTACAAAATGGTAAAAAAACATGTCTCCAAACATCTGGACTGCAGTCTGCATCAGAGATAGACTACACAGACAAATAACCAGTTTTCTAGGCAGAGCCTACAGTACAGAAATTATTCACTAATTATGTATTTACAAGGAAACCAAAATGTAGTGAATAATTTCTATACTGTAGGCTCTGCCTACGAAACTGGTTTTTTGTTTGTGTAGTCCATCACACAAAATGACTGCAGGCTGCAGTCCAAATGTTTGAAGACATGGTATTTAGCATTTTGTAACTTAAAATTTAAATGCAATGGATCAACAATAAAATACAATTAAAATTTTTACCCTAGTGGCTTCAGATCCAGTCAGACAAACTACTCTTCTAATTCCTTTAGCAATAGCTTCCTCAGATGCGATAATGAAATCTCCAACATGTCCACTCCTTCGTAGATGGCTGAAAATATGAAAAATTATTTTTTAATATCATTAAATTAAGTCCAAAATCAGGCACTGACAACATTTTGAAATAGCGGAGTTTATATACAGCACGTAAATAAAAGCTTGTCTACATGAAAATTACCTAGAATTGATCTATTAAAAACTGACTACAAAATACAAAGTGCAAAATGACAGCATTTGTTAAAGAATAATTTTCATATTATGACTTGGACAAAAATAAAATAAAAATGATGATATATTAAACTTTTAGGATCAATTTTTATATTCAAAAGAAAATTGAAACAAAATATTTTTCAAAATTACTAATAATTATGCTTGCTTATTCGGCATTCTTTAGTGCTTTGTTGTAGCTTTGTAAACTCGATTTTCTCTGATTACTTACTCTTTAATGCGCAATTTAAACTAGACTGTTTCACAATACTGTTTTCAACTCTGTGTCACTCTGACTATCTTTACCAATCTCCTTGTTTGTACTTTCGGCATTTTTTGTACTATTTCTTCTTTTCTCCGCATACTGGGGTGCTTTACACATGTACCCACGTACATACCTGGTTTTTTAAGACTTAGATATTGTTACATATTGTCATTGTTGTTCAACATGTATGTAAATTGTGGATAACAAACTATTATTATTAAACTAATATTATATTTATTTACACATTTATACTTGAAATATTTATGCAGACAACTTTTGACACTATTGCATTTTGAGTTTCAAAAAACTGGTTTGATTTGCTTTGTGTGAAGTTAATGTCGGCTAATGCAGCCAGGGCACATATTGTTGTTGATGTCGATGGTAAGGAAAATCATTTCTGCTTCTTTGCTTATTTAAATTAAAAATTAATTTGCTTTTCATAAAGTGGAAATGGCTGTTTAAAACTGTCTGCATCCTTCAGCTTGAAAATCTTAAAAACAGCAAAATTTGTACTAGAAGGCAAGTAGAAGGAAGGAACATCAGTACTTCCACAATATTACTTAAAGTGTTACAGTATGCATTATTACTAAAAGCAAACAATTTCATGCGATACTAACGTTCCACCACAGAATTCTACTGATGTAATTGATCCAGCAGGACCATTCGGATCACTTTCCAATTTTTCCACAGCTATACCAATAGATACTACTCGAACTGGATCAGGATAAGTCTGGAAAAAACATTTTAGTCTCAGAAATAACAGTACAGTAAGCTTTCACTAAGAGGTGAACCGTTTAGAATGAATTAGTCTTGATGAAAATGAACTTTTATACACCCCTTTCCCCATTTAACAATGAGTTTTTTAACATTGGATTTTGGAGATTACTGGAAGTGCTAAGTGTTACTGAACTCACTGTGCATAGGTATTGTAAAAAACACAATGTATTAGCATTTCGAAATACCGTAGCTGCCGCTTACCATTAATAGACAATTGTTTAATTGACTCAAAAATGCCTGGTGCAGGCCACTTCTATTCTAATGTACATAAAAACTGTCGGTAATTGCCTCAAATAACTCTGCATAATTGAATCAATATTTTTCCTTCACATGCTTCATTAAGACACTTTGGCATTTAAGACAAACTAATAAGCTTTTATGACTTTTACATCATCTTAATTCGCTTTTGTCCTATAATATACATAGAAACAATCATGTTAAGTACCGTTTTGTTTGTAACCATGTCACAATAACAAGCAGAAGCTTAGGCAAAACTGCAGGCAAACAATGAAATGAAGCAGCTGAGTTTGAAGGAATTTTCGTATTTTTTGTAAATATACAGTCTTGTGTGATTTAGATAAGTATACTTTTCAACTTATTGCTAATTCATTTGTATAAATTAATATTTCAAAATATATTTTTTTAATTTTCAGCTGCTTGATTTCATTTCTAAAATTCATGAAAACCTTTGCAGTGCATAGTAAGCTGGTGACTCATACTTCTATACCAGTAATACTACACCAATCGGTTAATAGGTTCAGTCGGTTAATTGGGTCAAAACACTTCGGTCCCAAAGTGAGTCTATTAAGTGGCGCCTACTGTATTGGGCTTGTCGGTTATCTTTGGTGACATACATTAAGAATTGAATTGAGAGCTCCTACGACAGTAAGAGGCTGAGTAGTCTAACAGTGATGGCACAGATTTGTAATTCAGTAGTTCCTAGTTCAAATCCAACTCCAGTTTAAAAACTATGATAATAACTAATCATATAAACATAAACATTTCTGCTCTTATCATCTATATATAGTATTACGTAGCAGTTGTTATCACTTTAATGATCCATAGCACTTGCATTATACAATGCATTGCAAAGGCAAAGCACACAAATAAACAGAAATATATTTACTAATATCTACTGACAACACATGGCATTGACAAACCATATAATTTTTCTATTAATTACTAAAATAAAAGACAAAAACACAAAAAAAGTTCATTGAAATTAATGTGTGAGTATCACCTTACCTCATCAAAAACAGCTCTTAGGCCCTGTATGGCCTTTGCTAAGACTAGTGGAGAATCTTTCGCATAAACCTCTTCATTTTTCTCGATCATGGTTTGTGCATGTTGCTCTGCACTTTTGACCTCTTCCACTTTCATTCCAGCCTATAATTAAGTAATATCTTTCAAAGTAGCATAAGAGGACAGAAAAAGCACAGGAAAAAGCACATTGAAAGAAACGAATCCACATGCCCACTCCAATAAATGCTAATTTTAAGCTTAAAAATGTGACTAATATCTGATAAATTATTTGAGTAGCATTAAACGTGTGAACTATATAGCGTACAATGTTTTTCCAGAATGCAAAGTAACAGAATTATGCAGATGTGCAATTCTATAAAACTTATTGTTCTGCATTAGTGCTAAAGTAGTAAAACGGCACAAGTTAAGCACTTGTACGTAACGCCATAAGTGAACCTCCATTTGTATGATGCATTTTAAATAAATTTGTTAAATGTTAAATAACTACATGTGATAGTCATTCAAGATTGATCTTATAGCAAATAAGAACACTTTGAGATAGATAAATGATTTTTGGTTAATTAAAGTAAATTAAATATACTGTAGCTTCTATAGTTTAGATTTTGATATCATTATTTATGTTGCCTATATGTACATTTTGACAGTTTTGGTTTTTAAATTGGTATTATTACGTGTGTTTTTTTCTTTTTCTTTGTTGGTGCTATATCAAATCTTAATCTGATCATTGGCAAAAGGTGAGATGCTTATTTCTATTCTAGCTGTTCTGAGGAATTTCCAAACATGAGAAATGTTTATTTGTTGTTCTATCTCTTTCTTTCTCTCTTCCCTCAAACTTCTCTTTCTTTTCTCTTTGTCAGTCATGCCTTTTAAAACTCAGCATCTCATTTGCATCCTGATGCTAGTACAATGATATCAATTCCAGAAACATATTACTACTTCTATTTAAATGCTACTATAAATCAAATCAATCAAACCTTAGCAGAAAAATCAAAGCGAAGACGATCGGGTGCAACCAGGGAACCCCGTTGATCAGCTTCACCTAATACTTTTCTCAGAGCAAAGTTGAGAATGTGAGTACCCGTGTGATTGTTCATTATCAATTTCCTACGATCCTGTAAAAATAAGATATTCAGATAGCCAGCTAACACTGTGAGGGAAAATGTTGTTCAAGTTTGTCTAATATAATGAAAAATTCTACACTTCTGATTGGCTAAAATGCAAGTTATAATTCGGCAGTATAGGAACAACACAAAACCTCTATTGCACAATTCTTCTAAGGAGGTACAATTATAACAGCTCTAACCATTTGTGATTCATTAATTATTATTCAATATGGTTAAATGTGCCTGACATTGCTTGTTGGATATAACAGTAATTTAGCTGCACCACTGGTTATAATACACCATTGTCTGCTATACATAAGTGTAGTCAAATTGCTACAGTAAAAACGTAAGTTAAACACGTTTTATTCTTTGTGTGTGCAGTATTCAGTTGATGCGTAAGTCTAATGGTGAACAAAAACTTCACAGGCAGTCGCTTCATGGTATATAAGCTTCATTGTTCATAGCATGTTGTTTACAGTCCATGTACCTCTTGGCCACAGTGCATACGCAGTGTAAAACCTGTAGACTGCTCAGAGACATCCTAGAAGGGACTCCTGTCTTACCTGGTCTATTTGTAATTTCATCTTATCTCCCACATGTACTGTTCCTTCTAAGCTGCCAATATGTATAATGTAACCACCTCGCACTTGCGCATTCTTAACAGCAAACTCTGTTTCCTAGAACGAAAAATTAGCAAACCTGGAAAAAAACTGACTGTCGTAATATTTGAAATTCATTTATAGGCAAACATGTTGCAAACACATAATCAGTTCTAATTAACTGGATACTACAATGGAAATCTGAAATGCTTCTTCAGTCATTGATTTGCCACTCCATGCATATATCAGGTAGAGAGAGATTGACAAAAACGAAGGGAAAGCAGGAGAGTAGAAGGGAAAGAGAAAAAAGAGAAAAAAGGAGCAAGAGAGGGAGAGAGAGAGAGAGAGAGAGAGAGAAAGAGAGACAGTGTAGCTTGTAGAAGTCTATATTTTTAGTAGTCGTCCATAAATGTACACATTAACTTATCATAAAGCATATATTATGAACATTTGTATAGCACTATACTATCACTTTCTGCAAGAAATTTGTGTTTTTACAAATTAAGATAAAGCAAAAAAGTACCCAAGTAGCAAAATTGGAACTAACTAACTGCAGCTTTTGTCTAACAACAGCAAACAGCAATTTTTCTATTCTGTACCACAAACATGCCCTCTAGTTGCGTGGATATATCACCAGTTTCTACTTCTGTTAACTAGTTTGTCCGTCTTTAACTTCTTTACTACACTATCTTAAGCCCCTGTAAACTTTCTAATATAAAGGTAAGCATATTACCATTAAATTTAAGTTATTTACCTCATCACCTTCCTTGACCATAAACCCTTCGTCAAATGTCTGGCCACCCTGTTCAGCATAAAAGCAAGTTCGATCCATAAGCACACCACATTCTTGATTTGTGACCTCTTCCACAAACTCCTTGTTCATGCGCAAAGCCACAACAGTTCCCGTACAGCTTGCAAACTCTACATTAAAATAACTACATAAGCATAAAGCATGCATTGTAAAATGTTATGACAATTATGATACACACACAAAAACTGAGCCACAGTGCCAGTGAGGTTTAACAGTGGTGTTGCTACAAATGTTGAATGGTTGTGGCAAGACTAGCACCTAGATTATTCTCAAAAACAAGGTCTATGGTGACAGCCTAAACTGGCACTTACTAAGCAGACCCATGTTACCTAACTTCCGCTGTTGCACATGCTACTGCTCCAAAATCTAAAGAACATCTGTAACATACCAACATCAAACTTGATTCTCAGCCCATTAACAGCTGAATAAAAATCAATGATAATAACAGAGTAAAAAGCTGAAAAACTCTTTGAATGATGATTGTATCTGAAGTAAATCTAATAATCGCTTTGAAATTAATGAAATCTTGAATCACAAAGATTAAACGATTAACAGTTTATTTTGTTAAGCTATTATTATTATTATTATTATCACTTGAACAATGACAATTACTGCCTCTTAAAGTAATTACCATACGTGGCATCTTTAGGCACGTCTCCGTGATAAGTATAATTATACTTAGCAGAATCATCAGTTAACGGGATGCCCCTATCCTGTAAGTTGCTAATGGCATGAACATCCAAGTCAATAGCATCATCAGTAACGCCTCCAGTACCTTGAGAAATCAGCTATAAAAATGACAAATATGGTTGAGGTCTAACTCATAATTTGGCTGCCTAAACAGTGAACAAGGTAAACATGATGAAAATAAGCTTTGTGACATACACTTTAACACACATTTATCAAAAAAATTAAGCAACATTATTAAATGGTATGCATGAAGGTAAGGAAGTTTAAAAATATGCACATAATGTTCCCTTTCAAACAGGTAATACATGAAAACAGGAACAATCGGACATATAAACTCAAAACTGTCCAATTGGCTTGCAGTGCCGAACTGAAATGCTTGGTACAGTGAACCCTCTCGTTATAAAGGACCTCATTATATGTAACTTTGGATATAACAGACTATTTCTGTTCACTCTAATTACAATAGACAAGTCTGCTATAACAACGGCATGTGATAAAATTGGGACATCTGACTAGCATGTGATGTGCAGGTGCTCGTTTATCTCACATGATCTAATTTAAAATACACTGTCTAGATGTCATAAATTAATTACTTCTCATCAGCTAGCTGCACAACACATTTTCACTTGTTCTACGTATATAAACTACGTTACCAGGAACTTATAAAGCTATTTGTGCAAAAATTTCAACCACAGTGGCAAGCAGTAGCACATCCATTAAACCAGCAGGTATAAAGACAACTAAACTGCTAGTTTAACCCTTCAACTCGAGTGCTAAATAGACAAATATGCATACTAATTAGTCGAACAGTACTAACAGATGAAAATACTTAGTGGACTAATTTTTCAGTTATAATTTGGCTCATTGCACATGCAAACTGCAAGAATTCATGTAGTATTTATAATATTCAGTAAACAACAAAAAATTTAAGTGATTAAATTAAACATCTTCCATTAGTTTTTTCCAAATAAGGTGGCCTGTTTATCTTCTCTTGATGGGATTTGAAGTCCCAAAACAGATACTATAAATTGAAATCTAGTTAATGGATACCTGGGCATGCTTTTTGCAATCTTCATACTCAGCCATATTTATTGAAAGTCCCTTTTCTTCGGCCATTAATGTAGTCAGATCCACGGGAAAGCCATACGTATCATACAACCTCCATGCGACGTCACCTGTTTCACAACATGTCTCATGCAACAATCGTTATACAGAATAGCTATATAAAGTCAAGCAAAAAGCTTTAGACTATTTATCATAAATATTTCATACAAAACAATACCATATATATATAGCGTCATAGTAAGCACAAGTATAATTCCAATAGTTTAATTTCATGCGTATACCTGTAAACATAATCCACACAGTACGTACAGTACTCTCCATCTACCCAAACATGTAGCAAATTTGTGGTTATCTACTCTTTCTCTGCACAACATTGTTCGTAACGTTTTATATAACACACTTATGTGCACAACATATTTTAACGTAAAACCTAGTATTAATTGGTTGTTATGAAGCAATCTTATCAATTGAAGTGCAAATTATAATAGAAAGAAATTAGAAATTATTGAAAACATACCTGACAAAACGGCTGCACTAGGTTCTAGCTTTCCAACAGCACGGTGGAACATTCTTTCACCACGAAGCAAGGTTTTCAAAAACTGTGTTTCCTCATCATTAATAATAGCTTTCACCTGCATGTACAAAAATCAACACAATCAGTATCATTCAAAAAATCAGCAGGTTCTGAGAGGCAAGCAATATACTTTTACCAAATACTGTTCATCAAACAGTATGCTAAAGTTGTAATTACATGATGTTCAAACATGTTAGACAAATTCGCGATTTTACGTGTTTCTTGCTATCACTTGCTTACCAATACATAATTAACAAAACATAGTAACAAAGTTAACAAAAAGGTAGAGGTTATAAGTCACTCGTATCACTTCAGTAAATTCTTCTAAGTGTGTTCTGCAGTTTATAAGTTCATTTTGACTTGTACTAATCCCAAAAATTACGTAAGATGGTAATCGTCTCAAAAAAATGCTTCATTTCAAATAACTGTAAAAATATTTAAAACAACCCAACTTACCAATTCTGGGTCTTTCGTGACTTCTGGAAAGCAACTACCCTGCAAATGTTCATCAAGCATTTTAGCAGTTAATGCTAATTGAGCACAAAAAGTATTGCAAAAATACAAAAACACATCACGTAAACCTATACTCTTCCCTAAAATACACAAACCTTTTTCGAAACAGCTAAAGAGGAAGAAAAGAGCATTTTAAACTACATCCAAAAAACTTCCCACACACAGCTACATATTACACTTTGCATTACGTTTACCTGTTTGAAAGACATATGTAATTAGAAAAAAATTCTTAATAATTTAAAATAATCGCACTACCTAGTAAAATAGCACTGTATCGCTATTTCATTGTGCTCTGCTCACCCATAAGAAAAACACATTGTTAATATTATTGACAATAAAAGTAATTTAGACTTATTGTTAGTTAACGAAGCAGATGCTACGAATGCTCTGATTATTTTTTCAAACTTTATGCGATATTACCTAAACTTATTCCAAACGACTTACCTTCAAAATGGCTCTGACTAAAAGCCATTGCAGGAGTTCAAATTTACAAGTTTTATTCAGTCTTACTGCTAATGTAAGCTCTGTGCTTAATAAGACTGCATTTAAGTAATATAAGAATTAAAGACGAATTTTTCAAGCTTTATTTACGGAAGAGTGTTTTTTGTGCTTTAAAATTTAATAAAGCACAATTCTTGCTAAATTAGGTTTACAACACAAGTAAGTATATGCTGAAGCTTTTACAAGTAAGACTTACCAGAATTTGCACCACCACGTCAACTAAGCTTGCAAAGAATCCAGGCTTAGCATTGAGTTTTTCAGTAGCATATCGAACAGCACGTCGTAATATTCTCCGCAACACATACCTACAATGATGCGCTCCATCTGATTACCATGAAATTAAAAATATTCCAATACTTTTCTAATTGCAATGCCAGTCATTTCCTTTCTATAATGATTTAAAATATCAGACGTCACACACGTGAAATACAAATGGAAAAAATATTTAATCAACAAACAATATAAGCAATAAATCATGAAATACAATTTATATATCAAAAAAACATGCGTACATTTAGATACTTCAGTAAATAAACATAATTACATTAATTCTTTACTAAACCAATAGTTTTACCCTCGGCCAACGTTATCCGGTCTACCGCCATCACTGAGAGCAATAGTTAATGTTCTGGCATGATCAGCTACAACTCTGTAGGCCATGTCAATACCATCAACATCTTCCTCGCCAACACGCCCCATGTATGAACGTACACCTGTGTCCTGTCAATAGTAATACCAAATCAATTACAGGCTATGTCCCGACTTTCCACATTACCTTTCTTGGTTTGGTTTCAAAATTCAGCAACATTTCATTTATTCACATTAGTCCAAAATAGAGGCACGGAAAAAACGATTTAGAAAATTGTTGGGCTCAAATCTCATGTCCAAACGTAGAAACAGCCAAATCACAAAGAGACAAGAAAAAAGCAGTGAGAACCAAGTCATTAGAGGTTTGATGCTAAGGTAATTAAAGTACGAGTGCGAAAGTTCCAGATTCAAGTCTGGCTTAAAGCTGGATTTCTCAATAATTTTTTTAACCTTCTAATCTTCTGTGCTGAACAATTAGGCAATCAAACACAAGGGACTCTACACAAATGTTAACTGCACTTGTTGTTTGAATTTTGCTTAAATTGGACGATAACATAAATAATCTGTATTTTGAAAAACAGTATGTAATACTAAGCTGAATAAACAGCAAATGTCATATCAAATGAAAATAAAGCGTAGTTTTCAGAAACGTGTAAAAAAAAATATTGCAGTCATCTTCTTGTAAAATATTCTAAACAGAGAATGCTTATCAGCTGTTATACCCAAAACTAACTTAAAAGAGAAAGCCAAGAACCATCTCTAGTTAAACTTTTAAATTAGACAAAGCAAGAAAAACTTAAATTAGACAAAAGCTTGAAAATTAGTTTTACATATATTAATGTGCTCGTCAAACATTGGTAAATACCATACAGCAGACCCATCACAAAAATTTAATACTGTTACTCGCTCGTAATGTAAATCTATACAGCTGTCTCTTTCGCCTATTTTGTTCTCACTGCACTTCATATAATGAGTTTCTAGCCAGTTTTTATATCGTGATATCACAAAAGAGTTACTCTGTGTTCCAAACTTTAACAATAAAATGGTTTCCATAGCAACAATAACAGCAATGAATATTCATGAAGAAACAGATTCCACGACAACAATAAATGGCGTACAAAATGACATATTTAGACAGTTGGGTACAAAAAACTAAAAAAGCCAATACTTCACATTCTGAATTAGTTTCTAGATAACTTTGCTATAAGAAAATCTAACCTTTTCTATAGCATCAAAAATTGGTAGAAAAAGATCTGTGTCATAATTTGAAGGTTTCTGCTGTATAACAGATACAATTCGCTCTAAACCCATTCCACAGTCAATATGTTTCCTAGGAAGAGCATTAAGTGATCCATCCGTCTCCCTAGCAAAATAACAAATCCAGTATATATGAAAAATGTTTCGATCTGTTTTTCGCTTAAAAATAAAGCAAAATTGCTGCTTTCCATTTCTTAAACTTCAAAATTAGCTAAATATCATAAATTGTCATTACGTAATTCAATGCAATTTGGCCAACATAATATATGTTATATTACGTTACGGTTGCATTATGCTATGTTTGTTTTATGCTTGAGTTATAAAGTCAGTATGCAACAGTTTTTATTCTACATGCGACAAAAGCAACCTGCAAAGGGCATGAAGAACTGATTAACTTAACTCTGTTTTAAATAACAATCCAATATCTACATTAATTCTCTGCCAGTTTGTAATTCAGGTGTGTTAACAACGGATTTGTAGCATTACTTCATCTATATTTCTGCTAATGTTGTTCTTCTTGCTGCTGATACTCGAGTGATGGTTATACTTATGACAACAAGGACAATAATGATTGAGATGACACTGATAATGATAATGTCAACTAGCACGATGATATGATGACAGTGTAACCATTGGTTAAAGTAAATTCATTCACTTATAAGTCACAAGCTGATTTTATCATGAATAGATCTAATGTAGCGAAAACTAAGAACTTCTCTTAGAGTTTGTGATAATTCTGTCTACGCATCAAGAATGCGACTCCGAAAACACATCTGCACATGAAGAGCTGACATTAAGAAAAGAGAATGAGATTTAATACCTGTTGTACTGGATAAAGACAAGATTCCAAATTTCCAATACATCTGGTACATCCATGTTAACCAGACTGGATGCATCTCGGTTTCCAACACGATCAAAGTGAATTTCACTACAAGGCCCACAAGGACCGGTTTCTCCCATTTCCCAAAAATTATCTTTCATGCCAAAGGGCATAACTCGTTCTTCAGGAATCCTATTTTTAAAACAATGCCACTATAATATTTGTCAAACACCATTATAAATACCAGCACTATAGGAGTGCTGCAAAAAGGGAAAACTCCTTGTAAAGTATACCATACACCATTAATGGTGAAATTCACAATTAAAATAAAATTATTAGGACACTAATGTGAGCTCTAGAGAGGTTTCTTTATGCAATACAAATTATGACTACCAATTATATACAATCTAAGATTTTCATCTCTATTGTTGTTAATGCTAAATAAATTTCAATTTTGTGCCTTTTAGATATTAATCACGTAATTAACAGCCTTTACACTCCAACAAGGCAATAACTAAATGCTATTACAAGAAAGTAGACTTGCTAGACAACTCATCTGGTGCAAGTTTAAAAAACTCAGTAATATAAACATATTTCTTAAACTTTTATTATGAGAAGTACAAAAAAATCTACAGAAGCAAAAACACTACTGATGTTGGAAATGGAAGGCAGGCCAGCATATAATAAAGATTATATTAATAAATTTTTAGAAGTTAAAGCTCCAATTGTCAAAATTGATTAAACACAGTCCTAATATTATTAAAATTATTGAATGCAGTCCTAATATTGGAAAAGTTATTAAACACAGTCCTAACAGTTACAAAGTTAAAAATGTAATCTGAACATTAGCAAAGTTATAAAGTACCAGACTTCCTAACCCAATGTTAGTAAATTTATTAAATTGGGCCCTGTTTTCATTTAGTAAAGCAACACTGATATGAAGTAAAATAAAAACTCTAACAGGCATAATTAAACATGGAAAATGTTTCTCACCCTAAATCCAACCAAATTTTTTTGCATTCGTCATCCGGTTCAAGTCCGGCTTCTTGGTTGCCACCGAAATACGTGACGTACATACGATCTTTGGGTAACTTATACACATCAGTTAGCAGCTCCCAAGCCATAGCGCACACCTCTTTCTAAAAAGGCACATTGATTAGATACAGATGGATATAATCATTTCAGTCAATTTATCATTTAACAATACTTATTTTTACAAGAGTGAGGAAGATAAATAAAAATTATGGTAAAAAAACTCCTATTTCTGTTGTTTTTAACAAACGGATAGAAAGGACACATTGAAACAGTTCTATACAAACCAGTATAGAATGTCACCCAGTATTATGTGTTAGCTTTGTATAGCTTTGCACAATTTCATGCAAATGAACATTTTTAGGTATCTAGTGAGCCAATTTTAAGCCAACAAATAATGTGCACCATTTAATTAAACCAGTTAAAAAGGACACCAACACTGAAACAACTAAACACATACTATCTAAAAACGGATTTCAATTAAACCAGGATTCTTCTTTGGTAGTCAAGATGTATCCTAGAGCCAAGTTATGTACAGTTATGCAAAGTCAAGATTAACTCGAAGAAGGTTCAAGCAAGTTTTTTATTTCTTGCTACTATTTCTAATACTTTATTATTTTTTACAACATTTTTTAATAAAGCATTAAATTAAGGAATTTCTTAGAAATATGAAAAACTTATTATTTCCACAAATATGACACGCTTAATAATTATGCAATGACTGACCCCTTAACAGGGGCAAGAAAATGACTATTTGACTGTAGCTTGGGTACATTTTTTCTTCTAAAGTTCATTAACACAAATTGCCTTAAAAACCTGTTTCCTGACAATTTTAAACAAGACGCCAGACAAGTAACATAACATGCTGTACCTTAAAATAGTCTCCAAAAGACCAGTTGCCCAACATCTCAAAAAACGTATGATGATAAACATCTTTTCCAACATCATCCAAATCATTATGCTTGCCACCTGCACGAATGCACTTCTGTGAATTGACCACTCTTGTCCACTTGGACATGTCACTGTGTGGGTCAACTATGCCCAAGAAAATGGGCTTGAACTACATATATATAAATATATATATATAATATGTGCCGCATATATATGTGTGTGTGGGTGTGTGTGTGTGTGTGTATATATGATGATAAGATATTTTATCAATATATATATATATAATAAGCACATTATATAAAGCAACATGCATAACAAGTATTGATACTTTTCGACAAAAATTTTGACTTGGAGACATTTTCCTAGCAATGCATGAAAAATTTAAATACTTGTACTTATAATAATTTTAGTTTTAACATACAGTAAACATCATTCTTAAAAAATCAATTTTTATTATGCTACAGGGCATGTAAAAGATAAACCTCAATGAGGGTCTGATAATCCAGTTTTTACATTGATTTAACTTAAATTGAAAAACTGATCCACTAATTATATTGATATTATTTTAACGAAAAAAGTGCTTTAAAAAGTGCAGTTTGTTTGTACAAGTACCCCATTATAAAGATTATTTAAAAGCATTCTTCACTGTCTAGTGATGAATACTAAATGAAATTTTTAATAAAAGCATAAAGAAGTCTTGCCATTAAGAATGTGCAGATTCAATTACAAAAGGTAACAAAGTTTCTTTTCGTTTACTTTTTTCCAAAATTAACAATATTTAGCTTTTTGCTCACACAAAAAATTCAGCAAAAAATTGCATCATGTTTCACTCTATCAGCCGACAATCACATAAGATATGAAAGTTGACATTAACAAATAGTGGTTTGTCTAAATGGTTTTATTAAACAGGTAAACATTATTTATAATTGAATTTCTGAAGTGACTTTGAAACGAACATTTTTTAAATGCCGGCAGTCATAGTTACAAGTATCATAAGTATCATCATAGGTTGTTATATCAATATGAGACATAAACTTTGCTCTAATATGCTGCTTGGTTTTATACACATTTTGTTAAGTGCTGGACAAAATACAAACTGTGATCCAGGGATTTGACACCACTTGGGGCACCACATAAGCTTAAGTACTTATCAAGGATGATCCACTAAGAGGGAGATTCTGATGCCTCAGGAGGTGCATTACCCTTGATCTGTTACTTATCACATAACTCTTCTTTTATAATTTCGTTACGCACACATTGAGTTGTCATGACAAACTGAAAGTTGCATATCATATTATCCATGCATTTGCTTTTTTTCTATTTATGAGAAAGCACAAAATTCACAGTGTAACTCCCAAAAAAATTTCTTTACATGCTGGCATGATCACAGTTTGCATAATGACACATTAAAAAAGAAAGACGAGAGAAGTTAAAAATTATAACTGGCAACAAAACAAAAAAGTTCATTAAGCTTGACAAACCTGATTCATTCCCGCATTTGCAAACAGTAAAGTGGGGTCATCAAGTGGAACAACAGAAGATGAATGAACATAGACATGCTTATGCCTTTCAATAAAGAAATCTATAAATTCTTGCCGAATCTTATCAGCAGTTTTGCTAGCATCCATAATTCTAAACTAGTTCAAGTCTATTGGAATAATCTAAAAATAAACAATAATTCATCACTATTATTATATGACAAGTCTGCTGCAATAATTCTTTCAGCAAAATTCCAAAAGTATATTCACTTGAGTTATAAATTTTCCAATAAATGTTTATAAGATGGATAAAAGTTTATTAGTGTATTTTGACAAATATTAATGTTAATCAAAAGTAGTGAAAATAAACCAAATTAAGGCAGATATTACATAATAAATAGACCAATGCCTTTTGTTTACAGAAAAAAAGGATCAAATAACCAACTATACTGTAAAGTGTTAAATTATTATTAAGGAATTCAAGTTCCAGACATCTTTGTCACAAATTTTATACTATCATAAATTGTTCATTCCCAAGGGAAGAAACTAAACTGAATATAAAACAGTCTTGGTTAATCGTAAGCTAATCACAAACTACGTTCATCTCACACTGGTACATTCGAATACAAAAATATTATTTAATACTTGCCGAAATTATTATGGGTCTCTATTTAGTAGCAATCTAAGACTAAAATGCATACAGACTAGACCCTTATTTGTCAACAGTTACACACTATTTTCACTCAGCCTTTGTGAATTAGAATACAAATATAAAATATACCATTACACATGCAAGTAAGGTCTATGCCTAGCTAATTATATATGCATAGCTGTTTATATAAGAACAGAGCAATATAACTGAATTTTGTAATCATTGAAGAAATAATGTGAAAAGATCTTGCAACGTGGTGCAATCGCACCTGAAATTGATTTCAAAGTTAAAGAATTACTGGATGATGCAAGGCCCATCATCATTGCATTATTCACATCTTAAATCAAAGGCTAAATCCAAAAACATATGATGACCAAGACAATGATGCTTCATACGTGCTGCTATATATATAGCTCAGTTAAATTTAGCAAAAGCTACTTGGAAAGCCAACTCCTAGCTAATCAAAATCTAAACTGCTGCCAAACACATACTGCACTCTCCGTAACAGTATTCAGAAGCGAAGTAAATCTGCAAGATAACATTGCTTAAGATTGATTGTAAGACAAAAGTAACTTTCCGACCACTTGCTTGCAAGCCGTAGTGCAAAAAACTTATTTTGAATTCATCAGAAAAAATATAATAAACTGGCAATATTTTCTAAATAATACAGCATACCGTGACAACGTGTGAAGTCGTGAGCGTCCGACCGATTCAACCAATATGGGAAACTTTCAATTTTTGATACGAATCTTCCAGCATGCTTGTAAGAATGTGCATATTTATAACTTTTTACTCTAACTGCCCACCAATAATGTGTACAATAGACCTAATGAGACTGATAACTTCAATTCCGTGATGACATGAAGGTAGACAAAAGTCATCGAAAGAGACGATTTCGTATAAATATACCCTTGCAATTATATTTCCAGAATCCAGAAAATTTTCAAAGACTTACTGCACTGCCAAAAAGCCTTCTGCATAGTGGAAAAAAGTTTAGCGTAGTGGAGGGGCAAATAGCTTTTTGTGCTAATACCCCATCTCTGAATTATGGATTATGATGTGAGATGCATGAATGTTACTGTGTATTATTTAAAGTAGTACTAACTACTAATTGCGTCACAATTAGTGTTGAAGGCAAAGGAAGCCAGGTGTTTTGCAAACTTGTGGAATGCGTGAGAACTGAAATTTGATGAGTGTGTGTGACACACACCTAATGCGTGAGAGTTGGTAGGTCTGCTTATAGATATAATCATATTATAAAAGTAATAGCTAGGAATAACACTCACTAGATTAATTTGCTGCGAGACCATAATAAGACCAGGATTATTGCATTGGAGAGAAACTTATGAAGAAATGAGGTATCCTAAACAATGTCAGGATATCCTAAACAAACGAAGGCAGGCAGCACAAGTGCTAAATCTTCTGCTAACTCCCCATCTATGGATTTTGTTCTGTAAAACTTATAACTTGTATTTTAATTGTTTTGACCAATTACTTAGTCATGCTGAGAAACACGTATATCGAATCTGTAGTACTTTTTACTAAAAAACTATATGTGTGAATTTGAATTTGAAACTGCCTGGTAAACTTGAATAAACTGACTTTGCAATTTTTTTGGTAGTGGTTATGACTTGATTAGTCAAAAATTAAACAGAATTTTATAACCGAAGTTAGAATTTAGTAGGTAGAATTAACTTGAACGCATTTAATATAGTTGCATGCCAGCTGTCCGTGTGTCCTACAGTGATTGGAGAAAAATCACCAAATGTGCATATTTTCATTAGTTTGTATAAATGAGAGACAAATATAATATTGTGTGTTATACTTTTAACAAACTGTGATTATATCTGAATCCGTGGAAGTAAACTTGAATTCTAGGAACTAGTCTCCTCTCAACATCATGTCCCTTAAGAAATTCTATTATATTACATTGTTGTTTCTCATGATTACCCTCCATTACTACTAGATTGCCCTCAAAAAATCTAGTCAGTGTCACACTTAGTAGCTTAGAGGTATAACGATCCTAATACTTTAACGTATTTTGTATTTTTCTAGGTAAGCATCATAGATGACAATGATTTCATCAATAAAACAGAAACTAGCTTCTGCTCAACAAGAAATTGGAACAAGGTATAAAAGTTCCTGATATTTGCTTTATAATTTTTTATTGTGTAAACTATTTTTTTCACATTGTATTTTGTAATGTGATGAATATAGTAGAAATGTTACATGTTCCAAAATTCAATGTCGATAACTGTAACTAGTTTCTTTGCAACTTGTAACGAATATATGACTGCTTTTTCCTTACTTTTCATGCAGTGCAAAGTTAAGATACTCAAAACTCAAATCTAAATTAGTGTAACTGCTTGTAACTCTAGCCATGATGTAGTCCCAGCAAAATTTACTTGAACTGTTTTTTAATGCATGAAGTAGAAAGTCTAAGTTGGGATTTTAAGTGCCTCTGCTATGGAGTGTCGAAGTTCATGGTAAATTTTTGGTGTTCATCATTCAGCGTTGCTCACAACAACACGATGCAACTGTGTAATGCTCATTCATAACTCTGGTCAGTCAGTCACCGCTATTTGTAGAAAGAAATCTGTACTCAGAAGAGTTGAAACGTAATTCCAGCATAAAGCATCTCAGAATTTAGTTACACTAAATGGTTAAAATATGTGGCTATTTTTACCCTCTACAGTTGTTTGTTTTCGTTTTTTTCAGTTTGAACTCCCTGACGTCAGTTCCAACAGGATCTTTTGTTAAGTGTGTATTAAGTATTGCATAACATTTCCAAATGATGTACATGTAGATTTTTGAACTAATTGTTACTAGTTTTGTTTTTAATTTTTGCTGTTTAGTAGCACAATTATTATATAAGCATTGTTTCAATTCTATATCTTTAATCTAGTGTTTTTCTCTGATAACGTACATTTGTAAGGCTCGTGTATTAACTGACAATTATTCCTTATTTTTCAGTAAAACTATTTTTAATTATTTAGGTCAGGCAAATATGTTGATTTTAATCCGGATGCAGGAGGAGAATTACTTTCATTGTAAGTTACTCTATTATTGTTAACTAGATATTGAATTTATATTAACAAATTTTAAGATCTGGCTTTTTAAATCTTGTATCTATTAGATTGTTGACCTGAAACTGTATATATAGAAAGAAATTTAGTCATTAAATGTACTGACAAATATTTATATTACATCATACAGGTATCAAGACTACTGGGCTCAGATTCATAATGAAACTGAAACGTGTGCCAAAAAAGCAGAGGTGAGTGTAAGGAATCTTTTCATACCTTTTTTGCTGATTTTTGAGCTTTCTAACAATTTTTTCATTTCGGCTGGTACCAAGCAATATAAATGCTGAACAATAAAATAAACTCAAATTTTTCCCTGATCCTGCCTAATTAGTTGTGGTTAATTAAACATGGCTGCACCCAGAAAAATTGCTGCAATTTAATGCTCGTGGCAAATGTTGTTTGTTTTCAGCTTGTTTTTCCTACCCAAACAAAGACAAAGACGATGTTTATTTAATGACCTACGCTTACAACAGCATACACAACACACAAACAACGAATAACATGTAGAGTATATGTCCTGGTGTGGGCGCTAGACTCGAACTCAAGATTGAGTGATTGCAATCCAAAATCTAGATCACTCAGTCACCCATTTCAGGACCAACTCAATCCCTGGACAATGTCTAGGAAAGTGATTTAACTTTCCAACAAGTCCACGGCGGTACACTTGAGGCCTTTTGCTTTTTTGAAACATTACAAGTAACTAAAATTTAAAAATTTTTATTTTGTGAAATAGGCCAAATTTTTGAATTCTTTTGTGATAAATTGCTTAGAAATTAGTAAGGGCTCAGCGAAAGAGGCCATTTTCAGTTAGTGTATCAGATTGCACATCTCTCTTTGTTAAAGCGATATTGTCCTGTTGGATTACAATATTGACATTAGCTTTTTTCGTTAATAACGCACATTAGTTTTTGTCAGATTTTACAGTAAATGTTAATGATAGTAAAAATGACCGTTATAAAACCGGAAACAACCACAGTTATGGCAATTAAGGCATTTAAACTTATTTACTATTTTATAGTAACATCAGTTCTAACAAACCAATCGTTTTTGTTCTTTTATTACGGACCAAATCTTGATAATTGAATGGTTATATATTTTTCTGACAATTCTGTGAAATAGTATGCCTGCACAACATCATTGCGTTTACTTGCATATAATGCCAACAATAATAGACAACATTGTGTTCACTTCTATATAATGACAAAATAATAATAATTATTATTTATGTGCAATTGTAGCTCAACTGGTAACCGAAAATTACAACAAAAACAACAATTTAAATTACCAATAATAGAAATCCAGAGGATGAAAATAAGTGTAGAAGAAGAACAATGGAGAAAAAGAAGAAGTTGCAGAAATAAGAAGAAGAGCTGAACAATAGCTGAACAACACTGCTCTTTATGTTTTTTTCTAATTAAATTGCTTGCTTTCAATGGAAATTTACTGTGACAATATCATTATTCGCACAGTACATTTTTGCTGTAGGAAGTGGATAAACAAACACAGATCTTATCTGAGAAGTACTCCTCTGAAGCTCGAACTGTCACTGAGATGAATGCACTTCTCATGGGCATACCCGAGTTAGCACTGCAGATAGACGCTATTGACACATTACTCGGTAATTTTTTTGTTAATCTTCTCTGACAACTGTGTGTGATTTTTATACTGGCATTCAGGCAATGAATAAATAACTTTCTTACTCAGAAGTATCAGTTAGAAGTACGTGTACCTGCTTGCACACAAAAAGTTTACTTCTACGTCACCAAATAACTGTACTGGATTACTTCAACATTTATATTTGACATTCTGACCTGAATTATAACACCGCGTTTTGTGTTTTTTCTAATTAAATTGAGAGGTATTTGGTACACTATACTACAATTTACTGCTCGAGTCAGTGTGCTACAAAATTTCCGACTTTAACATAGGGTATAATTCATGATGATTCTGCTAGCATATATCTGGATTTTACCAGTTTGTGGATATACAATTTCCTTTTGTAACATCGTAATGATGCTTTATTTTTCAGTAAGTCTATTGAAAAAATAAAATGCCAAGCAAACAGCTGCCATTTTCAAGTATTTCGTGTGTCTGTCATAACTTAGATTATTAATGGATGGAATTGCGTTAAGGAGCTTGCTATATATCATTATTACAGTATTACATAGAGATTTACAGGCCTGGTTTGCTTTTCATAAAGATCCAGAGTTTTTGCATAGGATTTGCTTTTCGACAGGGTTTCACGCAAATGGAACAAACGTTCTTTGAAAAAAGTAAACTTTGCAGATGAAAAACAAGCACATTATGGACAGAGAAAAAATGGTTTACTAGGATATCCACTTACATGTCCAGTGAATCTAATTGGGATAATTCAATTTGGCATTCCAATTTCATGTTTTTACGTGAAAAATTACATAATGGCCCCAAGTTGTTGCATCCATTATTTTCTCCATAACCAAGATACTTTGTGGAATGTTCACACTTCATTTGTTTTTGATCGTTAATGAGCAGTTTCAATACCATGTGTGATGTGGTACTAATGCATATTTCCTAGTGCCAGCTTTGAGCAAAACAGGTTCTTTTCAGAGTCTAGAGAGTTCTATTAATTTAGCGCAAGTGATTAGTTTTTTTATTCTGCTTTTTATTCAACTATATAAATTGTTGCTTGCATTACAGTCACAAGCATTACTTGTGCGACTATAATGCAATTAATGGGTGCTGGTGTTAAGGTGCAAAAAAGGGAAGGTAAAATGATGGAATGAGGATTAAGTTAGTGAAATGATGTGAATGAGAATGAATATGAGATTGCTATTAGGACATCGCTAAAATATATACACATTTATGAACAGAAGTATACTATGGACCAGTCTGGCACATACCGTGAATTTGAACATGCGTCATATACTACACAAGCTTAATATTTAATATGAATTATTGAATAAATTTTTCAAACTTTTTTTGAATCTTGGTAACGACAAAATTGACTTAATATTTGCAGGTATTTTTGCAGGTTCCACATGATAGGATCAATAAATGAGATGAAATGTTTCGCAACATTATCCTATACCGGCCAACTTGATACTCATTAAATCTTATATTGTAATGTTTCTGATTAAGATTAACAGGATTAACGAAAAAAGGTGACAGAGATTTATAGTGCATTAAGTCGTCAATGGTGATTTGTTTGAAATCTTTGAGGTGCCAATTCAAAAGAGGCATGAAAAATGCAAATAAACTTATGTTGAAGAGCATGGAGAGAATCTAGGTTTGATGGATAGGTTGGACCCCATAAAATACAGGCATAGTTTAAATATGGTATGACTAAACAATTATATAAGGTTCTTAAATGCTTTTGAGAAAGACTATTTTTGATATAAGAAATGATTCCAACATTTTTGGCCATTCTGAGGCTAATCATATTAATGTGAGGGTTCCAGTCTAGATTTTCGTGTAACATGATGCCTACAAATTTTATTTGTTTAATTTGTTCAATAGGGGAACCATCGATTATTAGAAGATCAGAATTTGGGGGAAGTGGTTTGTTTCTAGAGCAAAACATGACACATTTAGTTTTATTTGCATTAAGAGAAAGTTCAATAGCTTTGAACCATTTAGATAGGTCACCCAAAATTGTAGTCATATTATTTTCAGAAAAATTATCAAAGTCTAAGAAGATTGTCATGCCGTCTGCAAATTGTGTTATTTTCTTATTGTGTTGGATGTTTTGTATGTCGTTGATATAAATTACAAATAAGAGGGGTCCTAGGATTGACCCTTGTGGTACTCCACAAATTGCTATTGCCTGGTCAGAAAAGATGTTGTTGCACTTGACACATTGTGGACGATTACTTAGGTAACTTTAGAGTCAGTCTTATGCCCCCTAAAGCCGTACTGAGATAATTTATTGACTAATATTGTATGGTTGACCGTATCAGATGCTTTAGAGAGGTCTTAGAAGATTCCAGCTGTAACAGAATTATTTTCAACGGTGTTCATTAATTTTTTTCAGACTGTTAAGAGTGCCAGGTCAGTAGAAGAATTTTTGCAAAAGCCAAATTGGTTAGGGTTTAAAATTTCGTTTATAATTAAATAGTTGTTCAGTTGATTGTATGTATATCTTTCTAGAATTTTTGAGAAAACAGGAAGCAAAGAAATGGATTTGTAATTGTTTATATATTTGTAGTGTCACCAGATTTGAAAATGGGAGTTATTACAGCATGCTTCATTTGATCAGGAAAAATGCCTTTACTAAGAGAGAGAGGTTGATCAAATGATTTAAATGCACAGAAATTGGCTCAATTATGTCAGATACAATTTTCGGGGAAATATTAAAGACACCAAGAGTGGTCTTTGGACTAAGTGATTTGCTGATCTTGATTATGTCATCAGGTATAGTTGGATAAAAAAAGAAGGAATGACTATAATTACCCTTTAAGAAATTGGTAAATGAAATGTTGACGGGCTAATATTTTCGGCTAATTTAGGACCAATCTTGACGAAGTGAGTATTGAACATATTTCCAGCAGCATAGTTGTTTGTAATAAATTTATTTTTATTCTTAATCCTTCTTGCAGAATTACGTTTGTTTATTTAGTAGTTCCTTCATGACGTCCCATGTTTTTTTATATTATGCTCATATATTTCAAGTTTCTTTTTGCAATATGTCAATCTGGATGTAGTTATCCTGTTACGATATTGTTTGTATTTTTGTTTAACATTATTGTCAGAAGAGTGTTTTAAGGTTTTGTTTGTATAATTGTTTTTATGTTTAATGGACTTATCCAAGGTTTTTTATTTTTTAATTATTTATTATTTGTTGTGCGTTCTTTAATATGCTTAGAGCAAATATCGATGAATTAATCAAAGAACGTTTCAGTAGCTTGATTGACATTCTCACAGGCCAAGATGTCATTCCAACATTGCCACTAAGCTCATTTTATATATTTGTTTTAATGTTATTATTATACGGAAATTTATTACTCAGTTTTTGGTTGGATGTTGACAAGCTTAAATCACATATTGTAAAGATGGGAAGGTGGTCGGAAATATCTGACAATAAGCACCCTGAAATGAGCTGATGATCGATTATACAGTAGTAGTCGCTTAATAGACTCACGGTTAATAGACTCAATCTCTTAACTGACTCAAAAACGCCTGGAACGGGCCACTTCTATTCAAATATACATAAGAACTATCGGTAATTGACTCAAATAACTTCGCTTAATTGCCTCAATATTTTTCCTTCACTTACTTAAAATAAGACATTTGTATGTGCCCAAACAGCCTTTCCTACTTTTATGTCATCTTTACTTCCCTTCTGTGCTTTATATATGAGAAACAATCATGTTAAGTACCATTTTGTTTATAAGCAGGTATGTTTATCATGTGCTAATGCGCTAGTTTAGCGGTTTTGCTTTGAATCTGTTACCCGCTCACCCACTGCAATTAACCTCGTTACCCAAAGAGTTTCTGGAAGCTAAACATTTAATCACTTGCCTAGCATTTTCCTTTTGATGCTGTAGTTGCAAACCACTCTTTCAGGCTTAATGAGTTAATAGTCAAAGATGCAGGTACAGTAATCAGCCAGTATTCTTGTGGCTTACAAGAGTAAACATCGTACAGCAAATAAGAGCGTAGAGTTACGAAGTTCGAAAAATGGAGCATAAGCGTAAAGATCTAACAGACTTGTGTGATGTAGAAAAGTATACTTTTCAGCTTATTGTTAATTCACTTATATAAATTGATATCTTACAATATTTTTTCTAATTTTTAACTGCACAAAGGAATTTGGGCATTACTTCGTTTCTATAATTGATTAAAAGCCTTGCAGTGCATAGTAAGCTGATGACTCTACTTCTTTAGCAGTAATACTACACCTATCGGTTAGTAGGTTCAATCGGTTAATTGGGTCAAAACACGTCGGTCCCAAAGTGAGTCTATTAAGTGGTGACTACTTTATTGGTAAATATATTGTCAATGAGTGTAGCCTATAGGACAGTAATTCTAGTTGGATGGGTAATGAGAGGAAAAGAAAAAATCGCAAGTATACTATCTAGAACTAGTTTTGTGTTATTACGGATAGAGTAGTTCAATAGGTTGAGATTGTAGTCACCAAGAAGAAATGTATGTTTACGATGCCGATTCAGATTGTGCAAAAAGATAGAGAATTTATCGATGAAATTAGTTGGATTGATACCAAGAAGTCGATAAGTTACACCGTCATTTATGTTTTTGCTTCGATAAGCATGAATTTCAATGAATAACGTTTCCATTTCATGCATCAGATCAAATTTTCCATAATAGTATAAGGTAAATCGTCTCGAATAAATAATGCCACACCACCTCCCTTCTTAGATTGTCTGTTTTTACATTCACGTTTATTTCCGGACATAGTAAGTATGGTGCAAATTTCATCTGTTAGCCAGGTTTCAGTAATGGCACTCACAGAAAAAGTTTCCCTGTAAAAGCTCAATGTAATTACTGATTTGGTTGAAATTAGCTTTCCAGCTACATGTGCATTAAAATGTAAAAGTGAGAATGGATTACGAAATTTTGTGTTGCAGTATAAAGAGTTAAATTGATTTTCGTTGTGTTGGGAGCTAGTAGATTTTTATGGTGGGGGTGCAACTCTTTACCTCCCAACTCATCCACAAATCTGACTAACCTGTCGCGTCATCTTTTATTCACAATAAAAGGGTTGTGCAACATGCGTGGGCGGTTGTTGTCCTACAATTTTCCAGAGGGCAACAAGGCATATGAACCAAAAATTCAACCACACAGGTATAATTAATATGTCTTTAGAGAGGTTGCAATGTCGAAGGGCTCCCGTGAAAAACCAGCGGGTCTAAGGCTTGATGTTACGTTTTACGGGGGTTTACTTAGGTATTATGGTTTTCCATGTTGACCATGACGTACATAGATTCCAAACATTCCAACAATAAAATCTCATATGAAAGGGAGAAAAAGATTATGATTATGTTTACTATTTTTATTCACTTTTTACTCTGTTTAGATAAATTAGAACAGGTTATATTATCAATAACAGTCTCGCGTAAAGGCAGTTAATAATAACAAAAATGACAAAGTGAAAAGAAAACAAAATGTCTACTTATCAGTTAACCCTTCCCCTGAGAGGACAAGGACATGGGAGAGGAGTCCGCGGACGTAGCTCACTCCAATCAGTCACAGCAACACATCAACGACTTCAAGTCTAGGGCCATAACAATCAACGGTGATGACGCCGGCTGCAGCACCAATCAAATATGAACTAAGGAATGGCTCACAAGTCTTCGTGGTTGACTCAGGATACGTCCACAATCCACAACGTCTGGACACTGGTGGCTAGTCATGCCTCTCCATGTAGTTTAGAATAAGAGAGTTCCAAGATCTCATCAGTGTGAATAAAGCTCCATCCACAACATCAAAACTGAAGTAGTTTGGTATCACCACTGATAGTCTCTTTATGTTAGATCAGTCAAATAGCAGATGTGCACAAGTTTAGTGCTTCAGAGACTCTTATTACCAAGTTTAGGATTTTAACCGTTTTTGTAAAGTAAAGTTAAAAAAGTTAAAGCATTTTGGCTGCTTTCAGATTCAGCAGTTACACTGTACTATCCTGGATATCTGTGTCATGCACTTTCCAAGATCATGTTATGCATGGATAGGTTATAGTATATTATGAAAGGAGGGGTGATAGGTAGGAAGCTCTTCCCACAGACTATACTACAGCAATATCTAGTTTAGCTATGTGTAAGAACCTTACAGTTGTAATATTTACTGTTTGGCATAGAGCTCAAATGATTAAAGAAATGCTTATCTGGGTCAATGTTGTTGTTGCCATCATGTTCGTTTTCCTCAATAGTATCAAACGATTAGAGTGTTGGAAAGCTGTTATCTAATACAGGACTAATATTGGAAAATCTTTCAAGTAATCTAAATTCATCTTCGTCAGCTATATTATTAAATGGAAACAACGTTTGAAGGCATTTAGTGCAAAAGAAGTCAGTGTGGTCGTTACCAAAGTTTTGATAACCTGCTAGTGATAAAGATGTGCATGTCCAGTGTAACCATCTATGACAACAATGACAATGGACGTGCCGCTGGCCAGCATGGGTACCTCTGTCACAAACAGGATATGTAGATGTATTCATTGCAAAATGTTATGTGGAGATGAGTATGAGAAAGTTTAAAAAATGTGAAATTAGCTAAAAAAAAACAAATGTGTGACTAAGGAGTATGTACTGCGCAATTAAACAGACGAGAAGCCAGATTTATGATGATATCATGCTATTGGTAGACAAGACAAGTATAACAATAATAGATACATAAGCAATAAAATTTAGTGAAAGGTTAGTTATTGCTATTGCTATTGTTGTTGCTACTGCTTATTATTGTTATTATTGTTATTGCTTTATTAAACAGGTAAGCACCCCTACTGTAATGGATTATTCTTTCAGTTAGTCTTGAAGAAAATTTTAAAAGTGTAGAAGCTGCAATGAGCGAGCTGGAGCATTTACAAGCAGAGTTGGATAGAAGGGACAGCATTCAGGAAATTGTACACAGTGTTACCACCTACAGGCAGCAGAGGTTAACAGATTTGGACAAATTGAGAGGCAAGTAATGTTTAGTTTTTCTGACAACTGTTGTTTTCTCTGCACAAATTCGAAAGATTTAAACCTAATGGCATTCACGCTGTAAATTATATATCATGATACGTGGAACTGTTACATAAAATTTATTAATTTTGACAAAAGTTTTTAGCGTGTTCAAATTAGAAGTCTGTGTAGACAATTAAAATCTAGCGAAAATTTATGTTACAGGTGAAAAAAGCAAATCTCAGAACTTGTTATTGTGGATTCAGAATTTTGTTTATACAAATTGCCAGGCCAATGATTACTTATACTTAAAAACAAAAGTAAAAATGTTGTGATGCATCTAGGTAACTGTTGGTAGATCTTCTTGAATTGAGTGAGGTTTGACATTAAAAGTAGCATTTTCCTGGCAGAGAATTTCACAGAAAAGAAACCCGAGGGAAAAACTGGATTGATTGGAAAATTTATAGAGCAGTATATTATTTTGTAAATTAATTCTGTTTCAGCTAACTTAGCAGTGCAACATGCAAAAAAGGTCACGGAGTATGAGCGAAAAAATGTCACTTTGCGTAAAGAAAAAGAAAAGGTGTTTGAAGACGAATTTTTAAAAGAAATTGAAGAATACAGACAATCGGGGCGTATTAATAGTAAGTTTTTTGTAGAAATGATGCTGACTAACCGACAACATGAGAGCATCCAGCATCCGGCACTTCTTACCAGGTTTGATGTTGGCACCATGTACCTGCCTAGATTAGCTTTAACATGCGGCTGATTCATTCATTCGATACAGCTGATGTCTGGATTTTTTCAGTTGTTTATTTTCACTGTTTAATTAACTTTTCTGGGATGGTTAATATACCATCACTGATGTTACTATATCCCGCATTGGGTTTTTGTAGTTCGGCAAATCATAGAACTATATGACTTTTGATGTTATGTAGAACTCTCACTGTTTGTTGTTCATCAGTCAGTTCCATTCTCTGTTGAGAAAGTAGGGTACTCCATCTATCAAGTTTTTGATGAACTATGCTTTCATTAAAAATAAAGTAGTTTTACCTTTGTTGAGTGTTAGCTTGCTTACAAACCATGCCTCTTTGCTGTAATATATGTTTAGTGGCTTTTCATGCAGTTTATCATGAATATAATACAAAAAAATGCAGTAAGCTGGGCTGGTTATAAAAGCATGAATTTTTCTAGGAAGTGCTGCACAAATTTCACTGATGGATTCTCCTAAACTTGAAGATGTTTCCTTGGGCACAGAAGCTGAAAGTGCAGTATTAGAAGAGTTTCTGAGTGACACGACAGAGACAGTGGAACAAACACTAAATGTGGACGACAGTAAATCAGAAGAAATCATCGAGGCAGCTAGGGACCGAACAGATTACCATGAACTATGAACTTTATACATGTGATTATGAAATCTTGTCTAGTTGATACCCTATTAATCTCGGTACCTGGTTTATAATCTATATCAATACAAATTTGTGCCATTTTTTAGTCAAGTACAAACTGACTAATTTGTCGCCCAGGTGGTCATTATTTGTGATCAAAATTAACTTGTAAATATTGACATAAACTCAACTAGTGCGACCCTGTTGATTAATTCAGATTTTCCAGTATAATAAATTTGCCTGTTTAGTTTTAATTGCCTCTTCATAGTTTATTTGTAACATCACCATAAAAACTGGTACATTCACGTGGGTAGTATGGTGTACGTAACACAGTGTGTGTCCAGTATAATTTACAAATGCTATTTTGGCCGACTGATAATTGCTATTGCTCAAGCTAGCTGTACAGTTGTCCAATCAATGGGATTTTTCTTTAGTAAGATATTTTACCATCACGTGAATATCTGCTTCATTTGGCATATGAGTATAGTATTTCTTGCCATTCCATTTGTGTCCTTTGTATTTGTAGGCATCTATCAACTCATAGCCAAAGATTTTGGAACATATCATCTGCAAAACAAATTGATAATGTCTCTGTAAATGCAATTATGTACTGACTGCTTAAAAGTAGCCACTAAATTACTAAAAGTTACTTCGATAATCTGTGTTCATTACCAGAGGGCATTTTCAGAGCATTTCCAATGTTCACCACAGAGGGGCTGTATCTTCCAGAAAAAGTTTTCAAAACATTTTGTTGTTCTTAAATTGAAAGAGGTGATGGGAAGGAAAACAGGCTACTGGCAGGAATGGAAATGGGTTACAGAAAGATAATAACCAGGGATAAGCTGTTAAATTAAGAGGATGTTCCAAGAAGCTGCTGCTGTTATTCAGTCTAAAGTCAGTGCTGATGTCAACATCAAGAAAGCATAAATAGAAACATCTAATGTGGATAGGAGAAAAAATTGTCTTGGTGGTGAGAAAATGGGACCAGTTTTTTAATTTTTATTGGTCCTCAAGATCTTTGATACTAAACATCGATGTATTTGAGTGAAGAGACACAATAAACCAATGATCGGTAATGGAGGAAATCGGGGAATCAATAACATAGTCACATTAACAATTACTGATACATTGATTATGATTATGATACCATGTTGAAGATTTTTGTCTTACCTTTGTGATATCATGTGTGTTAACACAAATTGCGACATCGAAACCATATTTTTTTGCTTGTTGTACGTTTGTGCCCTCCAGCAGAATTGTTAACTGCACGTTTTCTTCATATGAAAGAGACAAGTCGGTAGCAATGAGAAAATTGTAAAATACTCCTCTTCCCTTTAGCTTGATCCTTGCTGGCGTCTCGACCTTCTCTAACACATCCATGACAACTTTGAAACTGTCTGGAACATCCAGTACTGGCTCGTTGTGAAAATCGAAACTTAAGGAGCCAGCAACAAGACGTCCGTTTTGGTCAACGATGCCATAGGCGAGACCCTCGCTGACAAAAGTGCTCCAGACGCTGGCCACTAGAGCAAAAACATCTTCTGTAGGTGTGAATGCATTACTTGTTAAGGGTTCTTTTTTTGCAGTAGCATCTGAAATGATTCTGATAAATTCATTGGGATCTTCGAGTTCACTGAGTGAAATTATCTTGTATTTTTCTGTACACTCACTCCATTTACATTCTAATGAGGTAATTTTATTGTTCTGCATCAGCGTTACTATATCTGCTATTGTTCTTGCTGTGAGAAAATCGCCAACAGCAACAGTGTAGCCTTCTTCATGTAGACGCATTACTGTTGAGATAACTGTGGCTGAATCGCCACCAATATCAAAAAAATTTGCTTGCAGGTCAATGAGATTCTTTGGAATCCCTGTCGCAATGGAGATAGTTTTCAGCAAAATTTGTACTTCTGGAGCGTTTTCGTTGTCATCATGTGCATGTTCAAGTGACGAGTCATGCTGCTGTTTCAAGAACATTTCTTTCAGTTTCTCTCTGTCTATCTTTCCATTTGGCAGTAAAGGAAATTTGGCTATTTTTATAGCTTTAGGAACCATGTATGAAGGAAGTTTTGCATGCAGTGCTGAATGGACAATTTCTTCCATGCAGCTTGAACAAGGACGATTGGTGAAATATACAACCAGTTTCTGACTTGTTTCTCCTGTTACACAAATGGCTGCACAAGATTCTATCCCTTGAACAGTTTGTGCAGCATTTTCTATTTCCTGCAAGTCAATTTTGTGGCCCCTTAATTTGACTTGATTGTCATGTCGTCCATTAAAAAACATTGTTCCGTCCTCTACAAAGCCATAATCTCCGGTCAAAAATACAGAAGAAAAGGCTGTGTCCATGGTAAATAGATTTGCTTTGAATTTGTTCGAGCCGTCACTGCTTTCACCAACATAACCATTTGAAACATTAAGTCCTGCTACAACTATTTCTCCTACTTTCCCTTCATCCACAATTTGCAGTTGATCATCTACAGCATACAAGATTGTATTGTCAATTGGTTTTCCTATTGGAACCATACCATGTTTAATCTTGCTATCTAGTTCTAGTTTCGAATGAAAAACATCATAAGAAACATCACCCATTACTTCAGTACTCCCATAGAAATTATATAATGTGCTTTTATCTGCAAAGTAGTCGAAGAATTCGTTCGCCAGTTTTGCATGTAAAACGTCACCACTGCATATCCACTTGGATAGTTTTGGCAACCTGTTCCTTTGAGCAGATGACATTTTGAGGAAAGTGATCATGTTGAGAAGAAGAGATGGAACGAGGACCAATCTTGTTACATTCCTCATTTCCAGTAAGTTTATAAAGTTGCCTGGGTTACGAGTTGTTCCTTCTGGTACAATAACAAGTGGTATGCCCTTTAACAAAGGACCAAATATTTCAGCAATGTGATCAACAAATGTGATTGAAGTTTTAAATGCACCAACTTCATTAGGTTCGTATGGTAATTCGTGCCACTGCCAACTCAGCCGGTTAAGTACAGCTTTATGTGGTAGGCGAACACCTTTTGGGACTCCTGTACTGCCAGATGTGTAGAGTACACACGCTAATGTGGAATTGTTTTGGGATAAATTTTCACCACATTCTTCATTATGAATGATATCATCAAAAACAAGCACGGGTATTTCATATGGAAACTTTTCTGCTTCTTTATCGACAACAGCAATGATGGGGTTTGAATCATTTAGTATATATGCTATACGTTTAGGTGGAAGTGATGAGGGTATTGGAAGATAAGCTCCACCGGCCTTTAATATCGCTAATATAGCGATAACGAGTTTCTCACTTGGTTTCATATTTACAGCAATTACTGGATCACTGGCTTCATATGCATGTGATTTATCTTTACCAATTCTGAACAAAAGTTGGCGAGCTACTTTATTTGCACTCTTGTTTATGTTTTCAAAACTCACTCTCTTGCCATCATAAATGATACCAACTTTTTCGGCAATATCATCAACGTTTTCCTCAAAGGCTTCCTGTAATGTCCTGTAGGTGCAAGGTGTTTTTATTTCCCCATTGAGTACACTTCCTGTGGTCTTTTTAGTCCCATTCATTCTGAAATAATTTGCTGATAAAACAAACTAATTAGTCAAGCTGTTCTTGATAATTTCTACTGACTTCATTTTAAATATGATATAAAGTACAATTTGTCTGAAAAATCTATTAGTTAAACTATTATAGAACTAGTTTTTGTTTTCTCAAATTTATGTTTGGACACTAATATTTTCCTTAATTTTATCAAGTATCTTAACAATAATTAATATATTTATAATACTGATTTATTGCGTCTTCCAAAAGTTCCACTACAACAGGGGCGGAACTAGGGGGGAGCGAGGGGGGGGCGCACGCCCCCTGTCAAAATTTGCGCCTCCCCTGCAAAATCGGACGAATAATTTTTTTGCAGTGAAAATTGCAGTTCGCATGTAATCATTTTCAATATGAATTAGAATTAGGTAAAAAAATGTTCGCTACGCCGTCCTACACACATGCTAATTATAGGCCTGCATGTAGTATAAAGGGGGTTAAAAATTGGCTTAACCATTATTTAGCCACTTCGGATACCTCGCCCTCCCAGAAAATTTTTGCGCCCCCCCCCTGCTTGCCACATCTAGTTCCGGCCCTGCACTACAAACTGTTTATCCCAATACTTTATCCGGTAGTCTGTACACTTTCTAAGCCTCTTCTAATCATACACTTCCTCACACATGCTCCATCTTTGTAGTTTATATATATAATCCGGTCAAAATAAGCTGTGATCCAGCCACAAATAGCGTAAAGCTGAATTTTTGCACAGGTACCCAGAAAGTCTTCCAGAATAACATATTCAAAATTCCCTGAAATCCACTTTGGGGAAAAAAGTTATGGCGTTTCAAATTCAATACTTCAATACTTATTGCAGTTCAATACTGTGATAGTTCAATACTTATTTATTTGTATAACTTATTGTATTTGTATGAAATATGTATACATGTAGTAGTACTCTGTACCCTTAATGTACAACAATAGGTGTCCAGATGTATCTTCTGCATTATGGTAATCAAATCATTTATTTTTCATCCCAATAAAAATACATGGAAAATAAGTATAAATTAAAAAACTAAACAATGGGAAGGGGTGGCAAAAATCAGTTATCAAGTCAGCCACTCCAAGCTGAGTATTAAATTAGTGTTATGCAGTATAAATATATTAACTGTATATAAACTGAAGTATGTACAAACATACATACATATATATAATATTTTTAATCTTACTACAGTACATATATTTACAATTTATAATTATATATATATATATATAATTATAAACTGTAAATATATATAAGATTAGAAAGAATTTAAAACATTTGCTTACTGCTTAATTATTTCATTGAATTATGTACTTCATTTGCCTATGATTTACTATACATAGAATATTCCAACTTTTAACTGGAGAACGAACAGAAAATAACAAAATGGTTACTATAATTTTAACCTAAGTATTAATGTTTCAAGTTAAAACAAAAAGAGAAAATTAAACTATATCTGTACAAATGAACGTTAATTAATGACAACTCAATAAACTTAGGAAGGAAAAAATGACATGAAATGTGGACCTTCCACAACTGTTTTAAATTTGATTCGATAATTAGCTTTTTTACTAAGTTACTTAGTTATGTTTCCATTCCGTTTTCTCATTTCCTTTCAAGTATGATATTGCTTTTCTTAGCTGCCTTTCTCTATTATCTTAAAAATCTCAGTTCTGTTTCTCCTGTATTGTCTTCCACACGATGTTATGTGGGTACTTGTGATAAGCCATATTGCTTTTCTCCACTGCTCTTTCCTATTTCTCAATAATCAGCCTACATTTCTTTCCCATACTGGTTTTGTCCACCCCACATGTCGCTTGTCTCACTTCTTTTGTCCAGCCAGATTTTTATTGCTTTAAATTGTTTTCAAACTATATCCAAGTACCAAGTCCCTTCAACTACCCCATCATTCTCTTTCTTGGCATGCTTGTATTTTCTTGTGGTATACCAATAATAACTGTTTACAGTGCTCTTGGCCACATTCGCAGATTTTATTATTAAAATGCTGTAGTTATCTTGTCGATTACATATGCTTTCTTGATGCTATAAGAAATCTAGTTATTTATAATCGCAAGCCAATGTAGAACTGCTGATTTAAATACAAAGATGTTGTCACTTCCAAATTATATTTTAACAACTCCTCAGCATTTCTTCCTGATATTTGTAAATGCACAAGTAAATCAGAAAATGTGCTGAACTGCATAATACGTATAATAAAACAATAAGGAACAAAAAAACTTCACTAGTACCTGATTCCTCAGAGATTTCTGGTGCACAATCACAGCAGTATTTTGTTACTACGTTGTTTACCGAATTCTCCAGGGTGTGGACAGTGGACACTAAAATTCAACAAGTGTTCATAACTAGCCAAACCTGTTTCACACACATTGACCACTGACCAGTTTACAGGTCAGTGGTAATCTGACACACATCCACTCCAACATAAAAGCCTTTTGCAGGAACTTTATTGACATCAGGCATTATATATAGTTAGGTGGTTTGTACAGCCCTTAGCATCAACACTTCATACAGACAGGCAGTAGAGTTAAGACAGTCCCATGTGTGTAATTAGAATTACTAGGATATAATTACTGCTTGAAAGATAAGGTGGCGTATTAAAGTGCTAGAAACATAATAAAGGTTAATCTGGAGCTTGCACATTTCCTGTCATCAGCTTCGCCAACAGTTTTTTAACAAAAATATCAAAACTTGTGTTTAATTATAGATAGTATACAAAAGCGGGTACAAGGTACTCGCTTATAAGGGACCACCAACACCGGTCCTGATTTTTCGTAACGTTTTTTCTATGTAAAAATCTTCGTGTATAAGGTACACGGATATAAGGGACCCTATGATCATAGCAAAACCGATTTTTAACTTCAATTTTTTGCAAACTCGGCCTTCAAACAACTCAGTTTCCACGGTCACATACACCTCGCATCACTGAAGGAGCTTCCTATATACCATTTGCACTGAATGTGTAGCAATAATCCATAAAAATATGGTAAAAGTACAGGTCTAGATACACCCTCGATCTGACTCCACTTTGGCTATAAGGGACATCGGATATAAGGAACGCTTTTTTCCGGTCCGGAAGTGTCCCTTATATCCGAGGTTGACTATTTGTACTCATTTCAGAATTACAGCATCTGGTGTGGTAATCAGTATTTTACTGTAGTAGAACAATATTTCTAACACTGTGCCAAACGTGACTCACATAATTCCTCCACTACACCATTGTTTTGCAGAGCTCTACACACGGTTGAAATTCACTGTCTAGACACTAAATAATTAAACACTACTGCTAGGTGATTAGTTTTATGCTATTGCTACTATATTCAAGTCTAACATTTTCACAAATATTAATTTACTCTAATACCACTAGCCTAGTTGCATGTGACAATGTTTTAAATATTGTTGTATTCTATTCATTTGTTTTCAGTCATTACTTATTAAACTTATACTAGTGAAAAAGCTGAGAAGGAATTTCGATGTAAAATTCCGACACTTTCTGCCAAATATTCGTGCCGTACATGAAATTAGGTAGGTCGGATAAGTAATATGATGCTTTGGCGCATTTCCACAATCTCACATTTGAGGTGAAACTTAGTCACCAAGATATTTATGTGGATATTTCTCTCACTCCCAGATGCATTAATTTAAACCTAAGCTGAGGCGGTCAGTAAGATCATCATTTGTCATTAATTATACGGTGACAGCCTTTGTGGAGGTTCCCCAATCACCAGGCTGCTCTCCCTATTACTGGCCAGTTTCAGGTATTGACAAAAATCGTCATAATTAGGCTACTCCAGTAAGGTAAACCGATACATTACTACACATCACAACTAAATGGAACCCCAGTTAATACTAGTACCGGAATGAAAACCACAAAAAAAGCTTAGAAAGGATAGTCATACATAAGCGAGTTTAGGGAGTTTATGATTTCAGTTCAAAATGTGTGCAGTATGCACTTTCAGTGCAAGGTACTTTTGAAAGGATGGAATTACATTAAACAGTTTACTAATATTAATACTGTCTAACTGCTCACTACATTTAGAAAGTACGTGTGACAAGTGCCTGCTCCTAAAAGTGTGTCCAACATAAAATGCAAGTTTAGATAGATTCTCCCTGCACGTTCCACTGTTAAAAATCTATAAATACTGCCTACCAGGTTTTACACCATGTCTCCTATGCGAGGAGATGTAATTTTGTCAGTTTTCAAAAGAATGTATACACAAATCAAACAGATCTCGTATTGATGTATCAAGTACATGGCATTTATTTTGTCAAATATTATACACAAAACCATTAATGACACAATAGAGGTGGAACTACTTTCCTCTGGGCTTGGCTGCCTCCGCTTCCTCTGCTGCTTCTTTAGCTCGCTTTGCTCGCAGACCAGCCAGACGCTTATGTGCACGAGCTTGCCGTATTGCAGTAAAAGCGCTATATTTACGATCCTCATCAGTAATCATGCGTGCCTTCTCTTTTTTATGTTCTGCTTTAATTGGCATCACAATACCCTTCAGCTGAGTGGCCATCTTCAACTCTTCTTCCTAAAAGATAAGAAACATGCTTTCAAGTAAAATTTAAAGCTACACCTGGGATTAACAAGTATCAAAATGCATCTCGTTACCTTATCAGTCCCCAAGGGTTTTATTTGTGCTGCAAAATCACTACACTAAGTTGCTGGAAATTTATATTATATATTGATGTTTGCTATGTTACATATGTATGGTGAAAGCTAATTTGGCACTAAAAGGACAAAATGATGATAATAAAATAGCTGGAAAACTGAAGGGTTCCTGGCTCGCTATTCTCTCTGCAGCAGAGTTATAATCTCTTAGTCTTAATTTTAGATTTCAACAGTCTCTTGTAACCAATGTCTAAATGTACAGCACATATATATGGTAAATGTATATAAACTGGCAATCATAAAACTACAATTTAGTGGTTTTTTACAATTGCATTACTAGTTTCTAGCGAGAAAACCGGTTTATAAAATTACATTTTCAGTATTTTTGAACATTTTCTTGATAATTTGATGCTAGAATATAAAAGTGCAATATATTTAGCATTTGTTTTTACGAAAACAAAAAATTGACAAAAATTGACCAATGGACGGTTCTGGTTTGCAAGCATTAATATATATAAGCAAGCAATATATATTACAAAACATATTGGCATTTTCAATTTATTTTAGCATGTTTGCGCTTAGCTCCATTCTTTATGTACGATCTCATGTACTTGCAGAATGCACAACTAACTTGGCATGGTTAACAAAAATAACACGACTAATAAATAGTCAAAGGTTTTGGTAAACAAAGACATAAACGCAATAACTTACACTGGAGCCACCCTTTTTAGACTTCCTAGGGAAAAGGATTAACTTAGATTTATACTCCTTTAATCTCTGCACGTTAGCCTGCAATGATTCTACTGAAGAGTTCCGTCGTCTATAGTCTACGGCAATGCCAATTGTTTTAGCTACTTTCTTGTTAATCGCTGCACCCTAAAAAAATAACATCTAATTTCTTAGTGCAAGAATTTATAATTCAATTCTATAATCAGTTATTTAATGCTTACCATTTTAAAACAAAATTTATGCCAAATGACTCAAGACCTTTTGACTCAATCAGAAGTTGTTATGACCTTCATAAAATTACTCTGAATTGAAATACAATGAATTAGTTTAGGATAAGTGACCTAAATTAGTAATTGTCACTGGTTATGCACTAGGTTGATAAGTGATGTTGTTTGCAGTTGTTGGGCAATAAACTGCAATAGTTTGTTGATTTCTGGGTACTTGCAGTCACTATCTAATTCCAGGTAATTTATAGGATGTTACAATTAGTATCTCATTACTGTGATAGAGCTAAAATGGTTGAAAATAAGAATTCTAACTGCAAGGTCTTGGTTCAGATCCTGAGTGACTCGCTATATTTTTCAGCCTTGCTTTCGACAGCCTCAGCATCACACGGAAGGCTAAGATCATAGTAATCAATCTTGCCAATCTATTATAAATGTATATTACTATAATTTAAACATACAACTCTTATCAATAGCCAGTCTTTGAGTTGTCATTGTTTAATGGTATACCAACTTATGTTTCCTCTTTATTATTAACAGATGTAGCCACCTTACACATAATACAGTCTGGAACTATTTCCTGCAGTGGTGGTCAATAAGGACTACCTTAAGTTCTTGCAGTGTGAATCCACGTCCTGCTCGCACTTTCGTATTGTACCTAAATGTTGGACAACGAACAATGGGTCTTAATGGCCCAGCAGCTGGTCGGGGTGCAATAAGGCGTGCCTTTTTAACCCGCTTGTCATGGCGCCGCTTTTTCCTTGCAGGTTGATTAAACCATGTTTTCACATATCTGAAACAAAAGAAATGGTTATATGTTATAGTTAATTACAATTAATTATTCACTGAAAACACTGAATTGGGATGTCGTCTGCACAGTCAATGCGTGGAAAAAAGAATCTTCAAGGCACAAACACACGTAAAGTACAAGGTCACACCTAACCTTTTGCTGGGGACATACAAAAACACTGAATAATTGCACAAAATAATTTATTACAACAAGCAATGCTGAAACAGTAAAGAATCTATCACACATTTCAATATTTGGTCGGAAAGTCTTGTGCAAACTGCGATCTTGAGGCGTATCAAAGAGGTCATTTTCTAACTCAACATCGGCCACGACTGCTTACAAATGTCTCAAAAGCCTGTATAATAGTTTGAATATCTACCACATATTCCTGGATCACATTGCTCTCAAGTCTCTCATTCGATTCAGTCGAAAAAACTAATCACAGAGTTTTCAATTTCCTGCTTCGATCACACCGCTCAAGTTTGTAACAAAGCTGCGCGAGACGAGCAAGGCATCCCCACTAAATATTCAGACGTAATTGATTCTTTACTATACCGCACATTGCAGCACTTGGTCACTGCCCCATATACTACTCATGCTTACTCAGTCTGGCCAGGCTTCCCAAATACCTCAGCAACAGAAACTGAGCTGCATCAGAAGCTTTTGAAATGTATGGAGTTAATCGTCTTTTCCTTTTTATTTAATAATAATATATATCAAAATATTAATTAATCAAATTTAAATTTTAAATTTAATAAAATGACATACTTTATCAATTTTGAGCCATAAAATTAGGATGAGCATTGGTTTCCAGAACTGATATTTTTAATTTTACATACTTCTTAATCTTAACAGTGTCTGCCCCTTTGACTTAATTATAGGTAGCAATAAATGACTTAATTATAGGTAGCAATAAATAACAATAACACTTCATTTAGTATCTCATTTGAAATTATAGTGGTACATATATGGACAGGCGAGATCAAAATCAAACATTTTTCGTCTGAAGTATGGCATATGGGCTGATGAGCCATTTACCTTCAAGTGTGTGTTTTGTTATGTAAGTGCTGCTGCTTAGCTAATGCTGTTTAGCTTTTATTCCTTAATACTATTTTTGTACTATCTATAAAATATACTCTTTGATTTTATTTTGGTATTATCTTTTCTAAGTGCTAAACTTGTTGGTTGAGGATTACAAGTTGGTTCCAATGCATTTTCATACAATTTTTGTTTCTTTATACATGAAAATGACTATTTGTCATTAATTTGGACACTATTTTTGCTTGCAGGCAGTTTTACTCGCAGTTTTTTTTAAACCAGAGATAGTCGTTGTGGCCTCTCTTTTGATTTTGCCAGCAAAAATCTCTTAGAATGAAATAGGCCTAGCTACTTTATTTCACTATAATTTACTGTTATTAATAAAAATGTTACATTATTGTCATTATTATAGAAGTTAGACAAGATAAATTTTCAAGTTCTAGATGATAAGATCACTGAATGCACAAAACAGACAAAAACAGAATTAAATGCAACTAGTCAAAATGCCACAACACTTTGCAAAGAAATTAGCCAGAAATAAAAATCCTCACCTAAAATTTTGATTAACTAATTTCATGTATAATGAAACTCAGTGCAGTACTCGGGCAGCTGCTATACCGCATTTGTTTTCCAGATTTTTGGTGCATGCGCAGTAGTGCAAATGCGGTATATGGGCTAGTGCGCCAAACACTGCACAATATTCGACCTGAGTAAACAGTGCTTGAATGAATTTAAAAGCAAAGGTTCTGACTGCAAATTATAAACATTACCTTTGCCAATCTTTATGAAAGTGCCCATTGGGCACCATACTATTCCGTTTTAACGGCATGTTGAATCTGCAAAAGAGACAGAACCTGGTAATAATAAAATTTCATTCTGCAATACTTAAATAAAGGTAAAAATAGCTATGGTTAATGCCTACATAATATAGGCATTCTGTTGGCAGGATGCTTACTAAATGTAACACAATAATACTACAATAAAATGAGATATGTTTGCATGTCTATACCCACACACAGGACTGCCACTGGTGCTGGTAGTGTGTGTGGTATTATAGTATATTTCAACTCAAAAACTATTACAAAACATTTTTAGTTTTATTAACTAACAACTCATGGTGCAAGGACAGTTTAAAGGCTGACATCGTCTCACTGTTGCCTATACCGTCATTTCATAGAAAGTGCAAGACCTACTTCTAAGCTATGCTCTACAGTATGATTAGTTGAACATACACAAGGTAATGCACCAGTAACACTAATAGAAATGTACAAAATTTGGTATCTAAAAATCAGTTAGCAAGTTCCGGTTCTAGCAGAATAATTGACAAATTCCAACTATGGATATCACACTGATAAAGAAAAAGACACTTAGAAAACTCAGTCAAATTCACATCACTGAAACTCCTGAATTATCATTTTAACTAAATCATTAATCTTCGGCATAACTAGGCAAATATAAAAATAAAGAACTATTTTTATCTTGGCTTGGTTTTACCAACTTGTTTGTGAAGTTAGATTTAGAAAACAGGAAAAATTCAGGAACAAAAACAAAAAAATTACAGTATCAACATTAAAAAAATTAAAAAAAAATTCGAAAAGTTTCGAAATCATACATAAAATCCGGAAAGCACATTTCCATAAAAGTCAAAAAAGCAAAACAAGCTACTTGGCATGATAAAAACGCAAGCATATTCATCACACTATATAAATCCGAAGTCCGTCCAGTTGTGGAATATGCTAGTCCTGTTTGGACTCTACACTTTATTAAAGACATGTTTGATCAAGGATGTCCAAAGAAGGGTTATAAAAATGGTTGAAGAGTTAAAGAATGTTCTATATAGTCAGTGACATAAGTGTCTAAGTCGCATACATTATCAACTAGAAGGACGTGTGCTGATTCAATACAAACATTCGAAGTTATTAAAAGAAATGATGAAGTGGATATTGGAAACTTCTTCACATTTATTAGCCATAGCAGAATGATGCTTACCATAACGGTGAGCACGTTGTGATATTTGTTGTGTAACAAGACAGTTATCTTCACATAAATAACAGGCAATGCGAGGACATCAGTTACAATTGTACAAGTTTTAAGCAGGATTTAAGAAAATATTTTTTCAGACACAGGACAATTGACTTGTGGAATTGTTTACCTCAAAGGGGCTATCCAAAAGTTTGTTAATGCTATTGAAAAAAGAAATATAGATTGGATTCATGAGAAACAAGTCTGCAAACACCCAAGTTTTTCTACAGCATGATATTAGTCAGGGCCTTAGCTATAGACTATGTGTATAGTGTACCAAGTCGTTACAATTATTGTAGTCAAGGCGCAAACGTCACAGAAAACTTGTTTACAGATTGAGTGTATGGTTTCTAGTTTTCGGTTCCTTACACCAAGTCAAAATGGTGGCGGTAGTTTATTTTGTTTTGTTTATTTATTTCACATCAACACAAATACACAATTAATACAATAAGATACATAATAGGAAGCAAATTTTCGAAAAAATGATTTAGAGTGTCTTTAGATGTTGGTGAACCTATGGTAAACAAAGATAGTGATATCGCTACTTCTTTTAATACTGGTGTCTAAACAATGTTATGTGCAGCATTATTACAAATATACTAACTTGACTCTCAAAACACTGTGGGGTTGAAAGATAAACAAGAGAATTATCGCTGTTGTATGTTACTTAGTAAATTCGTATACAGTTTACTTTGATAGGCATGCAGGGCGAAAAAGATTTTTAACTTGTTTACGAGGAAAAAATAACACGATAAATTATAGAAATAAATAATTATTATTTGCTTATGATTGCAAAGGTACAAACGGATTTTGCAAGTATTAAAAATACCAACCAATTTTACTATGGCCGAAGCCGGAAAAGGAAGTTTGTGCTGTCACCTACTACAGAATTGATGCACTGGATTGAGTGTGTAGGGCGCCGAGTAAGCCACTAGCCAAAGTTTAACAGTTCGTGTAAAATGCATGTGCTAAATTTGCGGAAAAGCAGCGTCCTACATTGCTGTCGAGAATTATGACATAATGTTTTAGAAAAAAAAACTTTATAATAATGATGGATACTCCTTGACAATTTACAATCTGTTTTTACAGTAATATCTTCATTATTATTAGGTCCATTAATATCATCATAACATTCAACTAACTATCTAATGTTTTAAAGAAAGGAACTATGTAGGGCATATAGCTCGCTAGCCCATTTACTTAGCAGAAAACAATAATTTGTCCAAGAGGTAGTGAAACAACGTGTCTGTGAAGGGAGACAAAATAAAAATGATATACCTTAAGCAAATGTTGGAATCGCCTAAGAGGTGGGCTTATTTCACTACAAAAAGATTAATATTGAAGCCAAATTTCATATTGGAAATTTTACTAATTCAAAATAAGATTATTCAACGTTTTTGACATTTTCAGTTATTATTATTAAATAAACAAGGACAACTGGTGCTGCCAGTACGGCTAACGACTCAATTTGTGACCTGTCTCTAGTGTCCTACTTGGGCAGCCCTTGTACGACGTGTCCTACTTGGGCTAGCCCTTGTACGACGCGTCCTACTTGGGCTAGCCCATGTACGCCAATTGTCCTACTTCAGCTAGTGGGTTACTCGGCGCCCCACAGAGTGGATTCACGTGTCTTAAGCTCTGCTCTCTCGAATCCCAAATTTTGGTCGCTAAATTTTTGAAATTTGGGTAAATTTTGGCTTAGCTATAAAACTACTATCTGTAATCGTCTCTTTGTCAACTTTTTGCTGCAAAGTTGTGTTATTAAATTTTGGGTAAAAAATCCAAGTTATTTTATTCCCATATCCCTCAATTGGCACGAAGTCAAAAAGGAAAGTGTAGTATCCAACTTCGAGTATGGTATAACCCCAAACAAATTGAATTATAGTGCAGTAAGTAAAGAGTTTGCAAAGTTTTGTAAGTATTAACCGTCCGTATTGTTTTTTTGGCTTTATGTACGCCAATTAGAAGTGTCCAGGTAGTTCATCTTCGTGAGCTTGTACAATTTTGTCACATTTACTCATTTAAATAAAAGATGGGTTCAAGCTGAAGATTTGATGGAGTACACAAGTGCTAAGAGAAAATTAAAGAAGTTGCAGTGGTCATGATGGAATACCCAAAGCAGCAATTAAAGAAGTAGGCAACGTGTAAGTGAATTAGTGACTCGAAGAAGTTGCAGGAAGACATGCATAAGTCATTTTCAAGTGACATTTTTATTGCATGCTAATGTTGAAATTCAGTTTACATGATTCCTGAGTGACATGACTTTTTCCCCAAGTAGAATTACCCAATCAAAGGCCAGAACCTTCTGCACAAGGCCACTGATTTTGTTTCATTTCAATTCAATTTTCAACTATTGTAGAGCTTTGTTTGTCGCATATGACAATCAACAAGCATGATAACCTAGTCACACGACACTCACCAGTGATGCATGACCACTTTGATTGTCACACAGTCATGACGGGGATCATACCTGATACGGTAGTTGCTAAATGAGACATTAGGTAGTTATAATGAAGGTTTGGAACTTTCTTAGAATGTCTTAGGCTTTTTCTTTAGTTGGTGAAGAGTGAGGTACCATACCGTTATTAAAGTCTATTGTACTGTATGACTATTAAAGTTAACTGAAGGTTTTGTCACACTGCATAAGTTTTTACCCAGCTAAATGTTTCCGACTGTAACGCCATTGTTAGCAGGTGATGAGGTTCCCAACTGTGAAGAAGATGAAAGCTTTATGTTTGGCAGTTTTCAGGTAAGGAAAGGGTAAAGATTCTCGAAACTTTTGGGCCTTCTACTTAGAAAGAATGAAGTGAAGAAATGAAAGGGTTGTTGGGACAATGAAGGATTTCCAGATTTTAAATTGCGTGTTGTTGGAGCATTAATTTGAGAAGAGCAGTAAGAAGAACTGGACAGAAGCCAGGATTTGTTATTAAGACAAAAGGAGATCCAAACTGAGTTCATTTGTAATATTGTAATGGGGCAGTTGTAAGAAGAGAGGAGATAAACAAGCATAATTATCTGTTCCGTTATTCAGATAATTAGATTTGTTAAAAATTCATTGTAGTTTTCTAATCACTGCCTTGAAATTAGGTTCTGTATATATGTGTTTCTATTTTTTTGCAGAATCATGTAAATGAAGCCAAAAAAGATGTAAGAATGCTATTGCAGCGTGGGTACAACTGCTGGTTACCATATTTTAACCTTACAGCAGTAAAATCAAAGAGGTTTCTAACATTAACAATACTTGCATTGCAAAGGAGATTTGTGTTCTATGAAACTGGCATATGGGTAAGTTGACTAGGATTTTTATTGACTACATAACTTTTGTTAATAATATTGTTACATTAGCATGTAATTTAAAAGCAGTGGTGGTAACTGATTAATGCTAAAAGTACAATCTTACTCAAATCCAAGATTTAGCTTGGAATTGTTGTATTGTGTTATAATGTTAATTAACTTTTTTTACATTGTTCTGTACTTTGTAGGAAAAGGAGCTGACTAAAGAAGAGAAGTTTAGAATTGAAAGTTACTGGAAAGACAGACTACAAAATGATGTCGCTAAAAAGGATAATAGGGTAAGTTATCAAAGTATCAGTAGCTGTTCTGACTTAACTTTTCTGCATATCACTATGAACTGACTCCATTGACCTGTGTGAATATTTCACTTATATCATTTTTATTTATTTCTTGCATTGTAATATATATTTCTGAAATAATTACTTGAATAATATTCCTGCAAGTGGGTGCCTTGCTACTGATACATTTTAGCCAGATGATGCATAGCTAAAATTAAATTCTAATTTAAGTGCTCTAGAGGCCTCGTACCTGGCATACTCTGCATTGTTATACTTATCAATTTACTTTCAGACTGACAAACCAAAGTTCTATGTTCTTTCAATGTTTCCATATCCATCTGGGATGTTACATATGGGCCATGTTCGTGTGTATACAATTAGTGATACAATTGCTCGGTTTTATAGGATGAAAGGCAAAAATGTATGTATGAAAACTGGTTTTAGCTTGAATTATTAGCTGTGTATATTCCTGTAAACCCTCAGTATTAGCTGTATACAACTGCTAGAAAATTTTAGGTTTACAATATTGAACTGGTTAATAGTAATATCTGTATTGTAACTTTTTTCTTTGTTTTGATCTCATGCACGCTTTTTTATATATATATTTGCTTGTGCCAGTGTATGTACTAATCCTGTAAAATTTTTTCTATAAAATTTTGTATTTTCTATAATTTACTGTAGTGAACTATATGTTTGAATAAATTGTATAGATAAATAATAAATAAATAAACAAATAATATTTTTGCTGATTTTTGTATTGTATTTTTGTAAGCACTGTGCTCTTTTCTTTATCTAGGTGATTCACCCAATGGGGTGGGATGCTTTTGGGCTTCCCGCAGAAAATGCAGCTATGGAGCGAGGAGAACACCCCCGTAAATGGTCTTGCAGGTAAACTTTGTTGGCTTCACTGTTTTTTAGCTTTAACCTTTTCAGCAGACAAACAATATAATATCAAAATGATTTAGCTGTTATACAGAGTAAGTCTTTTATTATGCCATTAGCACATATAGAATAACTACCAATGAAAACTTGGCAGCATATACATGAGCATGTTTACTGAGTAAATATTCTAAATGGTTGCTTCAGGCTTCCCTTTGTCTTGGAAGTTTTACTCTTTTGAAAAACCTGTGCAGTTCAAATTTTGTGATGTCAAACTAATCCCTCAATGTAATATAAGCTTAAAATAACTTAAGTAATATAACTTAAAATCCTACTCCCATTACGAATATTCTATGTATTTTATTATAAACTTACTGTAAAACTTGTTTCTTTTGATTTTTTTTTCTCACTTCGTTGTTAACCAGTATTAAAATTTGAAGAACCACCACTTTTCGTTGTGCGAGATTATGAGTGCAGGCCAAAGATCACCAAACATTGGTAACCAAAGATGCTTTCTGTACTATGCACGTCATTCTCGTTCACTCGCACCAAAGACATGAAACATGGTGATCCTTATGGCAATGCACACATTCAAAATTTGCCAGAAAAATGTAAGTTATTTAATTTGTAAGTTTCTTTTGTTTAATAACAATTATGAATTCTTTGTGTAAACATATTAAGAGGCCATTTCTCCATTGTGTTGTTGTTCTCATTCATGTAATGTTTTTCTCTTTTTTTTGGTTACTTGCTTATTTTTATTTTTGAAAAAGGGCTGTAGTGCATCTTATAGAGCAGCTAGACAGCTAAAAAGAGTAAAATGTGCCAACTATTAATTATTAATATCACTTTTATTTTCAGTAATATAGCACACATGAAACAGCAGCTAAAAGATCTCTCCTTAAGTTTTGACTGGGAAAGGGTAAGTCTTGTTAACTGAATGTTAATCACCAGTTGTTTGTGTTTTGTTTACCCAGGGTGCAGTTCATTTTGCGTGCCATACAGTAAGTCCACAAGTAATGATCATTATGTACTGCAGCAAAAGCTGGTGCTAAGTGAAATGTCATTAAGTGAGGCAGTACTTTTCACAGCAAATAATTTAAAAGCAGTTAGTTTGAGTATTTATTGAAACGATATTGCAGTAACTGCATAATTTGCTTAAAAACTTTCTCAATTTTACAGAGATTTTGTTTGCCTAGCTTTTTAACAAAATTCAAATTTTAGTTCTCTTCACTCAAAGAAATGAGAAGTAATTTTCTCATTAGTTTAAACCCTTAAAATAATAATAAACTCTTTATTTAAAGGAATATGCTACTTGTGACCCTGCTTACTACAAGTGGACGCAGTACTTGTTTCTCTTACTGTTTGATTCTAAGCTTGCTTATCAGAAACAGGTAAGATGCTGAGGTTTTTTCTGTCTGTGCAATATGAAATAGCAGTCTGCTATCTCTTTTTGATGTTATTTGGAAATTTCCTGGTTTTTTGTGAAAAGTGTTAATTATGCTTCACAGTTGCAAGCTTACACATCAGTCTAAGCGAAGCTGGCACTTTTTTGCTAATAATTGCATATTTTGTGCATCCAGTCTCTTGTTAACTGGGATCCGGTGGATAAAACTGTATTAGCTGATGAACAGGTGGATGAAAATAGAATTTCTTGGAGGTCCGGTGCAAAAGTGGAAAGAAAGTATCTACGGCAATGGTATATTCGCACAACTGCTTACTCAAAGGTACGACAAACTTATTGTCTAACATTAAATCACTTATGCACATTTTATATCGAGCCTGTTAAACAATGTCATTTCTAATTGCACATGCAGCTGGTGCCCTTTTTTAGGTATTGATATAATGAGCACACGACAATTTTGTTTGGCACACATCCAGGTTTATTATTCAGTAACTGAAATTGACATTCATTATAAGTCTTCCATTTTTATCTCAATTCCTGGATACGATAGATATTGTCCATGAGTGAGTATTTTCAGGCATGCACCATTGAGTGAATCGTCTTCCACAAGCCTTATAAATGCCCTAATCACCTCCTCAGTTCTGAAATAAATTAGTAGTAATGGTTAAACGAGCAAGTCATTCATTATCATAATTAGGTTAGAAATTTTTTGTTTTCTCTTCTCATCTTGGATTTTTTTTTTACTAAATTTCATCAGACGTGCATTTTTTATTTTGTGCTTTTTTTAAGAACCCAATACAGCTCATGTTGGAGTTTTATTTGTGAAGGTCAAAGTGCCATTTTACAAAAATTGCAATTTACACATTTGCAGAACATTTGCAGATTTATTATTATAGCACATTGAAAGTGTTTCCTCTGTGAAGCACTGCCTATCTGTGCATATACAAGTTGTTCCAAGGAAAGGTTATTCATTGGTTATGAGCTACAAGTGTGGGTCTTATACTCTTTGTACTAGTTTGTTAAGTATGTATTGCTGTGACCTTTAAGTAGGCGTACACAATAATGTGCATACTCAGAAATAAGTGTCACCAGCCCTACAATGACTGCATGTGATTCAAGGCCAAATTTTAGGAATGAGAAAAATATCAATGTAACAATATTGGGTGTGCGAGTAACGAAAAGTTAAAACTACTTTTACATATCTCAGAAAAGCTTTATGCACTTTACTTCATCGAGTATAAACTGGCATTCTGTTGAGTAACACACTCTTATGTACGTGTTATGCAACTTTTTCATTGTTAAATATGCTAGAAGTTATTAAGTTTTTACAAATAAAGCACTAGAATTTACATTATGTGAATTAATTTATAAAATTGAACAAGAGACTTACGTTGTAAATGCTCTAGCCGGTAAATTTTCAACAATTTTTTCCCACTCTTCTCGTACTTTTACTCTCTGCAACATTGGTGTCCTGACCCATACTGGACAAAGAATGTTAACTCTTATGCCATAACCAGGAGATCCTTTTGATGTATCCAACTGTCGATTAGAATTCAAGAAAGGGGCCAGATTGTAAAATGTGTCATTTTATATCATTATACTGTCATGATAAGGTATTGTGTGCATACACTCAAAGAAACCCCTGTATTTCTTCACAAGATAGTCAAAGATTTAAACTTTACTAAGGCTGGTGCAGCACTCACTGTGGCATACTGTTCCACTTAATATATATTCATCACCATCGTAGAAAAAGAATATTGATAAATAAACTTTTTAAATTATGTCGTCTGGTTTCTGAATCAACAGCCAGGCTAAAAAAATCCACGTGCGACGTCTTTTCTGGTCAGAGCATTACAAAACCTCAATAAGTTGTCCACAATGTCGTCTTAATTCGAGAGCTTTTAAATTACAATGCTGCAACCTTTCTTGATAAAAGAGATTCTTGTAACCATATACTATTCTACATCTATCTTCACTGTTGCATACAAAATTCAAAATTCCCCGTTGGTCTAACCAAACCGGTATGTAGTTATGCATTAGTGGTGATTATAATTGTCCGATGTTACCTGTGATATAGCTCTACTGAATCCAATTATACCATGTTTTGCTGCTGTGTATGCTGGATAGGGTGGCATTCCACTTGACCAAAAACCTATTAATGTAGATAAGAACAAAACATAATTTAAGCAACAAACTGTAACGAGAATTAAAGAGGTTGTCTGTTATATTTTAGTTTAAAATTTAATTATTCAAAAAATAATGAGCTAATGTCTTCATCCTAGTCTTAAATTTTGTTCCTGTACCATGGCAGCAACAAAGACTGGTGGTCATTGTCACTTAAACAAAGAGATTTTAAATCTGCTGAGTACTCATTTTTTTGTATGAAACAGTGCCAAGATGCTCCGTCTGTTAGCTGGTTTTGCTAGACTTAGTTACTACACAAGGTGACTTCTTAACAGTTCTTTTCATTCTTCTTATTCTTCGTCTTTGTCTAACAGTCAGTGCAAAAAAAGTGTTTTATTACCCATTATGGAAGACATGTTTATCACCACTCCACCATCTCCTTGTTTGCATTTTCCCATGTGCTCAAGTGCAAGGTATGTTCCACTCATTACCGCCATCTAGTAGGTAAATGACAACGAGTTTCAAATTTAGGAAACTGTCAGAGGTCTACTGTAAATTCTTATTTAACGATATGAATGCGCTCCAGCTAAATACCACGGTAAGAGCTGATCATTGCAGCAATGATTTTAATGGGAAATAAACTAGAGCTTGCTTTTCGTTATGTGACAATGTTCATCATTAGCACGAATCAGTGATAAACAGAGAATCGGCGGATTTGTTATATTTTCTTATGTATTTGTGAAATTCTTTATTGTAGATGCAAAGGGTACTTAAGAGTACTTTTTTATTGTTTAATGATATGTCAGAAAAAAAATGAAAAGTTGCAAATTTACCAGATTGATATTCATTGATAATTTCCAGTTATCCTCATTGCAGATTCCAGCATTGTTAAAAACAATGTCTAAGTGTCCATAAGCTTCCTTTGTTTTCCTGTAGCTTTCTGCCAAAAATCGAATAATGTGAGTTATAGTTTCGCTAGCAGTACATAACTAAAAATACGCTTAGTGCATGTTTGAACATAATAGTGATGAGCGATTTTGTAATTCGATTGCAATTTAGTTCTTGTAATTCGATATCAAGATTAATCTTTTGCAACGATTCTTTAGTGTTTTAGCCATATTTTTCCGTGATTGCAGTGAAATAGGGCCTATAAGCTTCTTCACAGCCTTCGTTGCTACTTGTCATTTTTGCACTAGCCCATTATTTTTAGAGACACACCGCTTTTTCAATAACTACTTTATAACTATGTCATTACATGTGTCACGTGTCAAGAAATCTGAAGCTTCCAATTGGGAAGACTATAGTTTGCAATTGTGCGCATTGTGTGAAACGAGACAAACGAAGATAAAGCGCAAGGATTCCATTTATTTGTGCTAAAACGCTGCCTTTTAGTCAGTGAGTAAAATGTATATTTTGCTCTTGTTTAATTGAATTGCTGTTCAATTGGTGATAATGTCAATTTATACATGATTGTAATCGGGATTAATTTGATTAATCAGTTAATCTCCCATCACTAGAACATGACGTGAAATATAATAAATAATACAGAAGATAGTTTTTTTATTTTGTGATACTAAGAGTGCACTACCAAGGTGCTCACCTTCTAATTCTATGTCTGAAGTTACATCAGTTTTAATAAACAGTGCTTTGCTTTTACCAAAAATTTTATTCAGGTCACTTTCTACTTTTTCTCCCTCTTTTAGGTTCAGATCGACAATTGCCACACCCTGTAGTAAAATTTAAAATAATTGCTTGTTATGTGTTGCATAAGTATTACGTTGACCTCTTTTGTTGGTAATTATTTGTTTGTAAGATTTCATTATTAATCTATTATCTTGTGAAGCAAGTCTACCGACCGTAGATTATCAAACTTGGATTACTTAATGCCTGCATCAGGTGCAATGTAACAAGTTAATCAACAATAAGCCGTCATATACGGGGATAATGGGGCCATTAACTACATAAGAACCACATTAGCACACGAAGGTAGATGTAGACACAGATATAGTTTATTAGGTAGTCATATATACATATAAAAATATACATAGAGAAATTTCTTTTTCTTGACAGTTTAAATGTATCAAGAGACATGTAATAACTTCAAGCATCAGAAAGCTAATGTTAATGAAGGTGCAAATGGGAAGTTGAATCTGTTAGTTGAAAATGCTAATATTGAAAATAATCAAGCATAAGCCATAAGTATTGTAATTTGAATAGATAACTGAACTGTTGGGCACATTGCAATACATCACTATTGGTTGTTTTTGCAGATATTGTATGTAATGCAAAATTGTGTGTAAGTCATGGCCTAAAATGTTTCGAGTCTTGTGTAGTCTATTTATAATATTAAGATGCATAAAATTTCATGTACTTAAACAACCCAACAGAGCTTTGTTTAGCAGTTTCTATTCAATTTATTATTATTATTATTATTATTTGTAAACATTTGTTTTTTTCTATATTATAACTGTGGTGACTGATAAGATCATCTTTGGCATATTATCTAATTATTAACAAAAACTCAAGTACCATTAGGAGTATACAATTAAAGGAAAAGGAGTATAGACAGCTTCAATTGAAACTAGCAGTGTACTGTTGATTTCTTAAAACATTAAATTTTGTTCACTGCGTCACATTATTGTGTCATATAAAATCATCATAATTTTGATCTTGCGTCGATAAAGAGTTGCTAGACAGCAGTATGAAGTTGTTATCGATAAAGGGATAGAATTATGTAAACAATTTGTATTTTCAATTTTGTTTAAAAGCAGTTTAAAAAATGCATGACTTGAAACTATTCTGTTAATTAGTTTCACCTTTGCATTTCTTCTTAATAATTCTTCACAAACTGCTAAACCAATGCCACTTGCACCTCCTGTTATAAGGGCAACCGACCCCTCAATCTTCATCTGTCTTGCTGATACCTGTAATATCTAGTCAGTGCAAATACATGTATATCAAAATATATAAAGCATTGAGCTAAGTCTCATTTAGGTTATATTGTGTATAGTTGATAATCAGGCTACCAGGTGTTACCTTAGGTAATACAACTTAAATAAATACCTAACATTGAAATTACTGTTTATTATGTCAGTTGTTTTAAAAGTACTTCTTGAAATTTATTAATGACAATTTTTTTGCTGAGCATTTATAAAAATTTTGGTGGCGTCAAACGTGGCTCCATAAGTCTTTTAATTTTGAAATACATCTATAAAACCACTCTCTTTTCTGTATATGTTTATACCATGCTGCGATTTTATACCTCCAATCTAGAGTCAGCAACGCAGCTGAACACAGTGGCATAAAACTTTACATGTAGACTAAAAAACCTGCATTTACCGAGTAAGAATTTATAACAAGGTGAACATCACTGGTCGATTAGCTGCAAAGAAAATCGAAAATCAAATTAGTGTAGGACTTATGAAATGCTCCATATTTTTATATCGCCTAATGACATCATTAATATTAGACAAAATTATTTGTTTATTTTGTGCTCTTGAAGCAAAGGCTACATTGCCTGCTAAATCTAGATAAACAAGATGAGAAGGCATTTGAGATTAATGTTTACTCCATATAATAGCTATATGTTGCCTTTTATTCAAGACTTGTTAACTAACTTCTGTTTTTTATTTGCTGATTTTAGCTAATTCGTTGTGCAGTTATGATCTATAATTTGCCGAAAATTGTGTTTTACTGCATAATATTATGTTTATATTTCCAATAAGATTTAATATAAAAATCTGAAAATGCATTAATGAAGTCCGTGCTAGTCTTATAGGAATTAGTGATATGGTAATGATATATAAGTTACCTGATTGGCTTGCTTGATTCAGGTTCGTGATGTTTTGCCAGTTTAGTATGTCTGTGATGCACTTTAAAGTTTGTGTTTTCTAATGTACACTTTGAACTTTGCTTCAGTGATTACGTACATGCAAGGTTGCAAAAGATTACGTACATGCAAGGTTGCATTCATTCAGATTACATTATTTACTTTTTTTGCATAACACTTTCCTTTCCTGATCTACTTAGTCAAGTTAATTTATTTGCTATGTAATCTGCTTGCTTTAATTTTTTATTAGCTAAACGAATCTTACCGAAGTATTTGTGTTACTAAATTTAGAAAGTAAAATAAATATCAGCACATGACAGCACAAAGCATTGTAACTATGTATACCTATAGAATTTCAATAGAAATATGATCTTGATTTATAAATGGTATGTAGAACTGTATGGTTAATTTAGTCTGTTTTTATGTGGCTCTTCTGAAAAAGTTTGTGGGGTATACCTCTTTCCAGAGTATGGCATACAATGAATCAGGTAATACATCTTTGTGTGCTGCATTCACACTTAAATACTGTAATTCAAAATATATAATGATTAATGGTTTATTAATTCATTAGAATCCAAAAATACGTACAGATTTTATTACAGCATTAAACAAGATGCTGATTAGGTCTTGTGAGCAACTCCAAAACACTGAAAACTGATATTTACGTTGTTACGCCCAGAGTACATTTGTGTAACTTAAATTTCCAGAGTGATACAAATAACCTTAACACACGAGCAAATTTTAACAGAAACCAAAAAACAGAAGAATTGTTCAAGTCTAAAACCCAAGTTTACAACTAAATCACAGAGATAAGCAAAAATATGACTAAATGTTAACAAATTTCAACAACAGTTGGAGAAGGAAAGGAGAAAAGGTGATGTGTTTTAAAACTGTGTTGTGCTGATGCGAATGCTGATGCCTATGCTGATGCTTATTTTGTCAAATGAGGAAATTTCTAATACCAGCATGGTGAAAGTGTATTAGTTATTTGAAATCTTACTTTCAAGATTACATTTCAGCTTTCCCTTTTCAGAAAACTACAACGTAGAAACAGCAAAACACTAAACACTCATAGTAACAAAAAAAAATAAAATCACTGTTAATCATCATGAATATTGTTTATGAGCATTCATTGACAATTGTAACAAGATATCTTGAAGCGGTAAATACCAATTCAGCTCTCATTTCTGCTCATTTATGTTAATCTTCAGTAGAAAAGTTAATTACTTAACATATTTGGCCTCTCAAGATGACATAAAGGAAAGGACATGTCACTTAGCTCGTTCAATTTATTTTACTGTTATTACTTTATTTAGGAAAAATATAATAAAGAATTTGCAAAAAAACTGTCTGTAAAGCATAAAATTACTTTATACAACAGCTGTATAAAAATTTTGGGTGTAGTGGTAGCCGCCATTCTCTTGAAAATAATGACATAACTGGTGGACTTTTTGACTTTTCGTTAGCACATCGTGGCTTTCAGTGAGCACTCGCTGCTTAAACTAATTCAAACTCTGCAGGTTATCAAACGTTCATGCAAAAATATCACAAAATTATCACAATCTAGTTTTTTTCTAGAAACTTTTCTGACATAAATTGACAGTGCACTGCATTTCTTCAGTTGACGAATCATTTCTCTGGTGGAAGAATAGTCATTCAAAATGGGAGCACCCAAATGGTGGAAACTAAAGTGATTTTACTAGTTGCACAAAGCACTTACCACATTTTTATTACTTAATCTTTCTACCATTTTTCTCAAACACTGAAATAAGCCTAATTTCTTAGAAGGCTTGGCCTTTCCTTTAAGCAAGTAGTTACTTCTCTTAGTAAAAACGATGACTTGAATGATAAAATCTGTGTTGATGGTAAAGACTAAAGTCTGTATTAATTTTAAGTTCTCATGTTTGTAGTCTCATGAGAAACTACTGAAAATAAATGAACTACATGAACTTCTGAGCCTCGCTGTTCTTCTTGTATTGGAGTAACCTTATTAAGATGGATCATCTTCCTGAAACACTTGCAAAACTCTGCACTTTGGAATATATATAGTAGTGGCTCAATGGTCGAATTCAGTATTAAGCCAACAGTTCTTACTTCATCTAGCCAGAAGTACTGGGAAACTTTTGTCATTGTAAGTGCAGTGTAAAAGACATGTGGAGAATAACAGAGAACGGTGGTAATGGCAATTGTGGCAGTTAGACGGAAAACTTTCACTTGTGCACGATACCGGTTACATTGATACATTGTAGCCAGTTGTTGCTGTTGTTGACAGAGAGACCAGAGGATGACTATATATGCAAAAAACATCAGCAAAATCAGCAAAGAAAACTGAATTACGGTGATGGCTGAAAACCATTTCCAGTACACGAAGTCAAGTAAACATGTCTTTCCTTCATGCCAACTGATAGGTACCTGTATAGCATTTATAAAGGCAAGCAATACTGTGCATATCATACTGCAGTGTAACATTTGACGACATCGAGGGCGTGTCATTACTGATTTGTACACCGTAGATTTTGTTACAGCTATGTATCTGTCAAATATCACCATGCTGATGATGTATTGACTGTTACATGTGGTAAACACAATTGTAAAGTTGCTGATAGCACAGATTACTCTCTGAAGCAAGCTGCATATGCTCATGATGATCCCGAAACATAATAGAGAAATGCCAAAAAATGCGTTTGTCGCTGCTATTCCCATGAGGAGAATATTTGTGGGAGTTTGGAGTATTTTAAATTTTTTAACAGTAATGAGAACTAATGAATTGAAAATTGTGCTGCAAATTCCAGATGTGATTACCAGACAAAATAAAAGTTGTTTGTATTTAGCCACGTCTGTGCTGTTCGTTGTGTTCGTGTGTGTGTCCTGGCTGATATTTGTCTCACTTAGATAAACCCAATCTTCATCCATCTAGTTCAGTACTCTGCTCATACGTCAATAAAAGCATTGATTTCAAAATGTACCTCACTTGCTGACTTCTGCCAAAACTCTTTGGATCATTCAGTTTTTGCTTATTTTAGTTAAATAAACTTGCAGAACTAGGCAGTTGTCTAGAATAAACCCTCTATGCATGTGCAAGTGTTTAGTTTTGATTGAAGTTCTTGAAAGTTTCTCCATCACCACTAAATGGACAACTACCATGATTATCATACTCGTTTGAAACACATTCAGCTGTCATTTTTCAGATCAGAAATTAACTTATCAAGAAACAAGTATCCATTAAATTTGTTCGTTTAAAGTTTCTTTATCATCACTAACTGGGCAACTTCCATGATTATCATAGTTGCTTGAAAAAAGTTGAGCTACCATTCTTCACATCAGAAATTTACTTATCAGGAAACAAGTATCCATTCATTTTGTTCGGTTTATTCACATTACAGTGATGAATAAATAATGTTTCATTTTTCACATACCTCACTTGTGTCCTAGGCACACTGGGCTTCATCTTAGTTATGTACTGCTAATCTACTCAATAAGCTTCTTTTCTCAATTAAAGCATTTATTAACAACCTCACGCTCTCTAGCTTAATTATGAGCCAGAAATTAGAACACCTGCTCTCTCTCAGCCTGATGAAATGCACTGTCATAATGTTATTATAATACTGTGCACACTTGCCGCACTGTGCAATCAGCATTATATGCAATATTTTTATTTTTTGTCAGGTTTCCAATCTTGGTTCTTTCCCGCATGAAACTTCTTTTCAGCTTAACTAATGTGCAGCAAAATAAACGAGAAAAAATTGTTAATGGCGAGAGTTTTGTTAAACTATACCTGCCAGCATTCTTTCATTAAGACAATCAAATTAAAAGCATATGAAGAGTTAAATTTTGATTCATTTTATAACACAAATAATTACATTTCAACTACGTGGTTTTTGCATTGGTAATCACATATTAGTACAACCATTTGTAAGAATATTCTCTTTTCAAAGAACAACAAGAGATGTTTAGGAAAAATGATGCGATTCTTTAAGGATAATTTTTTGGTTACTTTGGAAACTTTACAAAGTTTAATTGAAAATTGTATATTATTCATATTATATGAATGTGTGAAAATAAACATAAACGCTTGTGTAAGAATAAACTCGTTCAAGACTGTTAAAAAAACTGGTGGATTGTTACAGTGAAGGTGGTTTAGTTGAGGCACTACAGTTTAAGAATGTCAGTCTCTGCTCCTGGGTATCTTGGAAAGAAACCTTGTGTTAAAACTTCAATACATGCACCGTTCATTGAATCATCGTCCACGCATTGCATGAATGCAGCTGCCACGTCTTTTGTCCTGCAGTGTTAAACATAAAACACATTTTAGTTTTAAATTTCGTAATAGGGCTAATTTAATCTAACAACGTCTTAACTAATTATTTTGAATAATTATTAATTTGACCATGATTTTTAGTTCGTGGGCTAATGTGTAACAACAATCTTCATGTGAATACCTTCATTTTCATTTATTTTATGATCATAAGATAAGATACGCTAAAATTTATTCTGCTTTGCAGTAATCGTCCATCATTAATTTCATTTGACTCAATATTAAAATACACACTGCTATAAACATGCGTATGCACGTGAACAAACCTAATCATAAAATGAGTGAAACAGTCACCTACCTGTCCTTCATGCATAGGGGTACATCATTACATTAAATTTGGTTATTACGATTATCTTACTATAGTGTAATAGACCTATATTTAAAAAATTAAATGGGCAACAAGCCTAAACCTTAAATTAAATTACAAATCATAGAGACTAGGGAACTGATTGTTGCTTGAAGTTAGCATTAAATAATTGTTTTACTTCACTTGGAATAAAAGATTCAGAAATGTATTAGTTTTACAAATAAGACGTGTACCTACAAAATTCAGTTTTACAAAACTTGATGCAAGAGTGTAGGATGGGTCATTTACAATAAACTTTGACTTGGGATTGTTTTTTCTGTAAAAAGATCTTCAAGTTTAGGTAATCGAGTGTCACAGAACTTACCAGCAATACCAGTAATTTTATTTAAAAGATACTGTCATCATATGCAAGGGATACGGAATCATAAAGACTTGAATTTCGTGTTTGCCAGCCTGTAATATTTTTTTTTATTTGATTTTCTACCAGAGTTTGGCATAGTTTGTTTCTGTAGGTTCGTTTTGCTCTCTCTGAAGGTGGAAAATGTCAATTTGTCAAATTATTATCATCAGAATTTAGTGATTTTAGAATTACTATTACATGTCAATACAGATTTTGGAACTGATATCGAAGTAGATGTGCAGTACCACAGACTGATGCATCCATGCAATGCTTCTCGGCATCTATGACTAGGAAAACTTACTCAACATAATTTGCATCCGGTGAACTCTCGTTCAGAAATTTCTGGCATTCTTCTGCCCACTCTTTCCGGAACACCATTTTCTGGGCACTCGGATCACTGCTCACCAAATCTGTTCGAACCCATGTAGGGCAAAGCGCATTGACTCTGACGTCATATCCCATTTTAAGTGGTTTTGTGTCTATCTGAAAAGTTTTTACTTTTCATAATAAATGTTGCAGATCTCAGCTTAAATGCATTATGTTCCACCACGGTGTATTAAAAGCTTAAGCGGTCAACATCAGAGTTCTAATATTTGCCATACTGATGGGTTAACTTCTCAATTTTAAAGCATGGCTAAACAGTAAACAGTAAAGTCTTTGAACTGACGTTCTGTGTGAGCTGTATAACTCTGAAAAATGTAATCACTCTAAAACTTCGAGAGCGTCTGATGGTGAAGAACTGTGCTTTGATCCTTAATGTATATGAAATACGTTTTTACAAAAATTTTGCACTTGCTTTGATTTAAAAGTGTCAGGAAATGCATCTGCATTTGTTAAAACAGTTACTTGGAAATTCCAGTTGTTTGGTTCTCAATTAAATACTGCCTTACCATTGACATGGCCCTTGTAAATCCTACTACTCCAAATTTAGATGCACAATAAGCTGGGACAACTCCAACTCCATGTAAACCTTTAAAAGTTAAATGAAAAGTACATAACGTGATCATTTATGTTATGAAACGTTATGAAGTGATGATTTATTGGAGATCATTTTGACTAGAAAGATGTATTTTATTTCGTTTCTGCTTTCTGCAAACTATGTATAAGCGTCTTGGACTTTAGTTCTAAGTTTGTGAAGTTTAGTGCATGATTATTGGTTAGATGTATATTGATCTAAGTTTTACCTGCAACTGAAGCTATGTTTACAATAAGACCACCGTTTCCACCTTTCTTTTTTGCCATATAATCGAGTGCATGATAGGTTCCATTTATCACTGCTATCTAAGAAGAATTGAAATGCAGAATTATTAAAATTTGCAATAAATAAATTTTGCTTTGTTTCAAAACTACAAACAGAACATTTCCTATCTTCCACTACCAAATTATTCAGGAAGAGGCATTCTGATTAAACTTTTAACTTTATGAGGTGCCATCGGGCACAGATGACAAGCTACGAGCAAGTGTGACAGTTTTTTTGTGATATTATAGTTACTAATAATTCAGGAACTGAATGTAACTTCAATGCTAGTAACATAATCATTTTATTACCAGGTTAACGTCCATCATTTTTTTGAAATCGTCTTCATTGCATATTCCTGCATTGTTCACCAGGATGTCTAAACCTCCAAATTTTTCCTTGTTCTTGACAAAGCATTCTGCATTTCAAACAATAAAGAGTCAGTTAGACAAACCACTTACAAATAATTAAGTCATCTAATGAAACACCAATGGGAAAAGTATGTCATGTGCTGTAATGATGAATGTAATTATTACAAACCGGCCCCTTTCCACATTACAGCTTCCCTTGACCTTGAGTTTTTTTAGTTCACAAGACTAAAGCCAATGTGACGTAGAACTTAAAGCTTAATTTGGCTTCTTTTGCGCTCTCAGTGCAAACTTTGTGTCTGCCTTGCTGTAAAACCACTATGATTTTTCTAAAAATTGTGCCCAGAAATCACGCTAAATTGTGCTGATTGTGCGCTGTTTTAAACATTTTCATAATAAAGAATGTATGTAATAGAAGCGGTGAATTATTCGAATCCATAATTTTAGGTTGGATTCGAATGTTCTGTGCTCACCCCTAAAGACTACAATAGATATCTCTATCACTAGTAAATAAGGTACATGAATTTCCCTCTACATTTATTCATATTTTCCCCTTTTTACTATAACTCCTTACCCTGAGTGACTACTGGCCTTGTTTGGAGCAGTTTGTTATGAAAAACTTTAAATTATGGATTACTGCATGAGAAGTACACAATGTGTCTAACACGTGAAATATTTGAACACCTAACGCATTTAGTCAAGTTTATTTTTATATTGGTTGCAGTTTCTGTCACACCAAAGTATTAATAATGGATTATTAAATTATTAAAAATTTAATTAGCATATCACCCATATACAGTGTGTACCTTTTAATTGTGACTCTGATGATACGTCTGCTTTTACAAACAGTACTCTTTCACATCCATATTTCTTGCACAGGTCATCTGCAGTCTCCTTACCCAACTTCTCATTTCGAGCACAGAGCGTGACGCCCTTTGAAAAACCCACATTGCAATAATATAATTATATGATACAGAATTATGATCACTTGCATAAGTTAATTACTGAAATACAGAATAATGAATGGGTTTGAGCATCTATATTTGGTGTTCAGTGAAATAATCCAAGAAAAACCAAAAGGTAAAATTTAAAATCAAAAAGAAGTGAGTTAAAATTGACTGTGACTTATCTTATCTGGGTATATGTAATAACATTTGAGAAGAAGACTATAAAAACTGAATATGAATATGGTGCGCCATCATTTAAAATTTGCTTTTATAATTGTTAGAAAGTGCTAATTGACGTCAAACATATTGGTCTATCGCTCCGCCCCCGCTGTAACGTTGGCACGCTCAGCAGCATTCGGGACAACAGCTCACGCAGGACAACAACTGTCTAAGCTAAACTAAACTAAACTAAACTAAACTAAACTAAACTAAACTAAACTAAACTAAACTAAACTAAACTAAACTAAACTAAATGACAGTCACAACTAATGTCTAATCAGCAGATAAACTGATTGCACTTTTTCATAAACACGAATTGGCAGAGCAGCAGCTATTTTTACACGAAATTAACACTTCAAGTAGGCAAACAATGACTTATCAATTTAAACAGAATATAGAGACGAAGTTTCAAAACACTACAAAATACAGAGACATAATATAACAAAGAAACTAAGCCAGTTAGCCTTGCTTTACAATAAATCAACAACACATATATTAAGTTTCTCTTGCCTTTAAACATACAAACATCAAGTCTGCGATGTATTTTTTTATATTAACTAATCATGTGCTCGTCTGCAAGATTTATTCAGTTTTATATTTTTCCGTTTGTCAGGAAATGGAATAAATTTGACTGTTGCATTCCATAGACGACCCTTATGTTGAATGCCCGTGTCTCATAAGTCCTAATGGCATCTTTTAACCATGATTATAACCAGATAAATAGCGTAAAATTAGCTAATATTGCATTAATGTTATATTACAATTGATAATAATAAAATCTAGAACCAAGCCAATATTTCTCCCGCTAACCAATGAAAAGTTGAGCATTTTTCTTAACAGCATTAGACGCAGCTGTAGCTAAATGTCCCGACCGTACCTGCGTTAATAACTGCACGTTGATGATTGACATTTTATGTTAGACGTCAATTGTTAATCGGAAAATAACAATAAACAAACTACAATTTCAAGATTGATGGTGTAAAAAATTGCCAAACCTTTGCTCCCTTTTCTAGCAACGCCTCACATATAGCTTTTCCTATGCCAGTAGAACCACCCGTCACAAGTGCTACTTTTCCTTCCACTTTCATCTTGGTCAAACTCACATGTGCAGCGCAGCGAGACCTGGTTACTTTCATATAATAGCAAAGGCATGTTAAATGTGCTTGTATGTCCTAGGAAAACACAGGTTATTTACTCATAGGCCCTAGGAAAACAGAGGTTATTTATTCGTGGTCACTAGTTGTATACATAGAAGTGAAATTGTGATAAACGATTTGATATATATTTCTTTACTACTTACTCACTCATTATTATTATTTAAATTTGTATTCCATCATAGTTTTGGTCTGCATAACGATGATTCGTTCGATAGTCTTTCAAGGCTATGATTTGTGACTCCTGCGTAATAATTATCAAGATTTTGAGCTGTTCTTTAAGCGAAGAAGTTAAGTTATCTCGTAAATGATAAAATAATTACTTTTAATATTACCTGTTGTCTGCTAGCTGTTTGTAGACTTGCGTATAACATGATATGTGTTAGCGAACATTGTTAAAATTAGGTAATTTGGCCTCTGACAAATTAAACAAGTTGTATAAATTTCTACGTAATGTCTTGCATTGTGATTTCTAAGCTTCTAATTTCAAATCTCCAGGCTGTTCACTACTCGCGTGTCACAAAATTAATAGCTGTAAAGCACATTTTGCGTAGCTTGTGCATTTCAAAAGTTTACTAGTTTCTAACAAAAAAGTAAGAAATTTCCAAGGACGCTGACACAATGGCAAACTGGAAAATCGCGGCTTGTTTCTCAAAGCTGTCTATTATATATTGACCTTGAATTACCTGTGGTTCAATAAGGCTTATAGCTCAGGTATGCATGATTTCCAGGTGCGTTTTGTTGGAGGGAGGTATCATTTTGCCTGTTAACTTCCGGCAATTTGGTCATGTGTAACAATCGTTATACCATGTATAATCGTGGTTGCTAACTCACAGCAATGGAGCATAGTATAACTAAGTCACATTACTTTGTTACCTTTTTATTAAATTTAAGTTTCAGCTGAGCTTACTATTATTTTTGAGGTTCAATAATGATAACCCTTGCAGACTTATGTATGCTGCGTGTTTGTTGCACAAACATTTGATGGATTACATGCAATTAGTAAAAAGATAAAAGTACTTGAACCTAAAAGAGAATTAGGCAGCTGCAGTTTCTGCATACCAAGAATCGCACGAAAAAGCTCATTGTGTAAGATTTCAGATTTATTTCCTTTTTATGGGGATTTTTTTAATCCTGGAGTTTAGATCAAGACAATTTCAACATAACATAACAGGTACTCACTTTGTTTTAGCATTCGCAGCAACTGCCTCTTGACAGCTTTGCTAATTATAGCACTAAAACTTCTTTGTATAAGAAACTACAAATAATTGAATTTTCTTTTATCGCTTATCTAAGCGCTTACCATAACTAGTGCTGCTCAAAAAATGGAATCAAGTTTGAGGACGTCATGGAGCTTCTGATCATTGACTGTCATTAACTGGACTTCTGATTATAGCTTTGTCCATTCGTTTTTTACACTTCTTTCTTTCACAATATCTTTATTGATATATTCGTTTTTCTGGGTTTTCTATCACTTTTGCTTTTTTCATTCCATCCATTCTTTCTTTCTTTTTTGTTCTTTTGTTTTCTAAGTCATAATGTGAAATCCTAATTTTAACTCTCTTATTACAGTGTTTATATGATGGCCTAAATCAGTTAAAAGATTGGGATTTTGTTGTCAAAATGCAAAAACACTGGATTGGAGAATGTGATGGCTATAATATAGATTTTGCTCTGAAGGTATGCGCCATTTCATTGTATGTGTGTGCCTATCTTTTCACCTGAACTTGCTTATAGGTAAAACAATATTTTAGGTTAAGATGCTGCCTCAAAAGGCAAAATAATTACTGTGTTACAGTTTGAAATGTTCTACACATAGGAGATTTTAATGACAAATTTTTATTTTGACGTATTAAAGTTGGTCAGTTTGACTAGTTATTAATGGTAATTAAACAATTAAATTGTACATTAAAGAAGTCTTATAAAGTGTTTTGACATTCCTGCTGCTGTTTAGGTTAGTGTGCATAGCACAGTAATTATTGTGTGTACTTATTGACAAAGTTAAGCAGCGTGAAGCCTGGTAAGTGACTAGACGGGTAACTGCTGACTTGGATTCTTATTCTAAAAAGTTTCTTCTGCCATACTGTAAGTAGCTATTTACTTCATTAAGGAAGGTTGCATTCAGATTTAAACATGACGTGGACACTTCGCCATGCCAGAGCCTGATATTAGCAATAACATATGTTCCTGTTCAGCCATAACCATCTACATTAAGTAGACTCTGCCATTTCATGCTGGATCCGAGCTTGCAGAATTGCAAACTGCATAGAAAATTAATATAATAGTTGCATGGGACATACATTTGAACTTGTATATTGTAGGTGAATGGTGTTGTTTTAGAAGATAAACTCACTGTTCATATGACTCAACCAGAAACCTTGTATGGCGTTTCTCATATTTGTCTGCACCCTAGCCATGCTTTGAACACAAAAGAAAATTATGATGAAATGACTACTGCAGAGAATTCAGGTAAGACTGTGGTAGAAAATAATGGTACTTCTGTGAATCTGTTGACGAATTTTTTTAGGTGGGGTTTGTGTGAATGTTTTGACCATTTTTTGTGTTTTTACGAAAAAAACATACAAATTATAAACTAGCTTGCACATTTATTTTTATTTTCAGATGGAAAGAGACTTAAAATCAGAGCCGTTAACCCTTTAAGTGGCCAGCGGATACCTGTTTTTGTGTCAGATACTGCAACATACAGACCTCAATGTGAGACACGTGTTGGTAAGTGAAATAGTAAATAAGTAAATCAAACTTGTTTGCAAGCTATGTACCATATGTTGTGATGTTAATTATTTAGACTGTTTCATTTGTGAATGTCGTTTGCAGAGATTTGGCTGAATTTCAGATCAGATTAAGTGAGCCGTGCTCTATATATAATATATAACTTTATATAATGTTGCCTAGAATGATTTCATTTGTTTTGTGATTTTGCCAATTGTGCTATTGCTTTTTCTTTTTTTAATATTGTGAGTTGCACCATTGCTGTGCATTAGCAGCAGAAATATAGAGGTCAGCCACTGGTATTTATCACTTATGTATTGCTGCCTGGTACACAGGAAAATTGTCTTCTGCTGACATCTTGCAGGTAAAATGAGAAAGTTCATGAAATGCCACACTGACTTTGCTAACTTTGGTGGTAGTTTTTGCAGTCTCTCACCTATACTGTTGTGCTACTGAAAATGTACCTCCTAATCTTTGAATTTTGTTTTATCGCGTATTGTAAACTGTTTTTAAATTATAATTAAGAAAATATGTTCCCTGTACTGATTTAATTTTAAGTGCAGACATAGGCTGCTGTTAACACAGAATTGTGTGTGCATTACTGAGTATTTAGGTTTACATAAACACCTGCAGAATAGCTGCAGAATAAATTATGTAAATTTATTTCTAGACATGTGAAATGGGACGCGTATTCTTTAAATATAAATGATTTTTGACAGGAATTTTTTACAGTTGTACTTCGTTACCAGGTAACTAGTGTCATGAGATTGCTACTTGGAACGAGTCGTTTTTTCACCCTCTGGGTAAAATATGCAACAACGCATATAGTGCAAACATATATGATAAGAGGGTGCATTAAAAACAATACAATGTAATTTTTGTCTGTAATGCAAATCGCATACACAACAATGCATGTATACAGATTTCCAGATGTCTGGTAAGTGTGGCTTTAATCAGTTTTTCAGTTTTGATGTCTTAAATATATGTGTTGTAAGTTCCATTCACATTTTATTTACAGGCATACCGTGTATTAATGCAGAAGATTTAGAGTTTGTTTTGTCTCAAAATATTTCTTTCAAAAATGTCCTGAGTGCAAGTGAGCAGGATGAGATAGTTCTAATAAATTCCTGTGAGGTAATACCTAATTACGTCTAGTATGTGATTTTCGAAATTTATTAAGGCTCTGTTCTCACAATGGCTTTCTAATGAATGAGTTTTATTGTGAATACGTTCTTAATAAATAGCCAAGCATCCCATGTGTTGTAGTAATTGTAGGCATCCCTGTCACTGTAGTTCTGTTGGAACACAGGTGCTAATAATTTGGTAGTAACCAGTGGTGGTATTAATATCACGTACAAGGTATGGATAAACGTTCAAAATTTTAATGTCGTGTAAAATGCCATGTTTAAAATCACTGGCAATCACTTAAAAATTTTTTGTGAATCGTAGGCATCTTGTATTATGTTATAGTTGTCGGGTATGGACTTGGACACTGCACGGAGTGCTGTTGTGAGATCTGCTTTAGAAAATAACTTTGGTGGACATGAGACCAGTGCAAAATTGAAAGACTGGCTCATATCAAGGCAGCGATACTGGGGTACTCCAATACCCATCGTCCACTGCCCCGCGTGTAAGGTAATTCATTTTGCAATGAACAAGTGTTTATTAAAACATTCTTTTGTGCAGCTAAATAAATTTTTGAGGACCCTGAAAGAGCACAAAGCTTTCCACGTGTTTTTCGTTACATATCCTGAATGAATGATCAAAAACACTCATGTTCTCAGATATTTAAGTTGATCTAGTAGCAATTGCTGTGCACTATTGCTGGAGTGTTTACGTATCAAACATGCCTTTGTTGTCATTCAATGTGAATGTGTAACACAAGCTTAGTGTAACACAAGATAACAACGATTATGATGTTATATCATATTTTTGGCTGCAGAGATAATCTGATTTGGTCTGACATCAGATTAGCTCAAATGTTAATTGGTTATTGCATTTTTTCAGTTTTTTGTTTGTGATCAAAAAAATTCTGATCTGTTTTGCTAATTGCTTCTTAATTAGCCTGTGCAAAGCATAAAGGAAAAATTCATGTATACCAATAGTATATGTGACCAATAAAGATGTTTATGTCTATGTCCATATTTGTGTCTCTAACATTCAGAGACACAGTTGTATAGCTAAGTCATCTGAAACATCATTAAAATGAATCACCTATGTTTTTAATAAGAAAAGCGTAAAATGGTTTCTTTTTACACTCAAGCTGCTGTGTTCATCAGTCTTGCCATTGTTACCGCTAGTTTTTCTGGTCATTTATTTTGCTGCATACTCAATACATTGCTAACTGGGCTTTGTCATTATTCGTATTTATAATTAGCATTCAGTATTTTACTATCCTTCACATTCCGTGTCATTTGCATGGCAATCACTGACATGTCTTCTTGTTGAGTCCATGTTTGTTCTGTTGGTTAAGCAGAAAAGTGCATGAACAGTTTTTTTAAGTGTGAAATTTAATAATCGACGTCACATTTGCAGGCTGTGCCAGTTCCATTCACGGAACTACCAGTTGTATTACCAGAAGTTGAAGATTTCGCTGGTAAAGGGTCTTCACTGCTTTCTACCATAGAGGAATGGGTCAATGTTAAATGTCCCAGGTATTCAATTTTAATTTTTAATAGGAATTCTTACCTGCTTCTTAAGTTTTGCATCATAAGATAATTTGTTGCGCTCATCAATCAACTGTTAAGGCAAGTTTAAGTTAACCGCTTTTACATTCTGTTATAACTTTATTGACATTTTTCATATTCAGTTAATTGAGCAAAACACAATCTTTATGATTCATTTATATCCAGTATCATAGCCGGTAATTTTAATAATCTCAACACATAAGATAAAATATCAATCCTTTTTATTGATTCTACTTTTGTTTTATAATTTTCGGTATAGGAACAGCCTGAGGTAAGTCTGTTTTTCTAGTCTATTCACCTTAGACATTATAATATATGAACAAATAAAAATATGCTTATAAAAATTGAGTAAATTGCTTGAGTTTTTTTCTATTAAACATTTTCTTGTTATTGTACAGTGGGTAAAATATACGTTAAATAATGAGATAAATAGAAATTGTCAATTAAACAGGTGTGGTGGTCCAGCAAGAAGAGAAACGGATACAATGGATACATTTGTGGATTCGTCTTGGTATTACCTCCGTTACATGGATCCTAGAAATCCGGAAGAAATATGCAGCAAGGAAAAAGCCTGGCATGGACTTCCTGTTGATCTGTACATTGGTGGCAAGGAACATGGTTAGTGTTTTTAAACTTTAAGCACAATGCTCTTAAGCTGCTCTCAGATTGGAAAATTTGCTGTCTCGAATTTTGTGGTAAAGCAAAAAATTTAATAATTGATCGGGCTAGAGGCGCTTGGAACTCTGTGTAGAAGAAAATCACTCCACTTGTGAGTGACAGTTATGTAAGTGCAAACACTCAACCTATTGATTTGTGTCTGCTTAATCCGCCGGATGTCATAGCTACATTTCGACTGTCTGTACGTAATCAAATGAGAGAAATACCCCTAGGCAGTGTGCAAAAACTGAGAAACAGTCCAGAAACAGGTGTTTCGGCAGGTGTCTATCCATTACTAATTGAGTTTAGCATTGCTTAACTTTTATGAGCAAGCATTGGCTGTATTAATTCAACTATTTCTTTGTGCTTATCTTATAACTGCTGGTCTCCGTGACACATGCTTGTCCAAATTATTTCACCTTTCTCTCTTTTTCTATTTCACACTGTGTTTCACTACTTCTCTGTCTTTCTTTTCTATTCTCATCTTTTATCTCTTTCAGTCTTTTCCTCCTTTCTTCTCACTTCTCCCTTTTTCTTTTTTCTCTCACTCGTATGTATGTGCTTGTGCTTCTCTCAAACTTTGTTTATCGGTTCACTCTTTCTGTTATCTAATCATCTGTTGCCTACTGGCACGTACATCGCTTTTCTTAAACCATCTTTCTGACCTCTATATTTCTGAAATCTTTTCCATTCTCTATTTTTCCTTTTGTATGCTTTCTCTCTTTTTGCTGAACTGTGTACTATTTGACTCTTTACTCACAGACTTCTCAATATGCAAGCTTGTCTACCTGCTGACTTTCCCAGGTATTTACTTGTTAGTATTATTGGACAGTAATGCACTCTTATTTGAAAATATCATGCAGAAGAAAATTAAAATCTGTTATGTAGAGAAATGTGAACTTGCTCATTAATTATTATTATCCTAATATTAGGATTATTATTAATGATGCAACGAACCCACAAACAACTCTAGTGGTCTAAGGCATCTGCAATGTAAGCAGAATGTCCCTGGTTCAAATCCAAGCTGCATTCCAATTTTTTCACATTTCCTGTCTTTCAAGTTTGGTATTGAAATTGTAATTAAATGTAGGTTTGAAAACAAGATAGTGATCTTCTGAGACTTGCCATGGTCATAATCGTAGAAAATTTTTAATTGTAGAGACTTAATGGGCAGTTTTACTTCTTTACGATTATAAATGTGGCTTTGTTAAATCAGTGAACTTGTTCGTGTTTGCAATATATTAACAATCAATAAAAATCTCAAGCCACAACATGTAACGAGAAAGCAAGGATTTAAACTGAATTTACGACCATATCTATTTATTTGTTACTTATAGTACTTTTTGCATTACATTATGTTCTCTTACTTTTATTATGTATATGTAGTAAATATAGTTTTTTACACTTGCAGCAATTATGCATCTTTACTATGCACGATTTATTGGTCATTTTCTGCATGATCGTGGTTTCATTCCGGAGCCTGAACCATTCCGCTACCTTCTGACACAAGGTATGGTTATGGGAGAAAGCTATCAAGTAAAAGGTTCAGCCGGACATTATTTATCTAAGGATCAGATAGATTTTAGTGGTAAGTGCAGTCTGTGTTTTTGGTTGAAAATTAGTGAAGTTATATAGCTGAGGTAGCTATGCTTTGTGTTTTGTGTTATTCTTTCATCACTTGTTAGCATTTCCTAAGTTGACTTAGTCTAAAAGATTGAAAGTTGAAAAGTGGCTTCCAAATATTTTCAAGTGACATATTCTGTTGTTGTCTTTTCAGTATTATAATTAGCCATGCTATATTGCTTTGTGTTGTGGAACTGCTTTTTTAAATCGATCCATAAACAATGTTTGCAACATGCAGTTTGTGCTTGTGTAAAAACTTACGTGGATTTTTTATTATCTATATATGTAACTTGATTTATTACCTATGTGCATTTTTTTATTTGCGTTTAAATTATACATTCCTTAAAAATCCTCTATGTAATACTATTTATGTGTGTGAATGTTTAGGTCCTAAGCCTGTACAGAAGGGTACTGGGGCACCTCTTATTGTGCGTTGGGAGAAAATGAGCAAGTCTAAACACAATGGCGTAGATCCGGAAGTGGGTAGTATTATTTCTTTTTAGTTGGCAACTTTGTATTGATTATATTTAATAAATAATGCTTGTTTTACCAGATAAAAATCGGATCCACGCAGTTCATAACAAATAAAATAAAACAAGCTGGGTGGCTGATAATTGTTCAATGGTTACCACTTTTCTGAAACCCAGAAATAATGATGATGTCATAAAGGCACCTTTTTTGTATTTATTAGAGTTATTGCTGTACTGAGTTTTGTCCACATTACCACTGCAGTTTTAGAGGAGATAAATTCTGAAACCAGAAAAGTAGTCATTTTAGCAACTTTTTGGCCATTACTAGGCAACCAGAATTTTTTAATGCATGCCCTCTGCTCAGCCCCCACCTGCTGTAGAAGTTTAGCTTGGTCAAAAATAGTTAGGATCGATAGATACAACTGAGAATGAAAGTCGTTTCAGCTGAGAAAAGCCATCAAATCACATTTTAAATTTTAGCAGTACATGTGCTTTAATTGAAGTCAACACAGACATTGTTTCTGTTTATTTTTCTAGGACGTTCTGCAAGAATACGGGGTGGACTCGACTCGTTTAATAATGCTAGCCGATGTCCCTCCTAAACACAGCCGCAAGTGGTCACCACACACATTTATAGGCGTGCTAAACTGGCAAAATAAACTTTGGAAGTTGGTAACGCAGTTCAGAGAAGAAAAAGCCAAAGGCACTGCACCATGCTTTTTATCTGAAGAAGAATTTGCTAAGCAGGAGGCTGCCATGTTTGATAGCCGCAATTTTTATTTAAAGGGGGTAAGTGTAAAACTTTGTAGTGAAAATCTTAGTTTACCTTATAACTACTGAAGTTAGTTATTTCAAAATAAGCCTTTTCACAGATCCAGCGATTGGTGATGATCATAGAAAGGTCAAAGATTAAGTGAACCAGACATTGCATTTGTGTACAGCTGAGAGCACCTTGCAGGCCATGCCATTGTAATAGTAACAGTTTTAACAGCTAACTAGAACCTTACCTAGTTCATTTTTTCTTGTTCCCAAGCAAGATCCTGCTAGTTAATCACTCTACAACACACAGACTAATGCATAGTTAAGTGAAGTCCACGTAAAACAAGAAGGAATTGGCAGCACAGCTAAAGTTACTGAACTGATGCAGCAGACAGTTTTGCTTTGACCACATGTCACGTGGCAGTTTGAGAAGCCTTATTGATATTCACTTAAACCTTTGACCTACAGCAACTGTGAAAACGCTTATTAGAATTGCATTTCCATTTTGCAAGCTGCTTTTTGATGACTCCTTAAACATTATTTTGTTTTACATGTTTCAGGTTGACTGTTTAATGGCTACTTTGTTTCTAGGCTTTTTGGTAATTTTAGTGATCTAACTGTAAGCCGACAAGCATGTTCATTTTCCACTTTTCTTGTAGGCCACATACAACATTGAACATAAATTCTTTATCAGCATGGGAGTGTCTAAAATGCAGGGTCTAACAAATGATTTATTAAAGGTAAATTGTTAGTTTAGTAGACAGTATTACAGAATCATTATTATTATCATCATTTATTTGAACATACTTACAACAGACATGTACATTCAATTTGTTAGTACATAAAGTCTGATTGTCATTGTCAAAAACAAAATAACAAAGGTAAAAACGTGTTACATAGTAAATATAAGAATGCAAAGTGTTTGTACCTTCAAGGTACACCTAAACCATTCTGTGTTATTTGCTATTATACCAAATCAAGCAGAGTCTATTTTCGTGTCGTTATTTTGCTTTTATTGGCATTGCTTAGAATTTGTTTATTTCTACAGCCCACTGTGGAGACACTTTGCAATATGTTTTTACTAAAGAAACAGTTGTTGAATAATGCGTTTTTGAATGTGTATTTTGGAAACAGTTGTTGAATAATGCGTTTCTGAATGTGTATTTTGGAAACAGTTGTTGAATAATGCGTTTCTGAATATGTATTTTGGATAGTTGATTATAATTTCAGCTTCACATCTGTTGATAGCATAGTAGTTTAATACGATGCCTGTATTCAAATGAAATAAATTCAGCAAACAGCCTCCTCTAGTGTTTTAATCTGATTGTTTACAGAAGGCAGACCCCGAAGAGATTCGTTGCGGTGTTGAATATGAACGAGCATTAACTACTCTAGTCATAATGTTATCTCCACTGGCTCCTCATTTGGCTAGCGAACTTTGGGCAGGATTAGCAACTGCTCCAAACAAGCTGTCTGACTGCGACTGGGTAAAGAATTTACAGCATTGCTGTCTTTTTTACTTTTTAAACCTATAATTGAACCATATCGTCTTCAATTGTTAATTCCAAAAGCTCAAAAAACAGCTAAACTGGAAAGATGTGTGACGTCAGTGTGCCCTGTGTATCTACCAACGATGTCTACTCGATATCATAAAGAAACAAGGTGCTACTTATGGTTATCAGTGTGCATTTAAAAATGTGTAATTTTTTACAATCTTCCTATATGACCAGGCAGCTTCATGATTTTGATGGCATCAAGTGTCACTTGCTGGAATGTCTCGACGGAACTAGTATTTACTGCTTTGTCTGAAAAATGCTAGTTCCGTTGGGTTATCTGATGTAAATAAGCTCCTTCATCAGAACTAACTGTTTTTGTACCTGTTCCACGGCCAAGAGCTTTCCACAATTTAACTCGATATGTTGATACTTTACTTGCTTTTCCCTTTCAGGATACACCTTTGCTTCAGCAACCGTGGCCTGATTTAGATACATTTTACGAACTGGATTTCAGAGTTTTAGTAAGTAGCTGTACACTTTTGTGTAAACACGCAGTACATTGGGAATGTGTGTGTTAGTGTAAAAGATTTCAACTTTTTTGTGTGTTGTAAAGTGAAGGCAAACGTTAGTTGACTATTCATGCTTACAAAGATAATGTAGTTAATGGAAAAAACCACAATTAAGGCAGGAGGAAAAACTTGACATTTTGAACTATTGTTGTAGTTTATTTTCAATTGAAAAAATGAAAAGTGATCACATGAAATTACTAATAGAATTTTTTTCAGAAGTGTTTTATAGTGTTAATGCATAAAGATGTCACACTTAAAAAATATAATTACTTAGAAAAGCACACATTTCAAAATTTTATAAAATCAAGCAAAAGGTTTAAATAAAAATACATTGGGTCTAGTAACTTTATTCACTGGAGAATGAGTACAACATTTCTACTGTTCTGGCTGATTAACCCTTTTCACCCCTTTCGATGTGTAAATTCATGTATTGTTAAATTAAAATGATTTACTGCATAGTTTAATGCTCAGCCGATATATATTATGCCTAATTCATGTTATTTAAGTTGAAAATCTTATCGTTTGTTAAATTAACACTAGTGTTTTAATGTACTGACTGACTAGTGCCTGCACATGGAGAGATTTGCATCAGTCAGAACTGTTATACATACATACATACATACATACATACATACATTGGCAATTTATGTGATTTTTTCCGTTTTTCAACTATAAATAAAATACAGCAGTAATCTGAAATTTATGTTTTTTGCTCCTTTATCAAAACTGAATCAAACTAAACCCTGACTATAATATAAGCTTTTACAACTTAAAATGCTACTCTCATTATGAATATTCAATTTATTTTATTATAAACTTTTGCTAATATTATAAGCTTACGCTAAAACCTTTTTTTTATTACTTTGTTGTTAGCTGTATTAAATTTGAAGAACAATCTTTGTTCGAGATGAATGACGTAATAAGTGCAGTCATGAGCTCACCAAAGATCAGTGTCAAATACGTGAAACATGGCGATCTTTACGGCAATGTATGCATTCGAGATTCACCAGAAAAAGGCAAGTTATTTAATTTATAAGCTTCCTTTGTTTAATAATAACTATGGATTCTTTGTTATATCATAATAATGTGTTAGAAAAACTTCCATGTCTGTTGGGGTTAACTGTGGGATTTTTTTTCATTGATTGTCACTGTTGTTGTCATTGCATGTACGATATAGTTGCACCGTCAAAGGTAATCAAGTATTCTGTTTAGGTGAATGGTGAACAAGTTGTGAAGTTAAAGCTTCCATACTATGAACTTGACAGACTTCAGCAAAGTGATGCCCTTAACCTAGCTCTCCAGCAAGAACAGCTGCGTTGTTACTCGCACAGAAGCGACATACGCAAAGTCGAGTTTCACATTGTGCCCGGCTACTTGGCCGAATTAAACATTGTTTTAAAATCACGGTCGAAACTAAGGCAAAAGACGTTAGCAGAAAGCTGAGAGAGAGAGAAATTTAAAAAAAATGTAAATGTTTGTTGTTCACTATTGTTAGTAACAAGAATTAGGACATGTAATAAAAAAATTAGTTTTTTATTTATTAGTTTTTTAATATATTGTTTTTGTTAGATTTCAGCTTTCAAAAAATGTCATTTAGGTACCGGTTTGCGGCAACGGTGTGCCACAATCAAAAAGAAATGAAGGTCAAAATTGCTTTTTAAATTTCTAGATACGCAGTACCAATGAAGGAAGCTTTAGAAAAAGCATTTTGTTTTGGCAGGAAATTGTTTGAAAAGCTTCTTATTCACTTTGCTAAAAATAATATAATGTTCATATATTTCTAGTGTTAGTTATCATCTTTGTTCACAGTCTGGTAGGCATTTCAATAATAATAGTTTGACAGTGGAAAAGCTTGAACAACACAGTAGCTGATTCATTATTATACTGACAGTTTTCATCTCTGTACATTATATGATTGCTACATTATGCTAATGTAGAGCAAAAATATCAAATGTCTATAATCAACATAAGATAAACACATTAATGCATTTTAGCTAAATTAGAAGACAATGCAACTTGCCATACAAAAGCGTCCATACAAATGTCCAGTACCATAACGATTTGTAACTGCATTATAGTTGTGCACAAATGCAGCAAAGCATTTTTTCCTATATGTTTAGCTGAATTAGTGGGAAATTTTTTCAGCAGACAAATTCATACTGATATCAAATTTAAGAAAATTGAAACACTACATGGCTGGCAATGAGAGCATTGGTTGTGAGAGGAATAACACTCTTGTTTCGGTTGATAAAATTTTGTTTTCATGATCTCGTTTGCTTGTATTTCTGTGATATCGATTTTTGGATTCATTTTAAATACACTGCTGTTATTTGCCATAATTAAGTTTAGAAAACTACGCACTACGCGAAATTTGCCGTTAATATCGATTGCCATCGAAGGGATTTTATGTGGTTTATTCTTCAGTATTTTTTGCACTTACCATCTACCATTAATGCTTGGTGGAGCAAAGCTTAGGTCAAGTGAGCGTTGCTTGTTCGATTATTTTTGGTGGCTGATGACTGTTGTCGATTTCTACGTTATTTGTGTTATAGCCGTTGAAAGATATGTTGCTATATACTGGCCATTGCAGTACCCAACACTGGTTACTCAAGACAGACTTACAATTGTTCTAGTTCTTACTTGGATGTTCTCTAGTTTGGTTGTTTGTATATTCACAGTTCCAGGTTGGGTGAAGTCTGGAATTCCTTGTAAAGGCAGTTGGTCATTTGAAGAACTTTACGTTAAATTGTGTTTTGCTGTGCTCTTTGGAATACCCATGGTCTGTGTAGTTGTTCTTTATGGCCTTCTTTGGTACAAAGCTGAATCTCACTACAAAAGAACACTAACTGAATCCACGTTGTCTGAAGCACACATGTTGAAAATAGTCATGGAAAATAAAGCAACAAAAACGATCGGACTCATAGTTGTATCTTTCTTCACCTGTGTGATGATTTACGTTATAATAGAACTTATTGGTATTTTTTGTCATGATTGTATGCCGTTGTGGTTCTACTTCACCTTTCGAGTTATAGCTGTTTCACGCACTCTGATACATCCACTGATATATTCAAGTATGGCTGATTTTAGATCTGGAATTAAATACTTATTTATATCATCTCGTCGTGTTACGAGTAGGTAAAAAATTAAACATACAAGTGATGGATATCAATTATAACTATTATTATTGTTCTATATTGCAATATAATTCAATGTCAATGAAAAGGGCATTTTCAGAATGCACTACAAGTATCAAAAGCATGATTTGCGATGCAACTAATGAGTAATTAAACAGTAACTTGCACCGAAATGTAATACTGTGTGTTCAGGTCACAGCAAACATATAACATAGAGTTGTTAACTCAAAAGTTGTCAATCGGAAATCCATGTCCTAATTGCTTTTGTACCTGACTGATTGTTTGTAATGCACTCCTCTTTACCCTCAAATATTTGCGCTCAAATAATATTCACATTTACACACACATGATACTACCATTGAAGCCATGTTTTTAGAGCACATAGAACATTGATTGACAGATAACTGTTATAATAGATGTTGTAAGAGTGAAACTCCTGATTTATTCTACCATTCGCCATGTATAATAATAGTAGTGTAGGCGTGGGAGTGCAACAATCTCACATTCTACGAAGCATCACATACTGTTTTTACTTGCTTATTATATCAGCAGTTGGTACTTTTGTTAATACGCTGATTTTACTCTCAGTTGTAAAGTATCGAAGTCTGCGTGTTTGCAGAAACTTTGGTGTTATTTGTATGGCAGCGGATGGGCTCCTGATGGTAATTGTTTTAACACCTTTCACAGTGTTTCGTTTATCCAAGCTCTTTGAAGGAGTTGATGTGTCTCCTAGCATCCACTGTTATCACCACGTCACCTGGTGGCAGTTTTCTACCGTGGATTACTTTGTGTTGTGGTTGATTGCGATCGAAAGGTGCATATCCATATTTCTGCCGTTGCGTTACCATGCATTTGTAACTGCAAAGAAAGCCCTTGCTGGAATGATCGTTTCCTGGGTACTTGCTGCTCTGATATTATGCATTGTTTTATTGCCTAGCTGGATAAAAAATGGAATTCCTTGCCATTGGAACTTTTCAGATCCGTATGTTCCGGCATTATATGTTTTCGTGTACATTTTGCCATCTATTGGACTGGTTATTGTATATGGTGTCATATGGCGCAAGGCTCATCAGCAAGCAATTAAGATATCGACAGAATTAGGTAATTTTCATAAAAATTCGAAATGTGCTCAGTTGGAAAAGAAATGCACTGTCACAATGGGGTGTGCAACGTTGTCTTTTATAGTACTATCATTAATGTATATGGTTTTTGAAATTGTGCACAGTGTCTTTGGTGTAGAACCATGGGCATATTTATTTGAGCACATGCTTTGCTATTCTAGACTTATAGTGTATCCACTCGTTTATACAAGAAGCTCTGAATTTCGCACAGCTTTCAAAAAGTTACTAATTTGCAAGTTTCAACTTGTATTGCCAGATGATTAGCCATTATCATTTTGTAGCTGATAAAGGCAAAGGATTCATGTTGTGCATTACTGCATTCCAAGTGTTTTTTGTTTTTGTGCATTATAAATACATGTATAGTTAAAAAAATAAACAAAAAGCGAAACCCAAGCTAGCTTTGAAAATATCTTTATTGAGAACTAACATTTCGGCTTTAGCCTTGCGTCAGGCAAACATGGAGCTTTGTACTAGCACCCAAGAATTTAAGCAATTGCACTAATTAATAAACTGGAAACAGCCGCAAAACAGGGTGAATAGGGACAGTTTACATATAAACTGTCATTACTTTTTTATTAGTTTTTATTCTAAATTGTGCTTGATAGTTATATGGCCACATATTTCATTATTTATCTTTTGAAGGTATTGTTCTTGTGACAAAAATCGTAAATTGTTTTTTTAAAAAACCAGTGTCCTTATACATCTCAGATTTTGGGGTGAATAGGGTCAACCTTATTTTTAGTTCTTGTACCCATCTTGCATTACATGAAGTGGTTAGAGATACAACTTAGGTTTCAAAAATGTGTTTCAAAATCAGTTATCTTGACATCTAGGATAAATTTACAAAGCTTGGTTAGACAGCACTGCTCCTAGCTAACACAATCTGTTGCATATCATCAAACATCAAAATTTGTCATTCTCTCTAATTGGCTTCATGTCTTGGAACTGAACTTAACATTTTGCTCATAGTATTGTACTGTTCTTGGTGTTGTTTTCCTGGAGGGAGTCATTTATACGTGCGTGGCATGCTGTCCCGATTCGCCCAGTTGTCTTCATCAAACTAGGTCTAAAATTGCTGAAAAATTCACAAAAAAATAAAGTCGAAAGTGAAAAAATTGTTGGGTATTACTGAAGATAAGTCACTCAACGGCCAGGACAAAATAACCACATCTGGACTAATGACTAAGCCTGTGCAATAAAAGTTCAGACTACCATTATTTTTTGTGTTATTAATATGTCTTCGGTTCACAGTTGCCATGGCTACCAGGAACTAATGACTTCACAATAATGTAAGTTCTTGGTAAACAGTACACGCATTTGCGCATCAGCCTGGTTTATAAAATTATAATAAACTGTACATTACTTATTCCTGCAAAGTAGTAGCCTTTAATAAATTTCTTGGGATTTGTCTCCTATTCACCCCATCGTCCATATTCGGCCCGTTTTACGGTATAGTAACAAACATTCACGTTTGCTGCTACCGCAAACTGCTTTTAAAAACAGTTATTTGTTAAGCAAATTGTAGTTGATTGGGAAGAAATCATTCAATGAACAAAGAGATGGGATAGTGACACAATGGATTCTAAAGGAAAATATTGGAAAAATTGTTTCCAGGGTTCTAAATACCACAATCTGCGTAATATGAAAACAGTGAGTGCATCTCGTTATGCTTATTCCTGTCATTATAGTTCATTCAAACATCGTCTTGCCAAGAACGGCATCTAAAAGAAATTTGTTGATTTAACTCACGGGTATGTTTAAGCAATACTTAGGAAGGCTCTTGGAGCTACAGCACTTTCATCCATGTATTTAGCCCCATTAACGTTAACCAAGCACAGTGTCACATCAGATTTCTTTATGATTAACATTAAGAAATCTTTAAATAAAGAAATTTTGTTTAACAATAACCAGTCAATGACTTATTACAATGCTTGCCAAACTTATTGCAATCAATACAATAAATTGATGCAATACAATAATAATTTGTGAAGGTTGCCATGAAGAAGAAGAAGCGAGTGCTTTTTAGTGTTTCCTCTACTGATTGCTACCATAGTTAACAATATTATTATTTATAATTATATAATTCAATTGGAAAACAAAATTGTAATCGGGAAACTTGTGAAATTTGAAGTACATTTATTACATATTACATTGGTTTTACAATAGGAAGGCACTTGAATGTTTTTAATAATTGAAAAACCCTAAAAAGCTGTTCTTGGATACTAGCAATAATTCTTAACGCAGATACGTCAATTACTGAATAGGTCATTAACAACGATCAAATAGAATTTAACTGATTTTTTAAATTTATTCAAATTGAACAGTTGACGTTCTTTGCCAATCAATGGCGTTGTTCAAACAAAGTTTTATCGTTCTATATTTAGTTTTTGCTGAAATATATTAGTCAGGTGCTGTGGAATCAAATAGTAGATGCAAATCATGGAGATTGTGCGCTGGAGTAAAATATTCAGAATGCTGGATGCAAAAATTTATAATGAACTAAAACCTGAAAGAAAGATGACTAACTTGTGTTCATAGAAGTACCCTTAATATAAACCGCTGTGCATAACTTTACTATCTTTACTGACTCATACTATACCTGTTGCAGAATTCTAATAAATATAGCACTGCAATTTTTGTTTAAAAAATTAACGATTTATTACCTACATACTTCAAGAATCCTGTAATTAAGAACGTGAAATCACATAATACTATTTATAATGATTACAAACCCTGTTGCTGTACAACCAATACTGCAAAACATTTAGCGGACCTAAACTGTGGAACTCGGCCCTCAGTGTGAAATGCCGATATAACATTTACCGCTTCGCCTCATCAGTTAAATAATATCTGTTATCTAATACCTACTTGTATCAATTCAGTAGTCACCGTAACTACCTATTGTTCCACCTTGAGTTCTTTTTTGAGTTGAAACTAGAGCGCTTTCTGATCTCTTTGAGCTGAATCTTCCCAAGCCAATCATTTTGTACATTCTTTTATGTGTGACTTCCATCCATGTTTTGTGCCGCTTTTTGCTTTTAAGCTACTTAAATACCACGGTTTTTTCGTTTTTCAACTATTTGGACGTTTTTACAGCGACGCAAACACTTAACAAGTTTACCTCCTGGTTCTTGTCATTAATAATATATGCATGCTGTCTTATCATAAATAACTGTATATTTTTTCAATGTTTCCGTAAATTGTAAAATTCAAATAAATTACTTACCTACTTACCCGAAATATTTATGTTCAGGTCTGACGTACAGGTTTAAGTACCATAATGTAATACGAAATCAATGTACTGGATTCCGCTTTGTAAGAATTCGGTAAGAAGTCGGTTGGCGTTTGGAATACGTCCTTGTCCGAGCACTTTAAAAACTGAAGGCGATTTTACAAAGCCATCACTAAACGCGTCACAAAAGCTGTCACTAAAGCCGTTTAGTGATACCTTGGTGACGTTGCCACTATTGAGAGCATTTTGCTTTTCACAAAACAAAGTCGTTAGAGCTTCACTAATAAATATTTTTTTTAATTTTGATTTTAGTACATTTATTTTCCCTGTTTTGTGGAAATTTTTACAACATAACTATACAATGCCAGGATGTCTTACTAAGATTAAGAGATACTCGATACTTAGGATAGGGTTTTTGTACTGTGTTGGGATCAATGTGCTACTAAAATATGTTATCCAAAACTTGTACATCCTACTTTGTTGTTGTTATATAGAAACTAAACTTTACTACTTAGCATTAATGTTCTTCATTCAATTGTTTTGTTCTTTTTATGTTAATGTTAGTATCATTTCCAGGTGGCAGCTGTAAAAATAATTAATAAAAAATGTCTTTTCATTATATATATCTGCTTAGCTTAGTTTAGAATTTCTAAGTTGGTTCTATTTCCGATCACATTGCCTTAGTAAATTAACTTTAATTTATATTACGGTCACTGATCCAGTACATAGTTCATTTCTGTTGGTACGAAACTGCAGATGAATTGCAGTCAGGTATAACACAATAAATGATTGTATATTACTTCGCCAGTGCACAATTCGCCAGTGCAGCAAACGGTCTTCGGACAAGTTTTATGAAAAAAGATGAGCGAATACCATCCTGCAAGTTTTCATCCCCGCCCTCTGCCCAGGAATCTGCGTCAAATGCGCTTTTTTGTCCTCCACCCGCCACCTAGTTTCGTGGAAATCTGTTCAATAATTTATGCCTAATAGGTTAGTTCTGTGTAACAGACAAAAAAAACAAACAGCGTTGATGCATAACATCCTTAACAGAGGAAAAAATAACTAAAACAATTATTCCCCACGGTAACCCTAATCCTAAACTCATTTTACTAATCCTAATCCTAATTTTACAAGTGTGCCCATTTTTTCCCGTGCCTTCTTTACTGTGCCATTTTTACTTGTACCATTTTACCGTGCACCAAAAGCCCATAACAAACAATTCTAAAACAATGCTATAATGTTCCGGGACAATTAAGCAAAGTGAATTAAGTTTATAAAGCGTGCTTCAAGCGGCAGAGAAGTGCATCAGCGGTCTGCATTTACGAAGGAGACCTCTAGATGGTGTGATACAACTTCTTGGCGAGCCGGCGAAATGCACCTTCAAGCTAAAGCAATCGCAGACAAAATGTTGCCAAAGGTAACTCATACAGTAATGAATTACGTTCTAACAGTCTTTGAAATTTAATACCAAATAATTTTATCAGTCTTGAATATTAGTCATGATTTCACGTATCATGTCAACAAAATATTTAAGCAAATCACAATGGCAAGAAGAACAAACTCAAATATGGAGTACACGATGTGCACCTCTAGCTCGAATACAGAACTTCCTAACAAATCGTCATGAACCGCTTCAGATGAATGCAAGAATATCCATAATAGGTAAATTGGGGAGTGACACACCAGAAGGAAGTAATGTAGACTCGTTCCTTTATTTTTCGCCACTTACCAAAAGAAATTGCATCAATGATCAAACTAAATGGTTGTGACACAAAGCTGATAAGTTTACATGTGTACACAAATATCATGTCATGGAAGGCCATAACTTTGCTACATTAAACAATAAACCTCCTTTGTCCCTATTTCTGAAAAAGAACCTTTGAGGATATCTTGTCAGTGATTCTTAACAGTTTTTCATAGTGCCCGGTAAACTGCCACTAAAGTATAGAACAGCTGCTTATAAATGCAAGTTTTTTTTCGGAATTTTTATCTGTGGAACTTTGTACCAGAAACACTGTATTACTGGCAAATTAGATCTATGGATATTCATTCATATTGTAACTCACTCTTTTACTCTATTCACTTACCTTGGGCCTAATTGTCTGAGATGATTAGTATAAGAACAAATTATCTTAAATTCATTTGATACCCGTTTTGTTGTACAGATGACATGTTTTTCCCTGATTTTAAAAACAATAAATAATTTTTCAGAAGTAAAAGAATTCACAAAAAACTTATTTCTAGCATACTAATTAATGCCAATAGTTTAATTTTGCACTAATTAGTCACAGGACATTAACATGACAGAAAATAAACAATTTCGTTCCTCTTTTTCCAGTTAGGATCGCCTGATCATGTAGATCGAGACGTCTACCCTGGACTTACTGAAAATGAAGGGTTCCAGTGATTCCAAGCGCACAAAATCAGGTGAAACTGCAATAAAATATGTTTTTGACAAGGACTACTATACAACAGGACGTGCACGCTCAGATCTCTGGTTCGGCTAGCGGAGGCGATCTAATTTTAACATTTAGTGCTAATAATTTGGACATATTTACCCCCCATGGTGACCTATAGCATGCCACAATACACATAGAACATATTCCTCATTCATCTAGTAATTTAAAAACAGTGGTACCTATGATATCCCCCCCCCCCCAAAAAAAAACACACCATATCTGCAACTCATTGTGTCCCGAAGATTACCTGTCACTTTCTATAGAGAATAAACAGACTGCACCATTTTGTCAGGACTATATAAACTCATTCATAGGTTCATCTGTGTAAATTAGAATACATGAAATTATTGCACTCACCATTTTGCAGAGATGTTTGCGACAATTAGTCGGCTAGTCGCGCCTTCTTAATGGAGGTCTGGTAAAGGGCTGAGTTCTGCTGGTGATCCTTCTCCAAATTGTGTAGTCCATGCAGCAGTACATTCGCCAGGCGTCTCAGAGCATTTCTTGAAAATTCTCCAAAATCAAAGTAGGCATTGATTATGGAGAGGATGTTCATGAGCTTGTTGCGGCAGCAGACTGTGTGAGTTGACTTCTTCACAAAACACAAGCCAGTTGTTACGAATTCGAACGTGAATGTGTGGGGCACTGTAAGACCTCCCCTAGACACTTCTTCAATGAACATTTTCATTTCCTCAGAAAGGAGAGGCTCATCCTCAGGAAAAGAAATGTCATTTTGGCACTTACTCTCCAACCAACCTGCGACATATGCACACGCGTTCAGTTCAGTTTTGGAAAGAGTCTCGTCAACACAAATCTCCATAATTTTGGCATCCTCGAAATCAATCCCATTGCATGTGTGCAACTGCATTTCGGATGATGTGTCTGTGTCCACAAACTCCAGGAATGATGCAGAGAAACGCGCCAGTCTCCGCTTGAATGCTGAACAGACATCTCCAGCTTGCATGAATGCATTGGCCCCCCTTGACTGCCTGTAAACTGAGAACTCACCCTCTATTCTGTCACTCTGAAGTTCACGCAATAATACATAGTGAAATCCAACAGAAAACAAGTGCCTACAGATTGCGAGGAGTCCCTCCGTGGTCTGAATCAAAGCTTTTCGCGTATCATGTGTCAGGCATTCAATTCTATTTGGTCCGTGTCCTGATTCGGTTTGCTTAAACAGAGTCAACAACGACTGAAGAGTATCAGATGTATCTTGTTGAACAGATCGATCAGGGTCTCTCATCCTCGTGTCTTGACCTCTGGCAGAAACATTTACCACATTCCACCAGCGTAGCACTTGCTGAATGAATTCTGGGCTCCTCGAAGTCTCAGCGATGCAACGACACGATCGTTGAACACCCTCAGGACATGGTGCAGTGTGGTGTTATGGTGTGGTGCTATACGGTGTGATGTGGTGGAGTGGTATGGTGTGGGTGGTGTGGTGTGTAGGTGGTATGGTGTGGTGCGGTGTGGTGTGGTGGTATTGTGTGGTGCAGTGTGGTGCGATGAGGTGGAGTGGTATGGTGTGGTGCAGTGTGGTGTGATGAGGTGGAGAGGTGTGGTGTGGGTTGTGTGTTGATTTGTGCACAAAATTCTTTTTGTGGGGTTTGGCTAGTACCAAGAATATTAATATAAGGGATTTGTCAAATGAAAATTCTACCCACAACTTGTTTTTTTGTCACAGCAGTTCAAGGAACACATTGTTAACGGCAATTGTCTCTGCATAACTTCCAGTTGCTTGTTCAGCGAACGATGTTTCTCCATCACTTTTAGTACCGCACCAGTTTGCACGTTTAGTTTGTTTCTGCATCGCTGTCTGCATGTTCCGTTTTGCATCTATTTCTTTTGCATTTATTTCTAGTAAAAACACCAGTTTGTCTCTACATCATTTTCCAATAGGATGTTCGATTTGTTTCTGCATCACTTCTGGTAGTATGTTCAGTTTGTGTTTGTGTCGTGTTCTAGTAGCATTTTTTGTATTTCTCTTCATCACTTTCACGTAACATGTTCAATTTATCTCTGTGTTAACTTCAAGTGGCCTGTTCAATTTGTCAATATGTCACTTTCAATTAGCATGTTGAGAATGTCTCTACACCACTTTCAAGTAGCATGTTCAAATTGTCTCTATATCACTTTCAAATGTGACATTGTCTTTGTGCCACTTTTAGTAGCATATTTTTTGTCTGTGTTAGTTCTAGCAGGGTGTCCAGCTTGCCTCTGTGTCACTTTCAAATAGCACATTCAGTTCATCTGTCCATCACTTTCTAGTAGCACGCCTAATTTGTCTCTATATCTGTGTTATACCATATTGTCCGGTGATTGTGCTCACCTAATAGAATTGATGCCCAATTACTACTCTTAGAACATTCATTAAGACAAATCGTTTATTGTGGTTTTGAAGGCTAACTTCTTGTCTATACAATTACTGTGTACAAATATCAACTATAGGCAGTTGGTATTAATTAAACTAGTAAAAACAATCAGTAAACATCTACATCTTACTACTATTCACCAAGCACCAAGGTTCACTATAATGCGGACATGCCAATTTTACGATTACTGCGAGTTACCACGAATTATACTATCATAATCAAATATGTGGACGCAAGATTTCTTCACTGAATGAATGATTAGAAGCTATGACAAAATCAACAATGAACCAAACCTAAAATTTCAATTTGCGCCATTACGACGGACCAAACTTGTATTGAGCAAATTATGTTCACAAAATTACTCGGAATTTTGGATAAAAAAAGAAAAGAAAGCATACAACTTGCTGTATTCATTTTATCATTCATTCACTCACGCACTGGTTTCTCCACTAAATTCGTTCATTTATTCATTCATGTTTTCATTTACTTGTTTGTTTTTGTGTGTTCGTGCATTTGTTTGTTCGTTTATTATAATTTTAATGTGTTTATTTGTTTGTTTGTTTTATTTGTTCATGTGCTTATTTGTTCTCTTGTCTCTTTCTTTTTTTATTCATCTATTATCATTCATGTGATAATTCATTCACTTACTCATTTATTTATTCATTTATTTATTCCATCACTCACTCATTTGTACAGTCATTCATTTATTCAATCTGTTAAATTGTACATGTTGTACCAATTGAAATCTTTGTTCCCTGAAGAAGGAGATGTCTAGTGATTTTATGAAATACTAGTGCCTGCTTTAAAAACAGTAATGAAGAGCACCATCCAAAAGTTAAATTCAGGCAAATTGTGTTTACAAAAAATAAGTCTGACCAGGCCAGTACACAACAATTAAAGCCTACTTATTTCGGATAAAATAATGAAATAACACAATATTTCTCCATCTTACAGAATTAGCTATCAGTCTTTGCCAGATGTATAACATTCTGTATTTACATAAAATCATTATTTTCATATAGTCTTTAATTGTCCACTGTTATAATGGAATAACAGACATCAATCTTTCCTTGTTTCCTGTGTTTCACGGATTTTGGCTTCATCTCTACACTAGTTGGCAAGAAGCCAACTTCATTTCATCAGAAAAATAGCCTTGAGCAATAAGCAATGTTGATCAATGAGTGGTCTGTTTGAGAATTAACTGCGGAGCACTCCATTGCTGAATTAACCCAACGGCTTTGACATGTTTATCTCTTGCACGAAATTTGAACCTTGTTCTTGTTAAATATTTTTTCTGGTTCTGGTTATTTTTGCAGATCGTCGTAGCAGAGAACCATGTAACAATTAAAATATTTAAATTATGGATTCATCAAGGTAGTTAGTAGTTACACTCTGCATGTTTACTAAGAAAGACTTATATCGCTTTCTACGTATTTGCAATTTTACATCGTTAAAGTCACTTCTTTTTGGAGCCCAATTGAAATTCTACGTCGTTCGCTGACAAAGAAAATTTAAGAGACGCACAATAAAATTATGTCCTTTTAGTCCCCGTATTGTTTTCGTAGATATTGTAGCGAGACGGCAAAACACCATGTAGGTATGTGCAGGGAGCGTTTCCTAGAAGAACACCTACGTCTTGTGTTTTTAGCACAAGGACATCATGCATAGGCATTGTTTCCAAGCAGTACACCTACGTCTTGTGTTTTTACCATAAGACCATCATGCATATTGAACTAAGCCTGTACAGCGAGGAACATATGCATGACAAACGCAAACGTGCCATTTGCTGACTAGCCGTTCCCTTTCACCCGTATCGTCCGGATAAGTTGAATAGGTCGTTTCGCCGGAAATCTATGAAGCATTTTAAGAAAAAACCGAAAAAATGGTGAAAGCATTTATAAATGAAACAATTTTCACATAAAAAACGAAATAGCAGGCGGGCAAACATCCCACAAGCGAATAAATTGGAGATGCATATCCCATTAGCTACACAGTTACACGATTATAATTATGTGATCATAACTTCAGTAACTTGCATAGCAGTGAATCTCAAATAGTGAAAATACGAACAAAAATGATGGACACTAGTGTCCGTTATTTCCACTCAAAACAGATTCTTCAATCTCTAATCTTTATAATTGTCACACATAGACTGGTACATAGACAAATCTGGATCACAGAAAAGCTCCCGGACTGAGTTCATGGAATTCCACATGATAGCTTAAAAGTGTACAACCCAGGTTTTTACTGGACAGGTTATATAACACTTGCACAACTAGCTTTTGCATGCTTTACTTCCTCATGAAAATTAGCTTAAACAGTTAACTCTACTGTGCACAGCCCATATTCAAGGAGCCGTGAGTACAGCGGTGAGCGGTAAAGCCCCACAAATCACGGGTCTTATTAGCTTGCTGCCAATCATCAGTAAGATATTTTAAGCATTGCTAAACGAACATGCGTCATGTTCTTATATCTTAGTAATACTGATAATTTTCAGCATGGCTTTTGCCCTTCTCACTCCACAGCTGATATGCTTCCAATAATATGTTTTGGATACGTATTTTTGTTTTTGTGTCTTCTTTTCTTTTTATCTCTTACTGCAGATGTTTTACTAAAATGTACTGATTGTGTTTATGTTTGTTTATATTGTGTATAATTTGCATATTTTGTTTTATCCAATCTGTATAAATTGTGATATTTAAATTGTTTTTAAACTGTATAATTGAGTAATTTCTAAATCAGATATTTTAATACTCCCAGTGTGCAATATTTTTGTAATGTTCTTGTCTTTATTTTATCTTGTGGACCCCTTCGGAAATAACTAATACTTTTGTAATTGTTGGTCAAAGTGTTATCCACGTTGAATGAAGAATTAATAATAATAATAATAATAATAATGATGATGATGATGATGATGATGATGATGATGATGATGATGATGATGATGATGATAATAATAATAATAATAATAATAAAGCATTTTTATGCAGCATTTATTCATTGATTTTTTTAAGACTCGGCAATATATACATGCAAACTGACTTACAAACCGGTTGCACACAATATTATTTATTTATTTATTCCTTTAATATTATTAATCAGCGAAAATTAGAATTAAATCTACATTTACAATATGATACGGAGATATTTAACAATATTGCAAGCTGGAAGTGTAGTAGCAGCGGAGAAGTAAACTGTAAACTAACGCTCATCATAAATGTCTTAATTCTATAAACTAAAGAAAAACAGATGAAAAATAATTGTGTTGTAAGCATATAAGCTTATGGTGGATGAATTGTTTAGAAAACAATTGTAAATATGTTGATAGTGATGATGTTTATAATGGTGATGCTGCCGACAATGATGATGGCTTGATGATGTCTATGATGGCGATATTGTCGGCAGTGATGATATGTTGATGATGATGCTAACGATGATGCACTAATTAAACTTGAATATACTTCTCTGCTCTCCTTTTCATCTCCATTTGATCATTCTTTGGTTCTGTGACTTGTGTTGTTTTGATTTTTGTCGGGAGAAGTTACTGTCATTGCTCTTAAATGACAGAAGTTTCTTGCTTTCGTGGCTCAGACATGTTAAAAGGCGCTAAAATGACAACAGTTTGATTTACAATCATTTTACGTAGCTAAAAAGCACGTCAGCCATTTTGGCGAGCTCGTCATTAATTCATGCAATTAATTTTAAATCAAGAGGCTGAATCGCATCACTAAACAGTGAACATGCATGCTGCATGATTAATTAATGCACCAATTTGCATGTAAATGAGCGCGTGAGAGAAAAAGTAAACATGCACGTTATGTTATTAAGTCGATTAAGTTAAATTTATGGGTCACCTGTTTTCACGGCACAACGTTTTGGGTCTTATAACTCAGTGATACCTCAAAAGTATACATGTAGTTTATTTGCTCTAGGAGCGAGCTGAGATTGGTATTATATAAATAAGTCACCTATGGGGCATTTTAAAGGGAATTTTAATGTATTGTCTCAAAAAACCTTCAGTACAAGTTATAGTACTTTATATTAAGCTTACCTGTTTGATACTGATAGACATCATGTCACTGAAAAAGAAAATTCTTAATAATTTAAAATGTTCGCGCCAACTGATAAAACATCACTGGTTCACCTTCCCAGTGTGCATCAAAAAAAGCCACTGGTTCACCAAAAAATAAAATTAATTTTATTGAGAAGATAAAGTAATTTTTTGCATTTGCTTAGTTGGTGAAATGTACATGCGAATTCTCTGATTATTTCTTTAACTTTGCCCATACTTATCTAAACTTGCTTCAAACGACTGAAATGGTTGTATCTAACGGTCGTTCACGGGAATTTAAATTGTCAAGTTTTCTACAATGCTCCTGCTAATACAAGTTCTTTTCGGAATAAGACAGTATGTAGGCGATACAAAATCGTAAGACGAATTTATTTAGCTTTATTTAAGAATCGTGTTTTCTTATGCTTGAATTTTTAACTGCTGCAGTAGGTGGGAGACACTCTTAATGCTACTCCCCAAATCAGTTTAAAATTGCATTTTAGCATCTATCAATGAGACGAAAGTCAAAACCTTCACTAATGAACTTCTATATGGAGACCACAATCATAAATCCTAAAAATATCTTAAGATCTGCCTAAAGGGGGCGCTATTTTGACCTTTAGATTCACTTCTTACTCCTTCACTAAAACTTTGTGGAAATGTTGTTTAGTACTTAACAAAGCTCAGTAATTCTTCCACATAGTGAGTTTAGAGCGAAACCCATTTAAGAACGACCTAAAGAAGGACTATTTTTGACAAATTTAAAGCAAATCTGACGCAATAAAATTTGCAAGCCTCGGCTCTGTAGTGTTTAAATAATAAATTTGATGTATAAATAATAAATTTGATGTATTTATTTACGAATTTTATTTATTAAGCCCATTTACGAATGATAGATATAGTGGAGTGTTAAGCAAGCATGTATATTCCAAGCTTGTCTGACACCATAGGCATACATCAGTGAAAGATTGCGAAAACAGAGTTTTTCAATGAAGGATCAGTAAATCTTGAGGCATAAATCTGACAAAATTCCCTAATGAATTCTCTAAACAGCATATGTACGACAGTAAGGCTTCACTAGCGTGCCCGGGCCAGCAGCAGGGAACTTAATCCCCAAACAGCAAACTACCTGCTGGCCCATAAAAGTGACGTATTTACAAAATGTAATGTAATTAGCAAATTATCGCTTCAGAGGGAGTAAACTAATTCTTGGAAACGCTGAAATAGATCAATAATGATTAAATCAAGACCTGTCTAAATACGTGTAACTGGGATTGAATGGTCTAGTGGTCGTGGCATTGGATTGTAATCTAAAGCTTCCTGGTGCGAATCCACGCTCAATCCAGACTCTTTCTTATTCCGGACCAAGTTTGGTTTCCAAATACGAGTACTGTGTGCTTGTTCCGTCATTACTAAATAGTATTGTTAAAATTATGATTATAAATGTTAATGTTACCATATAAGCGTGCATATTGTAATCTTACCCTTGTCAACGTACGTGATACTCTCCTCGTGGTTACGTATTCATACAACCTAGACAATTGTTTCAATCTGTTGCTATATTGATTTGGTTTCTTTGCTTGTGCAGATTTTGTTAAAGAGTGGGGAGCGTTGCGTGTCTTCCGTAGGCTCTTGAAGCTTTCAAGGTCGAAATGAAAAGGAAATCAGAATAAGTAAAATAAGCGAGTAAGAAAGTAGGAAAGAAATGAAGAAAATGTAAATAGAAAAAGAGTAGAAAAATTAATGAACGAGTAGTAGAAATACTAATGTAGAGAAAACATACAAACAGAGTAACGTATTTTTTGTGAATGTAAAATTAGTGAGCGTCTTAGAATGAGCTATAATTACAGGAATCTCGGCCTTAACTTTGACAACCCAAGAACTTGTTTAATTACACTGATACTAATTTTATTTTAGAAGATGCATCTGAGTGTAGCTGGTCACGGTAACTGGTCAAGTGCTTAAAGGAAAGGGTAGTGATTTACACTTTGCAATTTATTCGACTAATTATTTGCATTTCAAATGAAGTGTTAATTTGTAACTACACTCTTGGTATAATCTCGGAGTAATATTGGTCAATATGCATATAACTATTACTAATAATTCTGAAATTCTCTTATATGCACTCGGCACAGTGATGGCTATTCAAACGAATTTATCAAATTCAACTTAAAGGTTTAAACTGATTTTGACGCCTTCTTGATTTTGCTTTAACAAACGTTTGCAGCTTCTGCTTTTTTCGGTTTTTTTCTGGACAGTCAACCATGTGATTATTTCTTGGCACATGACCAGAGCTTGTTTTCCAGTCGCATAAGTCAAGAAACATTTTGGGCCTCATTGGTGAACGTGCAGACATGCAGATAGAAAAGTAGAGTGACGTACATTAAACCTATCCCATCTACAGACCTGCAAAATCAATGCCAAGAATGGCCCACTCATACAGGATATACTATTACGTGCGCATGCGCAAACGAAGCCATACTGTTCGAAGCCAGAGATGAAGCCATCCCAGAGGAAGACGTGTGTAAGTTCTCTTCCGCCTGCCTTTCATACTGAGAACGGTTTGTCTCACTTTGTCGCTGCTTCACTAACCAGCCCGCCATTAGCAGCTGCTAATCACTGTCGTTTTCAGATACCTTCAACGCTTCAGCACTACACAGAAATCTTCAACGTTTTATCATCAACACCGTGCATTGAGGGGCCTTCTGTTTTAAACTAACTGTACATTACTGGCTTCAACAGTTCTTCTTGTGCGTTCTGAGTGAGCATCAGTGAGCTCTGTTGGTTTTTTCAGCAAGCAAACTGGCTTGGTATGGCTGCTGGACAGCGGCCATCCACGCCACGAGAACACAGATCTTCAAGTTAATTCATCTTCGTAAGTGACTATGATTTCTGCAACACATTTGTGTCGCACCTCGACACATATCGAAGAACTCTACATCTACACCGTAGTCTATTACAAGAGGAAGACAATATAGTACACGTCCAGACAACACAGAGCATCTATTAACTATATTATTGTTATCGCCGTTGTTTTTACTGGTAAGTATATTTGTCTATATTTTATTATTACCTGTACGTAATTCTCTATTTATATTTTCCCAGCAAGCTTTTCTAAAGTAAATTATCATCGTTACTACGTCGTCAGCTTTGTTTTACCGTAATTTTCTCAACGAAAGGCCTAGTGCTTATGTTGTTGTGCTTTGAAGCCCTGTTAGTCACTGCAAGGCTTGATTGAGAAAATTTTAGCTTAGGTAAATCGCGTTTGACTCCGATTGTGATTTTTGATGAAACGCCTGAAAAAGACAAAACTAAGTTCTACGAGTCCAAACCATGAATTTCATCATCACGGAAGTTAAACTCACAAAGTACATGCAGTAATCTAGTGCTGCAGCCAAGAAAAAACACACTGTTCATCTTACCTACTAAGATACCATATTGAGTACTTTGAAAAATCCCGTATTTACCGGGATTCGAATTTTTTATAAAAAATTGTTCCTATCAATTTAAAATACACACTGTAATTAATACTCTATTGCCGGAAACATCTACATGTTTGGCACTCGCCATCAGACCGGATTATGACTTTTGGGGGCCCTAGGCTAATGAAATTATGCGGCTTCCTCATACGGAGTCACATTATAACTCCCCTGCTCCAATTGAACTCCCCTGAATATTTTTCCTTGTGATAAATTTTAACGACATTTAAATAGGTGGTAAGCCATATCTCAAATAAAGGACGTCACGCAAGGATCCTTTATCTCAAATAAAAGGCCTAGACCAGTGGTCCTTTATCTCAAATAAGGGGCCACTTTTTTAAAAGCGGGTTTTCATACTCTCGGACCTCATTTTTTACAGTTGAAATTTTATTTCAAGTTTTATGAATTATTCTTAAAAATTCAAAATTTGGGCCCTCCAAACTTGAAGGGCCCTAGGCTGCATCTTATACTAGCCTGTATGGTAATCATTTCACATTTATTTGCCAAAATACAAAACACAGAATTCGAGCACGAGAACAGTTTTATCTCGTTTGTTTTTAACTTTCAAACGTTCAAGTTCATTTTTACATGTTTAGTCCGTGTTTACTGTGTAATATTGTTTGTCGCCGTGTGTCTATCTTGGATATATTTTTTTCATTTTTATATTTTACAAGTTCGTGCTGAATTTCAATTCAACCTTCTGGCTATAATAATAAATCGACTTATATATAGAACCAGTGTTAGTACATCAAAAAATCTACTAGTACACGATCACGAAACTACTAAAATACAAGTTGGCAGAATCGCGATTTCTGCTGATCAATATTTTATACGGTCACCCCGTTCCACATCGGCTTTAATCTGAGGTAATTCATGCAGTTCGTACGTAAACTGAAACCAAGTGCTGATTTATTTGCGAAATGAGCCATTCAGTTGACGTTCATGGATCTTCAAAACTGATCACTCTGTTATTCAAATAGAAAGCAATTTACATGCCATCGCTTCTCTCTAAACTTGAAATATATTCAAGTAAAATTGTTTTCTCTTCCTGTATATCAATCACCTCTTTTCTCCGCGGGCTTGAATTATGCAGTTCAGCTCAAAATTTCCATTCGTGAAACCTTTAGAAATGCGTTGTATTGGCTACTCTCAAATGTAAGCAGAGTCAAACGCGCATGCAACATTTTATATATAAAATCTTGTCTAAGAAAATCTATATAAAATCTCGATGCTTTTTCAGATACTATAAAGCCCCGGCTCCCAGTAATAATTGATATTGTAATCAGGATGGCAGTGTGACAGTACCAATGAGTTGGAATAATGGACAAGAAACAATTCGAGTTTATTATTACATTGTATATTAATTAACTGAGCCCTACTTAAAAAGATAATTCATAATACTTATTCTGTAGTCACTTTTCACGGTGTATACTAACTCCACTTAATCTCTGGGGGGCCTTAGCCGGCGGAGGCCTCTGGGCTGCATCCCATAAAGCCCGTGCCTTGATGTACATTAACACTTCTGTACATCCGTCGATAGCTTGGTACTTAGCATTTACTACAGTGTTGATCATTATTACGAAAATGAATAAATTTGCAATGAAGTGATATAATAATGGTTAGTCTTTACACACAATAAACAATATACATACTGGAACATTTCTCATGAGTACGTGCCTATTTGTTAGTGTCACATAAACATTGAGTGGGACTTTGAACTATATTATTTGCAAAATAGACATCATGTATCATATTACGTAATGATGCCTAGACTTGCATTACAAAAAATTTCTATAATCATGCACAAACATATAATTATTTGCTTAAGAATATACACATCACATACAAGCAGACACATTCAAACATTATATACATAATTTATAATTATACTTTATACTCATTGTTGAATTTGCACATCATACAGGAGCACAAACATACAAGCATTTACATACATATACACAGACGGTGCTAAGCACACATACAAACATACAATCTCACATGCTTATTTACGCCTATGCATGTGTGAGTAAACTACAAAGTAACTTCTCTGTAAATATCGTTGTCTGACTGTAATTCTGAAGGATTCATTCAACAACTTTGGATATAGGCCTATTTAGAGGAGGAATTATTCTATAGAATAATAATATTATATGTACAACATTAATATTAAACAGACCAATACTTATATATATTCTTGCTGTTATATTTAGTAACACACATTGCTAAACAACTTAAGTGGAAATACTTTAATGATAAATAGGAATGTAGACATTTATACAGATAAAATTAACAACACGTCATTTAAAATTAAAGATAAAACAATAAATTAAATCATTACAGTTATAAGTGTTTATAACTCAAAAATCACCAGGAAGCTAAATTTTTTTAAATAACATCCATAAATAAAGTAAATCCATTAATCTTCACGGTTGATACAGTATAGGGCATGTATCATATAAGCAGCTCGCCTACTCACACATCGATTTTTAGGTTCATCAAATTTGCTGGTCCCTCAGCGAAGCGGAAAAATCACGTCTCAGCTGCAGCCGTATAGAACGGTCAAATTTAATTTTGACGTACTGTCTGAGTCTGTCTCAAGCTCCCAATGTATAGACTATTTAGACTCATCGTAATACATCATCTTTTCTGTAGGTATATTCCGTCAACAACTTAGCACTTATCGATATCATTTCCGTCATTACAATACGGAAGTTGTCACCATCATAATAATAATAATCATATCTCATTAGTTTCTCACGTTATTAATAAGATCTCTCGATGCCATAATATGAAGCCATGTATCCATCTACGTCATGAACATTTTATTTTTGCACCTCTGTCAACAACTTGGCACTTATCAATACATTACAATACGGAAAACGTGACCACTATAATAATAACCATATCTTTTTAGTTTTTCACATTATTAATAAGATCTCTCGATGTTATAATATGATGTCATGTATCCATCGACGTCACAAACATTTTGTTAACATTATGGTACAGTTTTACGCGTGCATTTATTTACCTATTTCCCAGTTTTTCTTCGGCGCAGACTTAGAACTGTTATAATATAGTTTTTGGTCTGCTGCTATCGGGGAAAACTAGAAAATGGCGAGTGAATCAGAAGTTTGCATTACAAAGACAAGGAATTGTAAACGTAGGAATAATCTCGTTTTCTGTGAGTAGCCAGTTTTAATTTGCAAGAGTAGAATTAATTTTTTCAGGCTAGGTCTTTTACCAAGTTAAATTAACTATGTTTTAGTTCCGTTCTGCTAATATATCGTACAACTGTATGAAATGGAATTAATTTGTTCTCCTGGGAAGACAAACTAGCCGGAATATGGACTATTTGACTTCACAATTACTTAAACAATCGTAAATATGAACTTGCTCAGATCTTCTGATAAGAATTATATTCGAATTACATAATTTTTTATCACAATTTACGTTATTGTATTCATCACTCCTAAAGACGACTAAATAATGTTTTCTTGAAAAGGTAAGCCAATTTTTCTAAACTGTTAAAAGTTGTTTTTTTCAAATACGAAATTTTTGTCTAAAACAACAACTTCTGTAAACTATACGATGCCTTCACTTATCATTATACCGAGTTTTCTGTCCCACGCGAGCGTTAAAATAAACTTGCAGGAATAAATATTTTCAAAATAAACAACATCATATTTCGTTGAAACAAAACCCGCAATATCGTTTTCTCTTTGAACGAGTTTATATAATAATAGGCTGTCGTTTTAGCCAATTAGTTGTTGATCAAATGTATATACCTGCCTTTTTTTGTAAAACCGCATCCGTCTGTTATTCTTTCTCAGATAAAATTATTTATCCGACTCATTTGTCTGGAAAAAGTTCTTGCATTTCAGAACCGAAAAGCCCAGGGCCGTCTGACGCATGAGTACGCCGGGCAGTTGCCCGGGGGTCCCACGAGCATAGGGGCCCAAAGTTAATCTATATATGTTTGTTATTGTGTCACTAGTTGACATTGACATTAGCCTCTGATTTAGTATCACGGTGACCTCTGCAACCTCTAGTGCATATATGGGTACGGATTTCACGCGCTTCATTCAAGCCAATTATAAAGCAATTTTCTGCAAATAAATTACGCAAATGTGTGTGTTTTAACATCTGATTAATAATAATTCGCAGCAATTTCATACTGTGCCATTTCCGTCTGTATGGTTCAACAATTGAATATCATTTATATTTTGAATTTTTTGTGTTTTTCAAGACTCAAGTTGTATTATTGTTCAAACGTTTGTGTTGATTAATCTTTGCTGTACATCCTTTTTTAATGTTCAAACACAAATTTTGTTGGAAGTACCAAAACAATAAATATGTTCAATTTTATCAACCATTTGCATTCTTATTCCTGCGAATTGCTGTATAGGTAGGTGCCCCAGTGTACTGCTTTGCCCGGGGCCCTATAATGCTGTTTTGGAAAGACGGCTTTGGAAAAACCTGAATTAATTTGGAAAACTGAAACTATGTCGTCATTGTCATTCACTTTTAATGAATACGGCTAAAACCCTGACCACAACGTATCTGTAATCCCAAAAGCCTTCCTGACATTTCCACGTAAACGATATTATGTCTGTGTTGCTAATAAGTGTCAGATTCTTGGCGATTTTCGTGGTTTCATTTTGTGTAATATAAATGCCAACCTAAATGCCAAAATAACAGCTTACGTAATTATATCAGCAATTATAATTCTTGACATACGACGCTTCAAAGCAGTAAAATTGAGATTTTTGTATTTTTAGATATATTTCTAGTCGTATAATGGAAACAGGTGGCCACGGGCCATACGTGGGAATGTACGAGCATGACGTCACTATGAACGACAACATGTCGAATGGAGTCGCCACTCCTGTCCAACTTGGTAAGTTAATGCGAATATAAACCATATGAACTCTAAGATTTTGTTGACGTCACATTGACACATTGCTTTCTGTTATCTCCTAACATTTTCGATTCACTAGAATCTTGCGTGTGCCTGCTCACTCAACTTTTTTCCATAAACTTTTGTCGTGCAACAAAAATAAGGTCAATGATGCTTTTTACGAGTACCATGAACCCAGTGAAAATGTGACTTGCTGCTGTGAAACAATGACTCATACTCTTTTGAGTATTTTTGACCAACAAAAACGTTGTTGTGTGTTGTTGAGAAAAATAGTAACTGGAAATTTTGCAACAATTCGCTAATACTTTCGGTCGAATTTTGGCGTACCACAGTTGTACGTGTGTCATCAGACAAACGTTCATCAGTCTGCTACATAACACAGTTAGGAAATATCGCTGTAAGTAGTATCGGTCGAATATTGCATTACTGCAATTACAAATGGAAAATAAATGCCCTCCTCACTGTTGCAAGATTGCGTGCACTGTTGTAAGATTTCAAGTATGGTTTCGTGCGCTCTTATCTTTCCCATACAATGATAAATTAACCCACATGTATAATCTCAGTAGGTATTAATAACGGACTAACCTTTCTGATTAATCTTCTGCAATTGCACACACGCACTCAGTCGGCTGTCAGAATTGGTGTGACATTTGTAAATAGCGCAACGCAGTGACTGGTCCAAATCAGTAGCGTATAAAACTGTTTATATCCATTAGCGAACGCAGGTTTCTGATAATTTTGCAATGATTCAGTGAATCCAGCCATGTTAAAATTTACAATACTATTTCACGTATTATTGAATGTAAAGTCAGTCTACAAATCTAGTACTTCGTGAATAAAGTTAACAACTGTGGCTTGGACAGTTTTGAACAAATATCCACGACTGCGGAAAATTTTTCGTCTGGAAAAAATTACGCCCCAAAGCACAGAATTAGACGAATAAGCGCTGTGAAACATTAACTAGGCTTTCCAGGTGCAAAGAGATATAGAATGATAATGTCAATGACGATAAGATTTACAAACCTCACAAAAACTCTCAAACCTACAATAGAAACCCCGAGAAACAGATCAGTAAAATTTGACCAACTAGAAACTGCGCATAAATGATATTCTTTTACACAGCTTCTTTTCATTATACTTCAGAGAATGCAGGTAAAAAAAGTCACAGGTAAAAAAGTTACAGGAAAAAGTCGCAGAAAAGAGGCATAGGAAAGGAAACCCTAACCATAACCCTTAACTTAACCTTAACCCTTATTCTATCCACTAATCCTAACCCTAACCCTTACGCTAACCATAGCCCAGTCAAAATTAATTGTGATTACTTTCCTGTGACTTTTTTCCTAGCCAAAATTGTGACTTGTTTTTCTGTCTCTTTTTCCTGTGACTTTATTACCGGTCACCTTTGCTTTTTGTTCCCGTCACTTCAGTGAAAGGAAAACAAGACGATTGTTTAGACTCAGTCTCATTTTAATTAACTGCTCAAAATATACATTTTCTTCCCTATGAAAATTAACAAATGTTCCTTATATTTGATTAATTACCTTAGAAAGTTAATTAACGGCAACCGAACACAGCTATTGCTTACGTCAGAAACTAACCACAGTTTGTGCAATAGCAGGCGTCTTCTCTTGCGCATCAAGCACATTTGCATAGGTGTTACAGTACTGCTTAAGCGCGTCATATCACGAAAAATGGGCTTTACGTTATATGACGTCAGAAATTAACCCTGAGTTCATAATCATGGTTATCACGGTACCGTCTTCTATTCGTCGGCCACGCGCATGTGGCAAAAAGGCGCCGTTGCTAATCTTAGTAGATTCACTGAGCCGCGCATAGCTTTGAAAGTTTAACGAAATTTGAGTATCCGAGGTAATTGTTATTTAATTTAAGCTTTGATTTAGAATAAGCTATTGTAGTTTTCAATATTTTAGAATATTTCAGAATATTTCTTTATTCTGAACTCGTGTTTACACAATCACCCGGTTTTCCTTTAATTCAAGGAAAAATTCTAAGGGAAGGGCCATTTGACTGTCGTTAAAAATACATTCATACAACCCAGGTAGGATGCGTTATAAAATGACGATAATTTAACACTAGTAAAGGTGGAAATAAGCGTTCTAATATCATTAATTTATCGCAAGTAGACTTCTGCAGGTATGTATTCAGGCGCCACTATGAAAATTACCTTTTGTGCTTTTATTAATTTCGCAAAATCAATAATACCTATCGATTTACACGCAAGTTATTTAACTGTATATATGAATAAATATTTTATTGTTCGCGCAAAGTAAAAGTTGCAAATTCAGGATTTCTGACTGTGTAGAGTCTTTTTCAGCCCTAATGCATAAATATAATTAGGAAAAATGTCAATACTTATATTTACAGGCAGTAAGTCTGGAGAAATAATTTGAAAGTATAATTAATCCGCCGTAAGCTTGTAGCATAATCACGCACTACAGGATAAACTAGCACCTGCAAAAGTAAGCAACAAGAAAAGATTAAAATATGGAAATTCATTTTTGCCAACCGTAAATACCTTTATGTTAGTTAATTAATATTTTATCTGTCTATCTAACTAAATAATTAAGCCTGCGCTTTACCTTACGCTTCAGTGAAACGACAACTTATAAGTTTTGGGGTGTTGTAAACTTATATTTAAAAACAAATTTGTTTTGCGCCTTCTAAATTTAATTTTAAGTTTTAGTTTAATTAATTAGCAAACATCAGATTGAATCTTTACAAAAAAGTTGCAAACAATTACGTAATTATTAAGTTAAAGGCTGTAGCAACACCATGGCACAAAAGAGGCTTAAAAGCTACCAAAATTAATTACGTAATTATTTAATGAAAAAAGATGTCCATCTTCAGTGACGCATATTCAAAAGTAACATTCATAATTCAGAGCAATATAGCCATTTTCACAGAACAAGGATACAGGACGGGATAAAATTTCAAAAGATTGCACATGCATACACTGCATACATTGCTGAAACACACAAACACGCACAAATATTACAAACACTACTAGCGTTAGGCCTAAGTGATTGTGCAAAAATAATTTCGATCCAATGCCTGCATTAATTATTATTATTATTTCATTTTATAAATGTTTAAAATTTATTGCTCGTTGCCTTTCAAAATTAATAGTCCTGACGCATTTCGTAAAGCCAATTCTCCAGTAAACCGAAGCATAGATGATACGTGTTAGTTTAACTAATTAGTAGGTTAATTCATTATTCAAAGCAATATTAAATAATATATTTTACTAATACAGTGCACCGTTGTGTATAGCTATGGCATAAGTCATGTCAACTATAATGCGCCTTCGTCAGCGCCTCTGTGCAGTTACTGTATAATATAGGACTGCTAACTCTTCTGAACTATTTAAATTCGTTTATTTCATTTCCTGAGATAGGCTATGTTATGTGAGCATTCGTATATATCATGTTGGTGTCATTTTTCAATTTGCGTTTGTGTCTATTCGTGCGTGCTTTCAGATTTATCTGGAAAAGGTTTTCTCGTCAACTGAGTGTGATTTAGTAGTAAAGCAGTCATTACGTTTACTCAGTGAACCGTAGAAGCTTGATGTTCCGCAAACTATATTTCCCTGTAAATAATATGGAATGCTGTTGATACATGTTTCTAGAATGACTGTAATAAAATTAATTCATGTCGATAAACACGTAATAGATGAGATTAAAACAATACCTAATTCTCAAGGACTTAAATTCAATTTCAAACGTTACTTCGTTGTGAATTCCTGCGCAATTGGCTCCAGCAGCTTACCCTAATGTTGCTGCTAAAGATTATAACGTCATCAATAGCCAGTTGAAAAATGAGTAGACTCTATAAATCTTGACATGATCAGTTATATTCTCAGTTACATGGTCAGTTAAACCGTTTTTGGCTTCTAAACTCTATACAGGTTTCATACTGGTCCTATGTAGTCCTATGCAAGGGACATATTACTAAGGTATAACTACAAATTAATATTTTAGCTACTTTCAACAGTGTTTTATTATTTGGCTATGGCATATGTTAACTTGTGACATGCATTGTTTGTATGGCAAATGTTATGTGAAATTTGGAGCAAATTTGACACCTTGAAATCTTGAAATATTGCTTAAATCTTGAAGAATATAACATATTGAAACTTTGAAATTTTGCTTGAGTTGTTTTAGCCGAGTAGCGCCGCTGTCTTCCCGCCATCTTCCCATGCAGGGATGAAGCCAGGGGGAAATTAGTCTATTCAACGATGTTTACAGTTCATTTAATGCCAGGCCATATATTTCTCCATTAATAATAAATGTCTTGCAGCGCATAGTTTTCCTAACCTATATTGACTTCACCCACGTGGTCTTGCGCACGTACACAGCTGGACTATTTTTAACTCAAAGTTGAATTTTTATGAGAAGGTTTTGCGTTTAGGGTTTCAATCATCCCACGCCACCCTTCCGGTTAATGTTAAAACGTTAAAACATCGTTTTGTTTGGTACATCCAAATAAAAAAAAGCTATATTCAATACATAAACAGTTTATTACCGTCATACATTAAGCTTCCTTGTATCTGAAAAGTTATCAATGTCTGTGCCGTTACCAGCTTTGATAAAATATAGAACATCTGACACAAAGAACATTGTTACTGTGCTTACACATTGTCATCTGGTTCAAAACCAGTCTTTCTCAGGCTGATATATCCGTTAGCTTAGTAATTCCAGTCAGTACTTGCAGTCAATTTACTTATAGTTAGATTTTTTTGCCACACAGTGCGCTTTAGTAGCCAGGCACGAAAAGCTTCAAAGCAAAATAATTAACGACTTTCCAGATGCTGGTGAAAGAAACCACAGCTTATACATTTCAAGTTTTTTTGGTCATACACTAGGCTTCGTGATGTCTGAAAAGTATCAAATTAGGTTAAGCACATCCTTGGTCCTGGTGCATGTATGGTTCTCCAGTTGTGCATGGTTTTGCTCAAGTGCTTCTAAAACAGCATCTTGGCAGACGCACTTAAATTCTGTCAACAGATCTTTGCTGCTGGCGGTGAAAGCTTTTAGGTTAGTTGCAAAATTTCATCGTGCTGAAAACATGTCGGTCAAAAATATTTTTTTGAAAAAAAAACCATTACTTTCGTGCTCACAAATTTCGATTACAGTTTTGCTGGATATTACTACATGTCTGACTTACAGTGAATAGGGCCAATGTATCAGCTACAAATTTCAAACTAGTACAAGTGAAATATTTTAGGCTAATGTACCAGGCACAAACTAAGTATAAGCGCAGCAATGGAAGCCAGTGCGCCAGGCGGAAGCAAAACACTAGTGCAACAATCTCAAACCAGTGCATCAGGTACAACAGTGTAATCAGTGTAACAATACGTGAACGCGTAACACAACTGCTTGCATTTGCTATAAGCCTATTCCAACTTAGATCACGATACTTTAATAGGCCTAATATGCATTTTTACAATGTACGCGTTCTTCAGCTGAAGCTTATTACAGTAGCTACAGCCTGAGAGGGCACGATCAGTTTCACTATTGCCAGCGTATTGATGAAAGGTTTCAGCAATATTGTCCTATTACTCATCTCGTTATGCTCTCTTCTACTTGGCCTATTCTTGAGGGAGTTATTGTGCTCAGTGAACGCGAAGCATTTATTAGCCATGTCAACCATATTTCACAGGCTTTCTCTTCTGTGTAGGCTTATAAGAATTATCGTATTGTGGTGTTCGGGGTTCAAGCTACAGTTACTTCCACATCACTCAGTCTGGCTTACCTCTGCAAGGCGTTGAGATATTGTAAATCCTATAGATAAGGCTTGTTTGGCAGGATGTAATATATCATCTGTATTTTTGTATAGCTAGATTGGAAAATTAGAATTTATGTATGTTTTTCCGACTTGAATAGTGCAGATTTGTTGTTAAATACTTAACACAATATTTTTTGGCATAAATTGCTGTCTTCTTCAAGTCTTAGCTAAAATAAAATAAATCAAAAATTTTACAGACAGTCTTCAAACAGCATTTTTTTAAAACGTTAAAAATAAATAAAGATAAGTCAAAAGACATTTTTTTCTTTTTTGTCTATCAGTTAAAATGTTGTTTCATGAATCGGCTCGACATTTAAAAAAAATATTGATGCTCTTTCCAAGCGATGATCTTAATCCAGTCTTAATTAAAAGTTTTAAAAATTTGTTTACTACTTTCCTGCTTTGTGAATTAGGTCATCTTTTTAAACTTTTCTTTGAAAATTATCTTAATTCATTTTTGACGTTTAAAAAAATCGCTTTTTAAAGGCTGTCTGTGAAAAGGTTGAATTTATTTTATTTTAGCTAATACCTGCAGGAGACAGTAATTTATGTCGAAATATTGTGTTTAAATAGAGCACTGTTTAACAAAAAAACTGTGCAGTTCAAGTTTGGGAAACATACCTAAATGCTAGTGTGGATCATGTAAAGGAGAGCATCTTGAACTTTTTATGTTGCACTGATCAGCAGGAATGTTTATGTGGCGATTACGAGGCCACACGTGGCTTCCGTGTACTTATGTTTACGGATTGCAGTCCCACATTGGCCAAATCTATGTTAAAAGTCAGCGTTAGGAAGCTTCAGTCGAATGCAAATACTAGCAACCTACGTTATGTCATGTCTAGTCACTGTAAGCCGACCTGTATTTGCATTTTGCACATTTCGTTGTAGAATGTTGCCGAATATACGCTTATAATAGTGATTATAAAACTCTTTATTGCATTTGTTATATTACAGCCAAACGGTTCATATTAAAAATACACAGTCACAATGGGTTATAATTCCAGTTAAACACATTTAACTGTTGTTAGCAATAGCATTAATGAGCATGAAAAACAATGTGAGGGGTTATAGATGAACTATACAAGTTAAAGAGTGTTAGTATGTCAAACACTAAATACGATACTATATATAGAGATTCACCAGTTTTCGCATGTCCAACGACGTACGCCATTACAATTCTTCTAATTTATCCTTTTCTACACTGCCATTTTCTTTTTCAAGTTTGAGCTGTTAGCGTCTTGCACAACCGAATCAAATTGATCCTAAGTAAAATTAAAATCAAGTGAAATTACATCGCAACCGTATTATACTTCAGTAAATTTAACTAAGCGACTTGCTGAGTCGCAGCAATAGAAAATTGGTTGTCACACTGTTAGCAAATTTCACACTGAAATTAGGAATTGCTTTTTTCACACTTAACCTGCGCTGTTGTTTAATTATTAAGTATTGTGAAACGTGACAAACTTCAGCGTACGTAGACAATTTCCGAGTACTGTGGGCTAGATAAACCGATTTGCTAAACCACTTCTGCGTGAGTAGGTAGGTCCGGAGCAAGTTTTCATCGACAACTTTTGATCTTTTCAACGGTTCGTACTGCGAGGGCACTAGTTTTTGTATTTATTTTCCCCACCCCGTCCGAAAAATAACGCCGGATAAACACCTAAGTGCGTGTGGTTTGTTTTGGTAATGTCCTTTGAAGTATGTTATGGTTTTTGCTGTGCCAGAAAAATATCCCACACGAGTTTACACAACACAACAATGTTGATTTCTTACTGCCTCATTATTGGCCGCATGCATAGAACACATCAATAAATATAAACCTTCTTGAAAAACATACAAAAAAACGTGTCATCCAAAGATATTTGCCATATTCATTAGTTAGGTTATAACTGGTTTAGAGCTGAAATCAGTAGCAGGTTGATGGAAATAATTTTTGGAACTCCTTTATTTTAGTTTAAATTAGTTTTCTGTTTTCATAATTTTAGATGTATATAACCTATGCAAATAGTTATATTGGTCTACATTTATGATTTATGAAACCTCTTTTAATCTAGAATTGAAGCACTAATCTGGTTGAATCCGGCACGTCCCATTTGTTCATTTGAGGGTATATTTAAGGGTCGTATGCTGAAAATGAAAAATAGGACTCCGTTACGGTCAGCACAGTTGTCCATAATATCTTCATACATTCAGCCTCTTACTGCGAAAACTGTGGACTATGACAGTTTTCAAAGACAAATTCATAAGTGTGACAACAACTCCAACAACATGACTGCGCTTAATGGATCCCGAATTGTTGGGCACAAAAATTAAAATATGTAGATATTGTGAATCTCTCATTCCTCTTGTTTCTTGTTTTATTTGTGCTTTTCTTGAACACTCTCTGCACCGTAATAGTCATCATCTTGAGATCTAAACTAAAAGCTTCCGTTTTTCATGCAAACTTTTAGAATGTAAATTGTGAATGCACGAAGAATGTCAACTCGGTGATAATGGCGCTCTCTAATGCACACTCACTTTTCTGGCTTCTTGCTTGTGGCACATTTTCTTTCGTAATCGCATACTAAAGTTTTCATTTTATTCGTTACAAATGTCAAGCAAAGGTTATTGAGCAAAAATCTGCAAGACAATGTTTCTGTTATTTAAAGGAAAACTGGATGACTTTTCATGTTCTACTCCATTTTGAAGTACAGTAAAAAGTATACATTTTAACACCTATAATAATGCCAAAGCGTTTCTGACAATTGTCAACGGCGCAAACATTTCATGAGTGCAGGTGTTTGCAAAAGTAAAAATTGAAGCACAGAGATACTGTGCAAGATTCGTTGTGATATGCAAAGATTGGCAAATTTTAAGTTTTAAATTCAAATTTCAAGTTTACCGCTGTATTTACTAATGAGCTATCGAATGTGTGCACTACATCACAACTGAACACCTTCTGACCGAGAGGTACAGTATCTGTTTTTTCCGAGATACAGGCGCTAATGCGCATGTAAGGAGCGAATGGTGAAATGTATGTATGTATGAAACAGCAAAGAAACTAGCCGCGCGAACAACAAATAACCTTTCTGTGGTAATAACGTAAGTTATTCTTTAAAAAAATAGGATGTTCTCTTTGAATCTTCTTTAAAGAAAATTACTTTTAGATGTAATTTAAGATTGTGTCCGGTTTTCCTTTTAGGCATGTGTGCTGTTAAGCCTTTCGACTGTACTAAACATGTACGCGTTAAATTCTTTTCTAATTTACACTCTTCTACGCTGTCATTTTCTTTTTTTTAGTTTGAGCTGTTAGCGTGTTGCACAACCGAATCAAATTGCTCCTAAGTAAAATTAAAAGCCAAGCGAAATTACTCTGCAACTATATTACTTACTTTTAGTAGTAAATTGCTGAGTCGCTGTATCATTTGCAGATATAGAAATTGATTTGTGACGCTGTGTCTCGCGACACTGAATGTTAGCTAAGCAAAGTAAAATAGGAAATTATTGATGACTGAATAAAAGGAATGTTTCTATTGTGTTCCATACTATCTTTGATTGTGGCTGGTGATCTTGCACGTCTGTGTTTCTCACTTGTGTTTTTGTCTGTTGTACTTCGTTGTTTTTCTTACGTGTTTGTATCCTTTCTAGTGTGACATCCTTTTTATGTGCTACAAATTTTAACAAAAACTCCACCAAAAATTAGTTTACTAGTTCTAGTAATTCCTTGTGACTTTTTTGCCCTTTTTTGTTCACCTGAAGAAGAAGTAGACCCTACGTGGTAGTTTGAAACGTTGTGTTCTGCCTTTCTTTTTTCTTGTTTTTCATTGTGCCATTTTTATCCATTGTCATTATTTTTGTCATTGACATTTAGTCAGTGCTATTAGGAAATTGTTATCATGAAATAATGCTCTATAAGACTAAGTGTTTGAGTACAAAATTTGCCTAAAGGCGCCTAAAATAAAGTGTTATATGAATGTACATTACAGTCCCTCTCAAAAAAAACTTAGGACAAAATGGGCACAAAATGGCTGTTAATAGAGCTGAGGCGTTGCATTGGTTGATGATTGCGTTGTAAATGGCTTCCTTATTTAGAAGTAAATTGTGAAATCAGTCTACTCAGTTTAGTTGAGAAGCTGCGAAACGTTCGGATCATTGATCGGCTCAGTCTGGCGAAGTTGGCTAGTTCGAAATTGGTTATACTCGATACTTAAATATAATCCAGAGACTGGGTATTTTGGTACTCAGTTTATTTTCTTTCTTATTTTATTTATTCTCCACATACACACGTGCATGAAAGCACAATACAAAAATACATATTCATTGGCGTAAACTTAGCATAAAAAATAAAGCTAACACTTTAAATCATGAACATATAAATTGCCTTTCAGAACTTTATATGACTATAGACAATAAGGAAAGTCCACAAAGCTCAGGGTACTTACAGAGGACTAGAATATTTGTTTGCATGTAAGACAACATCGATCAGAATCGTGGCAAATTGCAAAAATTACGCAGGTTGAAATTATTTAATCTATGACAGAAGATTTATAGTTATTACTTTTATCTATTTCGGGAAATCTACTATATCATCACTTTAATTTACGCTGTTTAAGCAGGTTAGGAATTTGACCTATTTAAGCGTGGGTGTGACGCCGGGTTTTACTTGTTGGTTTTCTGTTCTTTATTTAGATCAGATTTACTTCAGCAATTCCCAAACTAGTACTCCTAGCCGAGCGGTGAGGTAGTACACAGATGTTAGTAGTTTAGAAACTGAATAAGTTTCTCATAGGTACTTCTACGGGGCGTACCTTGAGATAAAAGATGTGGGTTCGAATCACGAGTGGGATCTTAAGTGTCGGCCTTGAGTTGCTGTTATTGTGTTTAGCTAACAAAGTGTGAACTATTCATAATATTTTCACTATTCAAATACTTTTTAAACGTTCACAAAGAAACGCACTCCAAGATACATATTTTGTGTATAAAGAACGATCAAAATTTAATTAACAAATTTGTGATGATCAAAATGATACTTTTCGAAATCAATCAGATAAATACGAGGCAAAACCCAACTAAAGATAAACAAATTAAATTCTAATACACTAGGTACTCACTAATTACCCTTTCCCTGGGAGGTGCACCGAAAAACCTGTCCACGCTGAGATGGTTTACTGTCCATTAACGTCTTGGCATGCCACATAATCACTGGTGACGTCACTGGAAACGAAGTGTGCACTGTCCCGTCTATGAGGTAGGTGAGATGACATCGTGAATGGTTTAACTTTCTCAGAGGCTAGCGTCAGGTAAATGTATGCAGTGATATTCAGTCCAAACTTTCCACATGAACAGTAGTAACTCCATAACGGCTTAAGCAAATTATCCCCAGTATCCATTTGGCTGTAAACTCCGATGGTACACAAAATGTATCACAACGTATCTAGACTGCTCGAGAACGTTGCTGTCCTTTAACTGTAATCACAGCTATATATAATGCTAAATGCCAAACTGCAACACATTACATAGTCCGCAGGTAACACGTACAGAGCAAACGTCTTTACTTCATAGCTATAGACATGCCGACTGAAACCGTCGAAATAAAACTAGGACGACAACCTGGTTTCCAACTTATGCACTTGTTGAAGGACAGGTGTGTGGCTTTCCCAACCCGCAGTACTTACAGTACCTATTCATAATACTAGCTAAACATTCATGTATAGTAAACTGTTCATAACATTCGCCCCTCCTAAGAGAGTATCTGCATGACAGTGTAACTAGCATCAGATACTCAAAAGATACTCCAAGTATATGGGCATATATTTAAAAAAATGGTGCTAGTGGGTGCAAATGCATTGCAGTGCAACATATTTTACGTGTGAGTGCACCCTCAACAGAGCCATACTGAGAAATATTTGTGTCTCCATCAAAAATCACTTCTGCACGGTTGGCAGATTAAATCTCAAAGACCAAGTTGATCTATATGCGTGATAGTGCATCAGCTGGGAGGTTTTGTTTTCCCGGGCGATAAATAACATCAAAAGTATAGTTTTGGAGAAGCAAATTCCATCTTGCTATTCTCCTGTTTTGGTTGGCCATTTTGTGTAAGTACGTGAGGGGAGCATGGTCTGTCCTCACTGAAAACTGTCTGCCTTCAAGGTAATAATTAAGCTTGCCAATAGCATAAACTATGGCCAAAAGTTCCAGCTCAATTGTTGAGTAATTTTGTTCAGACTTTGTAAGTTTGCGGCTGAGATAGGTGATAGGGGCTTCCTCTCCTGGCGTCAATTCTTGACTAAGAATGGCCCCAATGCCTGAACCAGAAGCATCTGTACTGACAATGAATGGCTTACTGAAGTCGGGACTATGCAAAACACAGTCGGACAAAAGAAAATCACGAAGAGTGACAAAACTTTTCTCGCACTCTTCAGTCCATTGGACTTTGTTTGGGGCAGTTTTCTGTGTAAGAGAAAACAAAGGTAGAGCTTTTTCACTAAATTGGGGAATGAATCTTTTATAAAAACCAACAAGACCTAGGAACGAGCGTACTTGGGTCTTAGTTTCAGGTCGTGGAAATTTGGCGATGGCTTCCACCTTCCTTGGTTGTGGACGCAATCTATTTCGGCCAACCACATACCCCAGAAAGTCTACCTCCTTCTGAGCAAATGTACATTTCTTTGGCTTGATTGTCAATCCAGCAGCTTTCAAACACTCCAGAACCATCCGGATATGTGTTAAATGTTCCTTCCAGGTATTCGAGTGGATGCAGATGTCATCTATGTACCCACGGGCATGGTTAACCACATTCTCCAAAATGATATCCGCCAACTGCTGGGCTGTTTGTGCAGCATTTTGCAAACCAAACGGCATCACCGTAAACTCCCATTTGCCAAAATCCGTGACAAAGGCAGATACTGGCTGTGACTCTTTTGCCAGTGGGACTTGCCAGTATGCCTTTGTCATGTCAATCACAGAAATCCATTCTGCTCCATGCATCTGATCAAGGAGTTCGTCAGTCCTTGGAACTGGGTACTGCAAGAAGAGTGTCAACTTGTTGACTTGACGATAGTCTACGCAAAATCTTATTGCGGTTCCCTGGTCTTTCGGGACAAGCAGAGCTGGTGAAGACCATGGAGATTCAGACTTCCGGATAGCACCAATCTTCTCCATTTCTTGAATTTCTTTTCTCACCAATTCTTTCCGGGCTTGTGGAATCCGGTAGGCTCTCTGATATACAGGCTTGCAATCTTCATGTGCTAACAGGATCTTGTGCTTAATCAAGGATGTGCGTCCAGGGATATCTGTAAAAATATCACTGTAATCCTGAAGCACCATTTGGAGTTCTATCTTTTGTTCTGCAGACAAGTACTTGGGGATGGCTACATCATGTACAAATTGTGTTTGCTGGGCTCCTGGCGTAAATGCTTCCTCTGGGAGGTGGGCAGCTTGGAGCATGTCAGCGAAAGAGTCAGAAACTTGGGTGTCTGAGTGCAAATCATCGACCCCTGGGAATTCATATCCTGATTCCAAACACTGAGAGTACAAAGCTAAACTCTCCGAGCGTCTGATATACGGTTTGAGGAGATTGATGTGGAATGTCTGAGTTCTTTTCTTTCTGCCACGACCAGTAATGGCGACTTTGTAAGTATGCTCAGAAATTTTGTCCACTACCTGATAAGGTCCGCGCCAATGTTTAGACAGCTTGTTGTGAGCCTCGGGAAGTAGTACTAAAACTTCTTGGCCAACTTCTAATGCACGCGTAGTTGTGAGCCGATCATACCAGCGCTTCTGCGCCAACTTTGCTTCCTGTAGAGCAGTATGATCATCTTCTGTTGTTTGCTCAAGCTCATTGATAACACGATGGACGTAGTCGTCTACCTGTTCTAGTGTTGGTGGATCCAGATCACCCCACTTGCGACGTAACGCAGCCATGGGACCTCTCACAGGAAAGCCATAGACAAGCTCAAATGGGCTGTATTTCAGTGATTCCTGAGGGACCTCGCGATAGGCAAATAATACAAAAGGTATCAACTCATCCCATTCCATCGAGCGCTGGGTTTGTAAGAGTTTTCGTATAGAATTCTTTAGTGAAGAGTTAAATCTTTCTGTCACTCCCTGAGATTCTGGGTGGTAAGGTGTTGAGAAAATGCCTTTCACACCGAGTGCTTGCTCAAGGTCTGCAATAAGAGTTGATGTAAATTGTGTCCCTCTGTCTGACTGTATTGTTCTAGGTACACCATGTCTGCAGATGAATTGAAGCAAAGCTTTTGCAACTTCACTAGCAGTTTCTGTCTTCAATGGATATGCATCTGGGTACCTGGTAGCTTGGTCGACTATAACCAATGCGTACTTGTGTCCAGCTTTAGTCCTGGGCATTGGCCCAATAAGATCAATGCATATGGTAGAGAAAGGTTCTTTAACTACCGGATGTGGCTTCAAGGGTGCTCGATCCTTCTTCATGACCCTGGAAGTCTTCTGGCAGGCTGGACAAGACTTAACATAGCTTTCTACTTGCTTACGCATTCCAGGCCAACAGTACTGACTTGCAATGCGATCCCAAGTCTTCTTTTGACCTTGGTGAGCAGAAGTTAGTCCATCGTGAGCCAGTTTGATGACTTCTTGACGTCTGGCTTTAGGTAGTGCCAAACGATGCAGTATTGTGCCATGAGCTTTAGTAATTACATGTAAAACTCCATCTTCTAGATAGTAGCCACTTTTGCTCTCGATGCATTCGTTTTTAGGCTTAACATGATCTAGCCAGTTGCGTAATGTTACGTCGGCTTTCTGTTCTTCTGCGAGTTTGGCCTTGCTTAGTGAGTCCAAGACTGATTGTTGCTTACTGGCAGTATTCTCCTTTATAAATGGTAATGGCACATCTCGTTCACTCTGCATTTGAGTTCTGGCCTCAGCTTTTGCATCTTCAGCCAATATCTTTGCTTTAGCTCTTGTCGTCACCGGCAACACAAAATTTAAAGTTTGACTTCTCTTATCTGGGTGAGAACGTTGCCTTTTCCTTTTGGTTTCACCTTTCACAGCCATTGCATAAGTTGCTTTCTGTGTGCTGGGATCCTCAACTGTATTGTTGGGCTTTTTCTTTACATCAGCAGTTAAGGAAGACCATATTGGCTTATTCAGACATGTTTCTCCAGCCATCATCGGCTTTATCTCTGCCATAAAATCATTACCAAGTAACAGAGGTACTGGGCTGCTTGACACAACAGCAACGGTTAAGAATCCTGTGGCATATGGACTGGACACTTCAACCACCGCCACTGGGCATGACTTATTACAGTCATGGATGCATCTAAGATCGTGGTAAACATCTTTGAGATATTGATCATCTCTTACATAGCTTGGATTAGCCACACTTCTAGAAGCTCCTGTATCACGTAGGCCCAAAACATTAACTCCATTTAAAGTAGCATGGAAATAAGGATGCCCTGTTACACACTGTGTAGGTCCAACTTCGGCAGTAGCTAACATTACAGCTTCACTTGGTTTTAAAGCTAAAAGTTGCTTGTATGGTGTTTTTGGTTTCTCAGGAGGAGTTACACCAGTTCGTTGTGCTCTTTTCAGTGAACAGGCATTAGACACGTGACCCACTTTTCCGCAATGGTAACAAGTCACGTTACGATTAGCCGCAGGTGGACTAAAAGTATTACGCTTACTGTCAGAAAATTGTCGCCTGCAATTATCTGGTGCTGGAGGTTTAAATCTCGACAATGAGGACCGAGGATTTTGTGCAGACATGTATGCATCAGCTTTCTCAGCTGCCTCATCAAGGTCGTACACGGCGTTCTTCTTGAGCCAAAGTGCTACTTCTGCAGGCAGAATAGCCATGAATTGCTCGTATACCAGAAGATCAATGGCTTCCTCAACTGTGCTAACTGAAAGTGATTTGCCCCAATTCTTTGCAGCTTGCCTTAGCCGTACCAAAACTTGTGCACAAGTCTCGTCCTTTTTCTTTATAAGGTCACGAAAGGTCACACGATAACTTTCCGGGCTGATTAAGTAAGCCTGAAGAATTGCTTGTTTGACCTTCTCATAATCATGCAGATCTTCATCGTCTACAAGCTGGAAAGCATGGCAGGCTTTTCCAGATAAATGAGGAGCCAAAGACGCACAATAGCGAGTCATAGGGATGCTGTTGACAGCGCAGGTTTTCTCAAAATACGTGAGCCATTCTAAAATAGTTTCACCTTGTCCCTCTTTATAGGGTCTCAACTTCAAGCGTTTCTCATTAACTGCTGAAAAAATTCTCTCATCTGGAGTGGGGGTTAAAGCAGCTGTAGATGCTGGACGATCCGTCCTTTCAGCCATCCTTAGCTCATGCTCCCGACACTCTCTACGTTCTCTTAGCTCCAATTCGCGCATGCTCAGTTCATTCTCCAACCTCATTTTCTCCAGTTGAAGGATAAGTGTGGCTTGGTCCTGTGTTTGGACACCTGCCAAATCATAATTTCCTGCTACGTTCGCACCAGAAAATGTTCCTCGCCCTTTTCCTTTAAATAGTGGCGTAGGCGCAATCCTTGAAAGTTCTGGTGGACCTGGAGTTGTCATCAATGCTGCACCCAATGTCTCTTCTTCTTTTTCATCCTCTTCTTCTTCCTTTCCTTCTCTGTCTTCTTCTTCACTTTCTGTGAGAAGCTTCTCCACTGCACTATGCCCAGTTACGCTCATTCCAGGACCCTGAAGGGAATTTAGCATTGCCTGCTGTTTCAAAATAGCATCTATTAAAGTAAGCTTTGTTCTGGGAAGGACTGATATACCGATTTCACGTGCAATTACTTTAAGTGTTTCAACAGTCTCATAGTTCAATGAAACAGGTGTGAAAGTCGCTTTATGAGACATGACATTTACTGGGAAGGGTTTGCGTAATTGTAGAGTAACAATGTTTACATGTACCTACACTGAGGGTGTCTACTTTAATTCTGATTATGAAACACCCGTTTCAATAATGCAATACTTTACTCAAAGCGTTCTATTAATCAACTGTAATAACCAGCAGCTCAATAACTGACAAGATCCCACCGCTGCCACCAAAATGTGACGCCGGGTTTTACTTGTTGGTTTTCTGTTCTTTATTTAGATCAGATTTACTTCAGCAATTCCCAAACTAGTACTCATAGCCGAGCGGTGAGGTAGTACACAGATGTTAGTAGTTTAGAAACTGAATAAGTTTCTCATAGGTACTTCTACGGGGCGTACCTTGAGATAAAAGATGTGGGTTCGAATCACGAGTGGGATCTTAAGTGTCGGCCTTGAGTTGCTGTTATTGTGTTTAGCTAACAAAGTGTGAACTATTCATAATATTTTCACTATTCAAATACTTCTTAAACGTTCACAAAGAAACGCACTCCAAGATACATATTTTGTGTATAAAGAACGATCAAAATTTAATTAACAAATTTGTGATGATCAAAATGATACTTTTCAAAATCAATCAGATAAATACGAGGCAAAACCCAACTAAAGATAAACAAATTAAATTCTAATACACTAGGTACTCACTAATTACCCTTTCCCTGGGAGGTGCACCGAAAAACCTGTCCACGCTGAGATGGTTTACTGTCCATTAACGTCTTGGCATGCCACATAATCACTGGTGACGTCACTGGAAACGAAGTGTGCACTGTCCCGTCTATGAGGTAGGTGAGATGACATCGTGAATGGTTTAACTTTCTCAGAGGCTAGCGTCAGGTAAATGTATGCAGTGATATTCAGCCCAAACTTTCCACATGAACAGTAGTAACTCCATAACGGCTTAAGCAAATTATCCCCAGTATCCATTTGGCTGTAAACTCCGATGGTACACAAAATGTATCACAACGTATCTAGACTGCTCGAGAACGTTGCTGTCCTTTAACTGTAATCACAGCTATATATAATGCTAAATGCCAAACTGCAACACATTACATAGTCCGCAGGTAACACGTACAGAGCAAACGTCTTTACTTCATAGCTATAGACATGCCGACTGAAACCGTCGAAATAAAACTAGGACGACAACCTGGTTTCCAACTTATGCACTTGTTGAAGGACAGGTGTGTGGCTTTCCCATCCCGCAGTACTTACAGTACCTATTCATAATACTAGCTAAACATTCATGTATAGTAAACTGTTCATAACATTGGGGTGTGGGTCGCTCGTTCCACTCACCCAGTTTTTACAATGTAAGTTCAAAAATTATAAGAATAAGCACCGAGACATTGAAGAACGAAACGACAGACACCCTTATGCCCTGTGTATAGTTGCCATAAAACAATTTTGAGAAAACTGAACCACATAAACTTGTATTTTTTGCGCAATCACATATGCCGGCTGAAACTAGTTGTGTCAAAATTAGTTGCCTTACAAAAAACAAGCTTATTTTATGACCCGCCTATCTGTGTTTTATGATATTAGCGTTCTAAATGAGGAGTGTGTGCGTCACTAATAAACGAAGAGCAAATTGGGTTAACAGTTAGGCTATGCTGCATGTGTAGGATTAACTGTCACCGAGTAGTGAAGCCAAGGTGCAGCTAATGCAATAATGAAGCCCTTTTACGAGTTTGAAATTTATTGGCTTCCGAACAGTAAACTCCTAATTAGTACTAACGGTAAATGAAATAATTTTACAAATGGTGCTTCATGATGTACAGCTGGACAGTTACTTATTAAAGTCAAATGGTGCTAATTTATGAACTGCTTGTTCACATATGCGTATCAGGAAAAATTGATAGACCTGTATTCGTTTTTTTAGAAATGTTGTTCGATAGATTCTTAAATGTTCTTTCATGTTCATCGAATAAGCAAACTGTCTCGTTTAGGAACCACTAACAGGCATTTAGAGGATACGTTTCACAAAAAGCCACAAAAGAGGATGTAAAATCCTGTTCAAACGTTGAAATGATGGTGCTTGCAATTTCGTTAACAAATTTTCAATAGCTTATCATATCTGCTGTCGTATTTATGTGTTTGAGACTAACGAAAGAGATTATGGAAACAAAAATTCCATTCGCGTCAAAATCAATCGACTAAATTAACAGAACACTCTTTTCCGAAAACCGTATCTCTTTCCCAGTTCCATTTTCCCATATTTGAGTTTTGTAGTTTAAATTTAAAGTGGCCTGCTAATAATGACACTCTAGCACTAACTTTTTGTTAACAGTAGAATTTCAGTACTGAGCACACAGTTTGTAAAATCACTAGAATGCACAGTGTATTAAAGTGTGTTATAACATGTCGTGAGTCTAAGGACTAATTTGTTTAGTTGCTTACTAAATTTTCCCATAAAAACGGAGGGATTCGTCGGCGTGCAAACATTGTTATTATGCTCACTTAGCCAAAACACAAATATATCTAAATATAAAGTGATTAATTATGCAACAAATGTAGAAAATATTATTGTAAAAATCACTTATTATGACAAAGCAGTAATTAAGTCATTTCCATTATAGTATCGTTAAAACAAAAATAAACGTTGTCATATTTAATTATTATAATAACATTGTCAACATTTGATGCATAATTAATCACTTTATTGTTAGATACATTTGTGTTTTGGCTAAGTAAACGTAAAAATAATATCTGCACCCCGACGAACCTTTCCGTTTTTGTGCGAAGATTTAGTAAACAACTAAATAAATTAGTTCTTAGAGTCAAGACACATTACAATTATGGTGGCAGCGATGGGATTCGAACCCACGCTTCTGAAGAGACTGGTGTCTCAAGCATGTGCACTTTATTTAACCATAAGGATATCATCAGAACAGGTTTCTGTTGCAAAGCACAATTGAATTGTAATTATGCACTATGAAGGAGGACGTATTTACGTAAATGTCTGAAAGGTGCACATATCGTAGTAAACAAATGGTTTGGCTCACTGGGCCAGAGTTAAACAAACGAAATTCCCGAGCAACAACCCTTAACAATGTTTTGATTATTGTGTGAGCAGTGGAAGGGGCTCTTTACAGCCTCACTTTGCTGCATGCCATGAAGCCAACAGCCTTATATAGCACAGCAGGCATGGCTTCAACCAAGCCTCGTGAATATTAGGCCACGGGACGCGGTAACAAATTACATGAGGCACCGTACTAACCAGCATTTTACTCAACTCTGCATGTCAGTTTGTACAAAGAATGATTACAGATTGTATAAATTTTATTTATTCATTTTATTCTTTACTGCAGTTCGTAGTCGTTACATGTCTTAAGCCATAAAAACACAATTACTAATAAAACTAATTATAAAGACAAACTTACTATTTACAAAAATTAAAAATGGAAAATAGTGAAAAAATATTTACATAAATCATAAACAATAAGACTACATTACTACATTAAATTTTCTTTTCAATGGGCGATATTATAGCGTATATAAAAACATCACTATGGTAAACTACATGTTTTAAGAAACCATTAGAGAAGTTTAAATCACGGCATCTAAGATTATGTATACATTTACGTATAAGTCAATTTATACAGGCACTTCGGAACATTTGTTATTAAAATAACACAACTTTAATTAAAACGTTTAATTAAAAACATGCTCAAACGTTTCCACGGCAATCAGCTGTCATCATCAGTGGTACACTATACAAACAGCAACTAGTTATATAGGCAGAGCATACAGTATAGAAAATTATGCAGTAATTATGTATTTACAAAAAAGCCAAAGTAATATGACCCACAATGTATAAGCATGATGGGTAATCTACTTAACATTGTAAATACTTTTTACCATAAATGTGTTATTAATAATAATAATAGTCGAAGTGATACCACAGCTCTGAATTAATATATTTAAAAAAAGATATTACATTACAAATTGAAAATTAAAAGTTCGGTAAAATGTAAGCAAATGGGCTTAATGGTGGGCTATAGTAGAAGAGATTTTTGTTTTGCTAGGTACAGCAACCAATAAGTAAAATTACTACAAATGGGTTGATTCATTCTCAATACTGATTTTCTACATTTAAAACAATTTAAACAGTGAGAATGTCCAGTGCAAGTAAATTTTAAATTTTGTCATTTTATAGGTCACGATTTGGGTGATGGCATGGCAAGACTGCGTTCAGTGCCAAGCATGGATAACAGCGAGGCACCAATCCTACAACTTGACCACATGCTTGGCAAGAAGACCTCGCAGAATTCATCGCCCGCCTCCTCGGAAGAAGCCATACACCTGAAGAAAGAGTTAGGACTGATAAGCGGAGTGGGCATGATCGTGGGAACGATGATTGGTAGGACGGCTTCGTATTTGTGTGAAATACTGAATTTAATTACATAACTATTAAATAATTTGATTAATTAAATTATTATCTCATTTATTCATCGTTATTAATTGTAATTTATTTTATTTTTTTGTAATTTGATTGTAAATATGTGATGTTGTATTTTGTGAAATGAACCATGTTTTGCAATAAAAAATCAAATGAAATCAAATAACATAACGAGGTAAATAACATTAGGATGAAAAATCAGAAAACTTGGCCGAAGCTAGTCTTTTTATCAATTCTAAATATGAAATTCTTGCGCCTAAATTTAGTTACTACGTGGAACAGTAGCTATATTGTTGTATGAAACTAGGGTCGCAAAGAAAGCGCAAGCTATTATGAAAGATGAATTTCGTCCAGGTAATAAATACTTTGAAATGCTCCCCTGTTGTCGTAGATACCGCTCAATTAACGCTAAAACCACAAGAACTTTAAATTCTTTCTGTCCCGTTGCAACTCGCACTTTCAGCAGTAAATTTCAGTAAATCTCCAATATTAATTCTCTATGTCACTGCACAACTGATTGAATTATTTGTGTTAATCTCCTTGTTATTTCAGTAAGTTATTGCAGCACGTATAAAACCACATAAATTTCATTTTATGTATTATGCTATAATGACAATAAATTGTTTACTTACATTTGGTGATCCCCTGTGACGTAATGTAATCCACTAACCACTTATGATGGCCCTATCATTCAAAGGTAAATAAGGATGAGCTACAGTTTTTAAAATCAACTATAAAACTGTCTCGACTTGCCGTTAAATTCTTTAGTGATTCCATACTGGCCAAACTGTTTCGTAAAAATAATTATGCATTTATCGGATTTTCACATCCAAAGGCTCTTCTGGTCGGGCTCTCCTTTAACACATGGGTCTCCTCTGGTTTGCAGGGTTTCCCGGTGTGTGTTTAAGCTACTGATGGGAAATGTTTTATATTTTGAATGATGAATCCGTGATAATTTAAAATTCCATAATAATTATTTAGAATACCGGCCATAATCGTTGTATATTTACTGCTGGTTGATTTTAGGATCGGGTATTTTCGTGTCGCCAAAAGGTGTTCTCGTTCGTTCAGGATCAGTTGGATTAAGTTTGTGCATCTGGGCCGGATGTGGTGTTTTGTCTATGCTGGGTAAGTTTAGGCTAATGGAAAGTCATTGCCTGTACGTCAGTGGTGTTTTTCAAGCCCAGCTATTAATATTTGTTAACTTTGCGTTTGTATTTTTCTTCATATTGAGTCAGTTGGAAAACGTTGGTAATTACTGAGTGTGGTTTTTTATTGTGGGTACACACTGGTGCTATGGTCATGAGCGCCAATGTTAACACTTATGATGTAAAAGTAAGCTGTTTCCCAACTGAATTAATTTTTAGCATCAATAAAATGGGAACTTTAATTTGCCTCAGCTAGCGCATAAACGTTATTTTAATGCCATGTTAGATTTTAACACTCGTATAAAGTAAAATGTAGGCTGTTGTCCGACACTGAATTTACTTTATAGGCCTTCTAATATCAATAAAATATGAATTTTAATTTATTTCAGTTATTAGCACATTATTTGATGGCAAATATCTGGTCACAGTGCCAAAAAGTTAGGCTTATCATAGTTTTTATGTAATAATCTTTCAGGTGCTCTAGCATACATGGAGCTGGGTACATTAATACCCCTCTCTGGCGGAGATTATGTTTACCTCCTGCAAGCATTCGGAGGAATCCCATCCTACTTGTTTTCCTGGACGTCTCTTCTTATTCTGCGTCCAGCAATGCTGGCTATTATCTGCTTGGGATTTGCACAATATGTGGCACAGTGGCTAACCCCCTGTGGGTTACCACCCGAGGCTTCTGTTAAATTGCTTGGCACTTGCACCATACGTAAGTGTTTTATAGTACAACTACATCCTTCATTAGTTGATATTATATCATTCATTGTAAAAATTTAATTCTTAAAGGAAAGGACAAGTCATTTAGCATGTCGTGTCTATTCTGCTGTTATTCCTTAAACTTAAAAAGACAAAGAAATTTGCAAATAATTGTCTACAAACCATATAGTTAATTTATAAAACATATATACATAAATTTTCAGGTTTCACTTGAAAATTATTACAAAGCTGGTGTCGTGACTTTCTGTAAACGCGTGCTTCTTGAACTAATTTAGACTTTTGCAGCTTGCCTAATGCTCAATCAAAAGGTACGACAAAATTAGCAGCCTAATTTTTTTTGTAAAAATTTATTATACTTTTTGACAGAAATTAAAATGTGCGCTGCTTTTCTTCAGTCGACGAATGACGTTATTGGTCAAAGAATTGGCGTACAAAATGGGAGCGCCCAAGCGTGAAATGATCGCCACTTTATAGTGATTTGTTTCGCACTTTTATTTCTAAATCCTCCTAACAGTTTTTGTAAACACTGAACTAAGTCTAACTTCCCAGGAGACTTGGCCTTTCCTTTTCGTTCAATTTCTAATCTTACATTCTTGTCTAAAGTCATTGAACGAGCTGTATCATCTCAAATAGCACAGAATTTGCAAGTCAATGGACTGGGTGAGGTACTTTAGTTTGCCTACATTCAGGACTGCAGTACTGAAACTGTATTGTTGCGAGTTCAGAATGATATTCAAATGTCTTTGGACAAGCAGCTGGTTGTCTGCCTAGTCCTATTTGATATTAGTTCTGCATTTGTTACCATTGACCTTGATATGTTGTTGATGAGACTTGAAAACGCGTTGGTATAAGCCTACTTCTGGACAGGTTTAAATATTACATTGGTAATCGGACACATCAATAACGTTACATCTTCAAAAATTGGCGCCCAGGCTGGAGTACCACAGGGCACAGTGCTTGGCCTAATTATATATACTATATGTACTATATGTGCTCCCTGTTGGTGATATAATTCGCAAACATGGAGTAAATTATCATTTCTATGCAGGCGATTCACAAATTTATATGTCTTTCAAACCTGATGATTCTGTATCTGAGCAAAATGCTAAATTAGCTATAGAAGCTTGTGTCTTTGAAATTAAATCATGGATGGTGCAAAAATTTTTTACCTTAAACTACTCTAAGATTGAGAAATACATTTTGGTACTCCAAGTCAATCGAAGAAATTTTCAAATTCAGCGATTTTATTTGTCTGCTGTTACAAAAATATTGGATGTTTCTTTGATTGTAATATGACGCATAGAAAAAATCACATTTGCAGTGCTGCCTTTTTTCAGCTTAGGAATATTAGTAAAGTGAGATAGACTACTGCAACTCTCTTCTTTTTGATGAATAAATAAATCTAAATGGTGCATCGATTGTCATTTACTGAAATTGCGACGGGTTCAAAATGCTGCTGCGCGGTTGATTTCTCAGACAAAAAATGGTCACATAACTCCAGTTTTGGCTCAGTTACACTGGTTGCCTATCCACTCCCAAATAGAATTCAAAATTTTGGTGCTCGTATACAAGTGCATGAATGGTGCTGCCCCAAAATTACTTAACAGAATTAGTCTCACGGTATGTGCCTAGTAGGCAGTTCAGATCAAGTAATCTGTACTATTTGAATGTGCCAAGGATTAGTCTTGTCACTTTTGGTGGTTGGTCATTTGCTTATGCTGCCCCGCATCTTTGGAAGCAGCTGCCTCTTGGTGTCAAAACGTCTCCATAACTTCTTTGTCTTAAATCTCGACTAAAAACATTTTTATTTTCGAGTACGTTTAATTTGTAATCTGTAAATTTTAGGTGTTTCTGTAAATTTTAATTTGTGTAGTGTAACATTTTTTAGTTCTGTGATCTTACTTTATTATTAACTCTGCAAAGTCGACGAGCCGTCTGGGAAGTCAGGCTAAAAAATTATTATTATTATTATTATTATTGTTGTTATTATTATTATTAAGAGATCACTAATTGGTTAGTAAATTAATAAAAATAATGAGATTAGTTTTGCAATTTGCTGCTGTACCTGCTGGCTTACCCAGACCTTTTTTATAGTTGGGTGTCTGCTTCCACCATTTTGCGTTTTTCACTAATGCAGGGTGTTTAAGAAAGACTGTGCACTAGTAAATGTCACACCAACGTCACACTATAAAACATGGTTAAATAGTGGATATCCAATGATCATACAAGTTATATGGGTAAGGTATGGAATTAATTTACGTCATCGTGATGTTATAATGCAGAAGTCTACTTCTGTATTACTACATACTAGTTATTTTTCTACTGCTCTATTGTTTTGGAACGCCCTGTACTACTAAAGTACTGATCGTTAAATGGCTCCAAAGAGAATCCTAAGTTCTGTTATGTAGATCCGCTATAAGTAGTTAGTCTTCGTTTAACGCTTACACGCATGATATATGTAAAGTTTATACTTGAATATGAACAACGTTTTCTTTTTAGTCCTAACCATGAAATTTCCTAAACTACCTTACAATAGATTAAATGGCGACTCATCTTTTCTCTTTATGTAGTTTTTCTTCTTTTCTGGCCTAAATCATGAAAATTCTTACATTTTCTTAGCTATATTTTTTAAATGGCAACTCGCCTTTTTCCAGTTATCCTTGAAACCGTAGACTGTTGTTGTTGCATATTTGTTTGCCAACAACTAAAGGAGTAAAAACTGAAAGCCCATTAATTATCCAAGCCCTGGGCACAATGTAACGGGATATACTATTACGCCTTTAGAATTTTAGAAACTAAGAAGGTCACGAAGTGTTTGAAACTAAATATTCTGCTGAGTTTTAAACGCGTTTAACTGGTTCCAATGCAGAATTTTTTTCGTTTTTAAATTGGCTTCGTGACGTTGCAACTAGTCTTGTTTGCCAGCTGGCTTTAATTATAATATTTATTTTTCTGCCTTTACATATGAATAACTACTTTCGCATTATTCACTAATACCTCTCTCTGACGGAGAATGCAAGCATTTGTAGGAATCTCATTCCACTTGTTTTCCTGAAGGTCTCTTCTCGTTCTGCGTCTATCAATGTTGGCCACGATCTGCTTGGGATTGTCTACATAAGCTAGTTCATCGAAATGGAATGATATCGCTACTTCCAGACCTGCATTTATGCACTAAAAAGCCGTGCTACTAGGAAATTTAATTTTCTGCTTCCAATAATGTAGTTCAGTGTTGCAGTAATAAGACTGGAACATTCTTATGTTACTCAGGTGTTCTTAATTAGCGGTGTTCATTATGGAGAGAAGTAATAATGTATACATGCGTGCAAATGTTAAAGGCATTCGTCAATAATCAGAATGAACCGCCGACTGAGAGTAAGGCAGTTTATTTTGAAACTTCTGTAAACATAAATAAATGTAAACATTTGAAGCAGTTATTAATAAGTTGTCGATGTTGTTAAGTGGGAAAGTTTGCACAAAACCTGTAACGCTGTGTCGTACATAAGCTTTAAGGTCAATAAAATAATTGTTTACACGCAAACTATAATTAGTATTGTTCGTGTTTTTGTCAAGAACTAATTAACTAGCTGCAGCAGTATGGTACATGAACATGCAATAGCTATCGTAATAGGTGAATTCTATCATTTTAATTCTCAGGTTCCCAGTTTCAGTTTATACCTGCAAAATTAGTTAACATGAAAATAGCTTTCATGGCAAACCTTTGGGTGATAATTACTTTGACTTCCCACATTTTCTTCTAAGTTATACTAATTAATTACGGCCTATTATAGAAGTTCTTAGTTATCGCGTGGAGTCAAATTGCAGTATTATCAGAATTGTATGCGCACAAAAGTTAACAAGAAACCTATTTTTGGATACAGGCGCAACTATGTCGCCTACATTCCAATTCTAATTGCATTAGGGGTTAGCATTAAAGGGTTAAGGAGAGCGCATTAAGGGTTAGCAACTTGTCGCTTTTACAAATGAAAATTTTAATGTTCAGTGCTGCGGATTGGATTGCTAAAGCTACCCCTAGTGGGAACCGTCTTTTGTGCAGCGAAAATTGGATTTAGTTACTAAGTTTCAACTGACAAAGGCTTTATTAAATTATTGTAAAGCACGGGATCAATTCTGCATTGAACAAGCTCAGCTTGGGTGATTTTGATTACTTCAAAGGCAAAATTTTGAAGTGGATTGTGACTTGCTGCATTAGCACAAAGTCCAGCCAGGAAAATTATTTGCATGTACGTTAATTTCATGACTTAAGTTATTTGGTTATAATATTTTGTTTTTTTTTTGCAGTGATGATAACAGTACTGAACTGTGCTAGTGTTAAAGCTGCCACCAGCGTACAGAACTTTTTCATGTTTGCCAAAATTCTTGCTCTTGGCATCATTATAGTCGGAGGAATGATAAATTTAGCGCTTGGTATGTTACTATTGTGCTACCAGTCATGATGAAATTTGAAATAATTCTAATTAGTTATTTTAATGTCACACTTTTTAGAGAGTTTTGTCGCCGTTTTTTTCCGCGAGCAGTCTGAGCAGTGCGAATTTATAAGAACCTGTCTATGCACTGATTATGAGGCTGATATTTTGTTAGGCATCGCGCTTTCTTAAGTGGCATTTACCTGATACCTGGAATGCGTATGCGTTATGCGGCTGCGGAATAGATGATATCGGGTTATATTGTTTTCAATGCACCCGTTTATCAGGCCTGTGTTATGCGTTATTTTTTCTGCATCTGTTCCATATTGATTTTTTATAAGCAACTATTCCGCAGGTTGATAACGCATAACGCATTCTGGATGCCAGGTAAACCCAAATTTAGGCAATCTCTTTTACTTCATGTTGACTAGCAAACGAAGAAAAATAGGGTCGCAAAACCTGCCGGATAGATACCCGGCTTTGGTGCACAGACAATGATTTGGTGAACGGCGACACTGACTGACTCAAAAAGTGTAGCACCACACTATATTACACGTCACAAAACTTGTTATTAGTTTCTTAGTGAGTACACTCACAAAATGTCATATGCCACATGCATCTAGTCACCGCGAGACGTAGGCCTTACTGTGTTGACAACACTGACCTACAGCAACACTGTCAATTGTCATTTCTTTTACAGGAAAGACAGAAAATCTAAAGGACGGCTTTAAAGGCACAACGTCGTCTGCCTCGGACATTGCTCTTGCTTTTTACAGTGGGCTGTGGGCATACGATGGTTGGAATAACCTGAATTTTGTCACAGAGGAACTGAGAAATCCCAATAGGTAGGCCTAACTTACAAAATATCAAAACAATACCATAATTACTAATACCAATTTTTGGAATACTAAAACCTGTCCATAAAAATAAAGGATGCCAGTTTTCCATGTAAAGATATTATCGTTGAAAAGTAATGCCTAGTTATTATAGTCTTAATAATAAACAATATTATTTTAATAATGGTTCAAGCCCACAATTAATTAAATTTGTAAACAGGAAATGTGATAAAAGTTGGAATACAGCCTGAATTTGAACCAGGGAACCAGGTCAGTAAAACTAACAGCATTTCGCATTTTACAGGAATCTTCCCTTGTCCATCATCTGGGGCATTCCTCTTGTGACGATCCTCTACGTACTAACCAACATATCGTATTTTACTGTCATGTCGACAACTGATTTGCTTGCATCAGACGCTGTGGCTGTGGTATGATAATTCTGATCATATTTGTGGTAAAATTCAGAAGAACATTCATAACAAACAGCATTGTCTATAGCGGTTGTTAATGAGAATTTAAATCACTAGTGAATGTGACTGCTCAACGTTCACTACAATAGTTGCAATAGATCACAATTGTTCTAATTTTGCTTTACAGACTTGGGGCAATGATATGTTAGGAATAATGGCCTGGATAATACCAATGTCTGTAGCATTTTCAACATTTGGATCGGCTAATGGCAGCTGTTTTTCAGCCAGCAGGTAAGCCAATAAACTTCACTGTGGTTAATAAATGACACCTTAGCTAATAAGTTCCTAGTTCAGCTTGATGAGACATGTAGCAGCTGGAAAAGGATACATTTTAGCAAGAAAGTTTATTATAAAGGATAATGTAATTGCTTTGTACTTATGATGCACAGTGTAGAGTTATATGCATATCTAGCAAATAATAAATACAATATACGTCATACATGACTTGCCATTGTTTATAATCATGCTAGCTAGGCTTGCTGCCTAATTAGACTTGCTGGCTAATTTTGAGTGTTTATAGACAATAGTATTTATTGCATCAACAGGAAAATGCATTTTTATGAAGGTACTAACAAGTTAGACAAAGTTAGTGGATATTATGAATTGGGTAATATGCCTTTCTTTTATAGGTTGTGCTATGTAGCAGCTAGGGAAGGACACATGGTTGACGTACTGTCTTATGTTCATGTGAGAAGATACACGCCATGTCCTGCTCTTCTGTTTAATGTAAGTGAATGAAATTCTGTACTCAAGCGACATGTGTCCTGTGCAGAATAAGTATCTTATTTTTAAGCAGCTTGGCATTTTCAAGACAGGTGCACCCCCTCAAGCGCAGGACGTTCTCTTAATATAAACGGTGATGGCTGGACTAGAACATAACCGATTATAAAAAATACTCCCGTAAGTCTAAGGCGAGACGCTGAATCAGCAGCAATATCTTAGCCAAGTTCAGATGTATCATGTATGATGTCCATCAACGAAATAAACAACCAGAGGCAGAATGACAAACAAAACTGCCCACAAAGTTTTCATGGCAGTCACCTATCAATATACTGATTAGCTGTTTCTTAATTTGGGTCGTTCAGCACACACCGTGACCACTCATCTTTTCTCTTCTCTGTCAAAATAATGCTGCTGCATGTGACGTATAAAGGAGAATTTTTTGCTTGCATTGTAGGCTATCATTGCCATTATCATGGTTGCTCTCACAGATCTGGAAGCACTGATAGACTTTTTCAGTTTTTCTGCATGGGTGTTTTACGGAATGACAATGTTAGCTCTGCTGGTATTGCGCTACACGAAACCGAATGTTCATCGACCAATCAAGGTACAAGGAAAGACCTTAAGACATAGTTAATAAAGATGTAAACATTGTTCTAGTCTTTTTTGTTAATCCTGAAGAACTAAGCATAACAAATCCTATTTAAATTTAAACTGTGCTATCTTTTCAAGAAGATGTCAGAAAAGAGATAAAAATTAATATTGTAAGCAAGCAAATCATAGCATACAAGTAATGGATAAGTAAGAAGAAGTGATAGCTATCTTCTAACTAGTAGGTGATATTATTTTTGCATTTTGCTCATCGCAGATATGTGAAAACACTAATAGCGCTAAATTTGTAAGAAATGCCAAAATGTTAGCAGCAACAGCAACAGCAGCATCAGCAACAGCAACAACAACAACTACTATAACAACAATGAACACGTTTAAAAGTTTACAAAACAAAGGTAGAGAGCGTATGCACAAGTCCCTGCAGCGCATTAATCAAGCACTTCTTTTCGTTGTTAATTGTTTGAATTATTTATCACAGGTGCCGCTGGTAATTCCGATATTTGTGTTTGCCATGAGCTGTTATCTTGTGGTGGCTCCGATTGTCGACAGCCCTCAGATGGAGTATCTGTATGCTATGTTGTTCATTGCATCGGGACTATTGTTTTACATTCCATTAGTACAGTACAAAGTACGATTCAAGTTCATGGGTAAGACAAAATATTGATTTTAAATCAAATCGCCAATAAAATGGCTTCATTCATTTCTTTATCAAAATAAACATTGGTACATTGGTAAAATGTTTTAAGGCTATACACATCTGACGTTCATTTGCTCTGGGACTAGGTTTTTAAGTAAAGTATGAAGTTGAAGGATATGAATATTTAAGTTAAAGAATTTCATTTATGAGGCAAACACTTGAGATCTAGGAATAATGGTAGGGGAGGGGAGGAGCATTCTCTACCTGAAAGCGAATTCGATTCGAATCGCTTTGACTTTCAAATTCCAATCAAACAGAATTTCAAGATTTCGAATTCGGTTTTAAAGGTTTTCGAATCATAAATAAAAAGCAGTCTTGCAAAGAACATACATATTGCTTGATTTTGTTCTCCAGTAAAAACACTAATATTTTGTTTAAAAATTGTACACAGAAATTGCCGTTAAAGTGTTCTAATTGCATGATTGTAGTTGAACTGGTGAATTATTCGAATCCATAATTGTATGTTTTAATCGAATTCATATGAAAAAACTTGTTCAAATCTAATTCGCACTTTTGATGCTCAACCCTACTTAATAAAAAAGTTTTAATGGGATCGAGGAGTTAGAACTTTCACTTCTTTATCTTTTATATCATTATATATATGAGCTTCTTTCATTGTATCTTTCCCCCCATAGCACTAAATGTTTTCCTTGTTGCGTGACTCATCTTATAATATTCAGTTTATATTCATTCCTTTTTTACTTTCATAGGGTGGTACAATCTAACAAGCCCTACAATTTAATTGTGCCACAACACATTTACATTTATGTATAGGCAATCATAGTGTGAGGCTTCTCTTGTTCAGAAACAGTAAAAAAATGTAGGCCTTTTCATATTTCTGTTCACAAAATTGTTGCAAACATGTTGTGAAATAAATGACTTATGACCTCTCCGAAAAGTAGAGATTCACAAATCAAGAGGGGCCTATTTTAATAAAGAAAAGAATATCGTTTTATTATTGGTGATCTTATTTATACGAGTTAGATTCACAAAGCCTACAGCTATTTCTTTGATTTCAAATTGTTGTAGAGTTTGAATTTTTATTAGGCCAACCACTTACAATATTTTAGGATTTGATTAAAAATAAACTACACAGTGAAGATTGAAAATTTTTAGAAACATTGATATTCTGATATTTTACACATTTAGATACTGTGTGTGTGATTTCAACGTTGTGTACTGATTTTCATCTTACCTGTTGTATATTTGCAGCCAAACTGACAATGCTGCTGCAGCTGATACTGGAAGTGTGTCCCGAGGAAGGAATACCTGAGGAAGAGATTGTTCCTATAGGTGCTTAGTGACGAGGAATGCAAACAAAAGGAATTAATGCGAGTTGTTGTTGTTAATATTGATCATTACTTAATTAATGTGTTATGTTGCCCACACTTCCATTATGCGATAATGAAATATTAAAACTCAATTATTTTTAGTCATTGCATTAAATTGTCTTGTCTGTGTTCAGCACAGAGCTAAAGCAAGGAGTTCTGTGGTTTATCATTCACTGTTTATCTCAGGCGCAGCTTCATGTAACGAGTTTACTTTCTACTTCAATGTTCATTGTTTAAACACCCCAGTGTTGTCATGACCTTGTATGTGTACATAATTGCATTTTCGAGTCACCAGTTACCATGCAGTATTTCACAACTGGACCACTCAGTGTGCCTCAAAGGCTAAACTAAAAATTAGTATGGTATAGAAAAGCAACAAGGACAATACCACTGGGTCGAAAGTTCATAGACACACGGTCGTTGAGCAAAAAACTCCCAAACTAACTCACAGCCTTTGATCCTAGTAAATGCATTTGTAGGGATACCCACATCACAATGTAGCCTGAGCTCTTTCCAAAAAGTGACCAATTTCCCTCCAAGATAAGACCTCTACAAAGTGCCACTAGCACGTTTTTTCAAAACAGTGTTTCGCTATGAGTAAAAAGCGGCAGTTTTTTAGGTTTTCTCACACCATTCATAAAAACACTGTATAGAAAACATCCTGCACATTTGGTGGGATCTTGGAGGGATAGTTTACAGTTTTTTGGAAAAAAATAGTAACTGGGCTACATGACAATGAGGGTTTCTTTACAAAAGCACCTCTACCAGGATGGAGGGTAATGAGTTAATTTAGGGAAACATTTTTGGACAACCCCGTACATTTTTTATCTTTGATACACTTTAGAAAGTTAGGTTACTCGAAACCTGAAGATGAGGCTAGAAAAAATTGTTTTGCCATTTCTTGAAGTCACATAGCAGCCTTATATACTAAATAGTATCACGACTACAGTGAATGAATGAAAATTAGGACTGCAAAGTTAATACCATTGAAAAAAAAACATCTACTCTTGAGTAAGGAGCCTCGAGTATAATCTTATCATTCTAGTCTGGTGATATCAGGTTTAATTATTTTTGCATCACCAAGCGTCGGCAGAAACTGCCAAAATTAGAAGTTTTGAAACACATAATGGATTGTTAAAGGTATTTTGTACTTGTTGTTACAATTTTAAGCGATTATAGTTTATTACGCAGTTTATTTTGTCCTGTAATCAAGCTATCATTTATATTATTTTATTAGTATTTATATAAATTAGGAAAATGAACACACGTTACGAACATTGTTGATGCACAAGAGTGGGTAGGCATGTACGGATTTTGTGAAATTTTTAACGCTATTACTAACGTATTTGTTACTATCTAGTAAAAGCATCTAGTCATAACTTGACAGAGTTTGCAAATGCTCATTTGTTGCGGGCAAAGTATTGTAAATTGTTTAAACTGTGATGTAAACTTGCCCGCGTTGTTGAACCGGTGATTCGGTTAATTCATTTCATAGTTGCCAAAGATTGAAAAGAAATAAGAAGCAATATGATAACAATCTGTGAATACTGAATAGCTTCAACAGGAAGCAATACTAATCTGTGAATACCTACAAATAGGCTATTAGTAAACTACAGTTAATCAAGTTTAAGTATACGTATCAAACAATTACTCATATACATGATTTTGTGTAGAGTATTTATAAACTATCGAGCGATATGTTCAGCTAATATTCATGTTCAAATACATTTGCTGTTGTCACATAGCATAACTATTTGTCAATATATACAGAGAATTAAAGGAGAATGCTGCTGACCATGGTAAATAAATTTATAGTCTATTGGTGCTTTGGTGAGGCAGGAAGTGAGACAAACTGTGAGAAGATTTTTAACGCAGAAGTTTTGTATGGTTAATGTAAGAGTAAGTTATAATATCCATATGTTACAATATTAGAAAGAAGCATGATTTTGAATGTCTGTGTGTAGGTAAATTTGTAGTATAATTAATTACGTAGAATAAGGTGTTGGTGTTAATAGAAACATGTTAACCAGTCTATTTAGAAAGCAATTGCCAATGTGTGATGATGTGTTTTGCTGTTGTAATTTCTTAATGTAGCATCAACTAATCTTGATTAATAATAAAGTGTTTGTGAGACAGTAATGTTGTACATCTCTGAAAATGCTTCATTTAATTTGAAATTGCAAAGCAAGTAGAAGAGCTAACTGTGACACCAATCCATTTTAATAACAGCCAAAGTTCACAGAAAAAAACTTGTTTGGAATAATAAAAATAATTTTCCTACATCAACTTAAAAGTGTTTTCACAAGGATACTGTGAGCAACTCATTATTTAATCGTCTTTACAATGGTGAGACATTTCAAGGAGTTAAATTCTGGCTCTCTGTTCGTGGCATGAAATGCAAGAGGAAAATCTAGTTTTTCTCTTTGAATTAATTAATTAATTATTTGTTATAATTTAAAAGTCAATTAATACGAAAATCACAAACAAAAGCAGTTATCGACGTAAGAATAGTCTTTGTCTTATGCCATTTACTTCGTTTCAGTTTCATTTTTATTACTCCTATTTTTTACTTGAATATTTGTTCCACTTCCAACACGTATGCAAATTATCCTAAAGTACCTTCCCGTGTAACTTGAATATGTTTTGCCTCTGATAACTGCCAAAATCTAATTCATGTGAGCGGCATCTCCAAATTGTTCCTCTTAGTCCTCAAGAAAGAAGAAATTACCACTCTTTTTCTGATCAACATCCTAAAATGAAATGATAGTTGATTAAATGAATCAGAAGTATTTATTTCCAGGGTTTTTTTATTTCATCTAAATGCATTACTATAATGTTGATTTCATAATGTATTTATTGTCTGTTCATTATTGGAAGGTCTTAACAATAGCTGATAAAAGGAAGCAAGTAAATAAGCAATTTATTGTCATTATAATGAAATTTGCGTGGTTTTTACGTACTACAACAAAGGAAAATTAACACAAGCAAATTCAATTAGTCGTTACATAAGTGCTAATAAACCATATTCAGTGTTGAGATAATATTGCAAATTTTGAGATTTTTTTTATGTTTTTGCATTCCAAAATATTCCCTATATCACTGTATAAGGTTTATAGGCACTTATGTAATGAGTGATTGAATTTATTTCTGTTAGTTTTCTTTTGTTATAGTACGTAAAACCACATAAATTTCATGGTGAGCAAATGGACAAATAAAGTAAAGTCATCTATAATATGCTATAACTACTTACCTTCACAGAATTTAGTTTGTTTATACGGGGTCTGAAATTGTTTGGATCTCGTCTGAATGTTATCTCTAATGATTCCAAGAATTTATTCATACCAGCTAAGAGAGATTGGGGTCTGAAAAATAATCACTTTGTTTATATAGCAACTGCAATTAGGAATGTGAGCTTTTGTATCAGCAAATATAATAATTAGCAATGCTAGCTTTTATATTAGCATTAATAAAGCAAATACCTATGCAAAGCCTTGTAACCTGGTAACATCTTAAAATTTACAAACAAAATGAAACTTACGTATTGGCTAAAGTGTTCATAGAAGGTTGTCCTTCAAACACGATTACTCTGTCTGCCAAATATGTGGCCATGATAAAGTCATGCTCCACCACGAACGCAGTCTTTTTTGCATGTAAGATGAACCTAGAAAAGATTAAACAGATGACTGCAAATGCCTCTTTCAGTAGGGATAAAATGCTCGGTTTTTGCTGGAACAATTTGCTGTTGGTAAAAAATTCATTTGTTGAACATATTAAAGTATGTAGTAGTAATATTAGTAGCAGCTTATTCCAAGCCACATCTCCACTTTTTAACACATACAAGTCATCTGGTATTTAAGGGTAAGGAGTGCTTCTGGCTTCAAAAGGGCAGGAACAGTTCGAAAACTCTACAGAAGAACTGTCAAGAAAACCATGGGGAATCAGTTTAGGCAGTTTAGTTTGACTGTCATTGGGAAGGAAATGAGATCTAAATAGGATTAAATCAAATCTTTTTTTCATACACATAATAAGCATAATTCAAACCAAACATTTATGTAAATTAGACACTACAGTCTGTTAAAAAGTTACAAAATCAGGCCAAACAGCCAACATGACTAAATTTAAAATATCAACAGATGAACTCATTTGTCTACACAAATACCTCTTAATAACTTTAGCGGCATGCAGACGTTGTTCAGAGTCCAGGTAAGCAGAAGGCTCATCAATCAGGTATACATCAGCTGGCTTACCCAAACACAAGACCAATGCAACTCTTTGCAACTCACCTCCTGACAGATTTTGCACCTGTAGAAAGAAGCAAATAAGTGCTAGTGATGCATAGTTACTAAAATGATCAAAGTCGAATTACTACCTTCATTCCTGACGAGGGGTGAGCATCGATCATTCAAGCTTGTTCGAATTAAATTCAAACGAGTTTTTAAATTTTTTATTTGACTTTATTTTGAACCTAAAATTATGGACTCAAATCAACTACCTACATTCTTCATCGTTAAAACGTCTGAAACATCACAATCAACAATTTAGTTGCGATTTCTGTGCAAAATTTTTAAACAAATCATTAGTGTTTTCACTGCAGAACAAAAATCAAGCAATATGCATGACTTTTGCAAGACTGCTTTTTATTAATGATTCAAAAATTTATTCAAATATTTAAAATTGAATTCAAATTCTTATTTGGATTTGAAATCTTGAAATTCAGTTTGATTGGAGTCGAGTTATAAGGTCGCAAATTCGATTCGAATTTGCTGTCTGATAGAGAATGCACATCCCTAGTTGTGACTACTATCAGTAGTCACAATTGATCTGAATGAACTGCCAGTATTAGAATGCTTAAATTTGAGAGTGTGCAATGTGATTTCTAAATAGTTAAATCATGCATTCATTGAGTTGGTTGTGTAGACTGAGCTGTTTTGTGAATACACTAACAAGGTAGTACAGGCTCTGAAACCCTTTGCTTTTAGTGTACATGCAGATGTATCATATGGTCTTGATTTAAAAATGAAAAGCCAAAGTCAGAAACCGTTTGTCGGCAATTAAGTTATCATTTTTATAAGTGGCATTCCTTTCTTCAACTTAGTTATTACCTTCAGGGCTACAAAAGTTAACAACTTAATTGCCCGACAAGTATCACTAATTGCCCTTGTGTGTCACAGTCAGGTACAGATGTGGAAATTTTCGTCCAGTCAAAATACTGAATGGCAAATTTATTCATTGTAATTATTTATACTGTTATACACATCCCCTTTTTATTTTGCCTGTTTATTTGATATCGTGGTCTTGACTTTAATTAAATGATGTAGATTTTGATACATTGGCTTTGCCCTTAGTGGTCAAGGAAATGACCAAGTTTGGAAAACGAGATAAATTAAGAAAATTCACGATAAGATATAATCAAAGGTCAGTATAAAATAGAACAAGTTTGCACTATAAATGTCATTATATTTCGAGTAAAATATTACTTCTTGGTCCATAATTTGCTCTATAAGGAGGGGTTTCATAACATCAGCTACAAACTGTGGATGTACATAAGCATCACGTATTTTCTCATGTAGCAGTTGCCGTACAGTACTCTGCGATTTTGGGCTTATCTTCTGCGGCTTATAGCTGATGTTCAGAAGCGGAGCTTCAGCTGAAAAAAAGAAATGTTACATTTACACTATTTAAATGCAGCAATAAATAGCTAAAAATGGATACAGTGCCATAGATACAACAAATTATAAGGTACAGAACATTGTTTTGCAATTGATATTGCTCGCAAATTTTAACATTTTGTAAAGTACAATACTGTTTCTATGTAGATAAACCTGAACAAGTAAATTAGTAGAACTGGCCGCTGTAGCCTCCCCAAAAAGCTACATTAAAACACTACTTGGAAATTGTGCACATCACTGACCATTGCTGGACGTGCAGCATTAGTACCTGAAAGCACACAATGCCATAATTTGTTTAATTATATCTGCTCTAATTTATATTTTTGTGTAAGATGTGATTTAGCCAAAGCTCAAAGAAGAAAACCATAGGTAGGTAAAGTAGTCATAAAATTATGGTAAACTATGCGCTTCCAATCACTAGTACTGTCCATCCAAATGTAGTCATAGATGCATGCAATTTCAACGTAGTGTAAAACTACACTTATTAATGGTCTCAGTTCTATAATATTTTTAGGCTTATAACTTAATAGCAAATGTTTTAAAACACTAAAACAATTTTGCAACAAATCGTAGACTCAGAATTTTTCTTGAAACAATGCTCATAGCCAGATACAGAACCCAAGGTAAGTGGCCACTGAATTACATGAGACTCAATTCTTGCTATGGCACTTAGACACGATTCACTGTAACACTAGCATTTCACATCAAAACAACTGATCTAGTTTAAAAATTTTACTATAGAAATCACGTTAAAATTTTACCATCATTGTCTGGTTTTAGTTTTCCAGCAAGCATTCGAATTAGAGTCGTTTTTCCAGTCCCATTCTCTCCCAGCATGACAATGATTTGCGAGTCAGTAAACTTCCCTTCACGAACAACCATTTCAAAATCACCTAAAGTCACAGAAACAGCTCTCCTAATTTAAATTCCCGACATCCATAATTATATTGCTTAATATTATTAAATTGCAGAGTGGCCAGTTAAAGCAGAAACCAGATTAAACCAAATGGGCCACTTAAGAATGCACAAGTACCTGGGCATAGCATGAAGAATCCTCTAATTCTGTTCACTTCTGCAGAACATTTTAACATACAAATATATTTTTCTAACTGACAAATGTTAGCAAATTCAATAAACTGGCAAAAGTGAAAGCAAATTACTACATGGATACTAAGACACAACCTTAGCAAAAATACATTACAGAGAAGCCAATACATGCCTTTACCAATTTTTTTAGGATGGAAAATACACACCAGCATCACCGCTTCAGCAGCAGCAAGTGTATTAGTTTACATGGTCATTAAGGAAATTTTAACATAACCGGAATAAACAACTTGTATAGAAACACAAACCTAATTTTTTTGTCATGTATGGATAAGAATAATGACAATATCGTTTTATCTCTTCCTCTGTTGCCGTCTCTGACACTTTGAAAACTAGAGACGTTTCACGAAACCTGAGATTTTCAGTTGGAACAAAACCATCCAGGAAGATATTGATACCTATTACAGCAGAAATAATTTTAAAATGTACAGTAATGTTAAAATCTACCAGAAAGCCACATTTATTGTTTATGTGATATATTACAATTGATTTTACATAACCAAAAGGACTTGCTGAACAGCACTTATACTATTAGGAGATTTCACTCATTTCCAATTAAAAAATGACTGAGTGGATAATTAATCAATACTAATTTTAAAAGGGATTTAAGTTAAACCTACTGGCTTTCTTCAACCTATGATACACCAAAGAGTTCAGCGTCTGACTGCCAGCTTCCAGTGTCCAGCATTTCTAGCATTTACTAGGTGATACAACAAAATCTAACAAAATGTTTATTTTTGCAATGATTTCTTTTTTCGATGCTTCTTTCCATAATCATTTGCAGGCCCAGTCGTCACTGGCTAGCTGAAGAACAGCCACTGGATGCTAGGCAATGAAAAAGGGAACAGTTTATATTTTCCAGCGTCTGACTGTCAGGGTTCACTGCCAAAATCTCTCAGTGACAATATAAATATTTTAGTTTTCACTTCCAGATGCTGAACACTTTAGTCTATCATAGGTTCTGATGTTAAATAAATAAGTTAAGTTCATGCAAAACAAGATTAACTTAAATCCTGTTGGAACACATACCTTCCCGTACACTGAAAGGCATAGTGACGACTCCATATGCACTAGGCACTCCATACAAACAGCAGATGAAATCTGATAGGTAGTCAAGTACAGACAAGTCGTGTTCAACTACGATTACAAACCTGAAAAACATGATTTAAAATAACGACTCGGCTATAGATTAGGCTAAAAGAAATAGCAATTTTGCAAAATAAAAGTTAGAAACAATCCAGCAATAACTGGCACCAACATGTTTGTTTACGAACTTTTGAAATATGTTGTCTTAGTTGACTTTCTTTGGTCTTCCTCGCTCTAAGACACAATTTAAAATTCAAAAAGGTGAATTACTTTCTCTTAGTGAGACTATAATTGAAACTGTGAAGTAGTGATACCCTCAGAAGCTTGATTTTGTCTGAATGAATTAAATATTTATTTCGATTACGAAGCTATAATATTTATTATATTATATGAACACAATATATTAGTATTAATCTGCTGAATGCTAGAATAATGTTAGTATGTTAGCAGAAATATCATCAACTATGAAAATTCATTCTAACAGCCAATATCAGAATTCTTTGTCATAACCAATCTGACAAACTTCAAATAGCGATGTATAGTCCATGTCATGCAAAATACCAGTAATAACACAAATGAAGTTCACAATTAGCCCATTTCATTTTAATAAAATGAAACTGAATGCAGCTAATGCAGTTCATAGCAACAGGGCACTAATATCATTTTCAAGCAAAAAAAACTGCAAAGCAGCTTTCACATAATACGCATTTTGTGGCCCTCTGTGATTTTTACAGCAATTATTTTTACATGGCGAAAAAAGGATCAACTTTTTCTTCCCTCAGTATATATGTGTAAAAATAAAAAATGTCAAACTAAATAAAATAGTTCACCATTCGAACTCATACCTCACTAGCAATAACTATAAAACAGTCTTTGAAAATATTCAAAAATGGTGAGTTTATAAAATGTTTCTAAATGCACAGTGGCACCCTAAACAGCAAAACATGTTAAAGTTATAGTTTTAATCAGTTACCAGAAGCTTTTACAGGTCATGATAGTTGCTGGCAAACACAACAAAAGCTAAATGCATAAGTAGTATGTGCATACACGTGACTTAGTTTGCTTTGTCATCCACTCTTACTATAAACAATAAATAATCAAACAGCTTACTTGTCTGGATGAATAAGATCACGGACAGCTCGAGCAGCATGTAATCTCTGCTTCACGTCTAAATAGCTACTTGGTTCATCAAACATAAATCTAGAAAATAAAAACCATGTTTAGTTTATAAGAAATCTCTACCAGGTTTCAGAATGATATAGTATCAAAGGATCCATTAAATTTATCTTAACTGGCACATAATGTCAGATATTGATCAAATGCAACAGGCAGTTTTAAAGGTCTAATTTTAGCAAAACAGGCAAAGTCACTTTAAAGAAATCCCAGCACTTACATATCAGCATTCTGTATACAGACCATGGCTATAGCGAACCGCTGTAGCTCTCCGCCTGATAAATCTTCTACATTTCTATCACGCACATTCTGCAAATCTGTGAAACATGAACAAAAAGTAATTTAAATATTACCAAATAACTAATGTTCAACTTTCAAGAGAATTTGCTGGAAAAATGTTTATATTCTGCATGTAAATGTTACATAATGCAAAATCAATGTATGTATCATCAGGTCTACTCCCTAGTTTAATCTCAATACCTGGAAATTTGTGAAATTAGTTACCTAATCTGTCACAGACAGCGTTTCGTGAGTCGGTATCATCTTTCCTTTTCAAGAGTTGCTCCACTGAACCCTATAGATCCAATTAACATTAACAGCAAACAAAAATAGCAAATGTGTGCCTTTTAGAGAAGAAATAAAAAGTACTGCAACATTTCAAAAATGCATTTCAATATGTTTAGTTTTTATTTAACTCACCATAACCTACTCTCCTGCAAGAGAAGTTAATATTCTTATTTCTCAACAATTTCTTTTTATTCTTATTTTCCAGTAAAATGTAATAATCGGCAAAAAAATCACAAGAAAAACTTGATCTCTTAAAGCAGTAGAACGCGTATATACATGTCACAGAAAATGTCAAAGCAAATAAGAATGAAAAACAAAAACATCTTCCTGTTACATCACCAAAAAGTAATATAAACGATGCCACTTGCAAATAAAACAGAAATCAAGTGATGCTGCAAATAAATATACAAACATTTTTTATTTATCTCCTCATTTACACCAGAATACAAAATAGACTATAGATGCTATAATTAATAATTAATCAGAAAAAATTATACATAAAGGAAAGTGTAATGGGTGCAGGAGAAAGGGTAGTGAAAGACCAATTGATTATCAAGTCAGCTACTCTTCTCAGGTTAGTGCAAATTGTAAGAAAATTTCGAAGCGCTGCTGTACACGCTATAATTATAAAGTAGGAAAATAAAATTAACTGTTATTGTAAGTTTATAGGGATAGAAATTAAACTTGACTATTGGACAGGGAAACAATATAAAATAAAAAATATGCAAAGACACTCAACAACTTGTATAATATATGAAAGTATAACAAGAAATGGAAAATTAAAGTAAACCTTGACAGCCTTGGGTATCTGGTCCACGTACTGAGGCTTTATTATAGCCTTGAGATCGTCCTCCAGAATTTTAGTGAAATAATTCTGCAATTCTGAACCACGGAAATACATTAAGATTTCAGTCCAGTCAGGAGGATCCTATGCAAAATAAACATGTGAAACCTTACACTAATTTAAACTCAAATTTTTTGTCAAAGAATCCAAAATTCAAGTCAATTCACATGTCAGGGGGCTTATACAAGTCTTTTCTTCTCTAGCTCACCTAGTGCAGTACAATTATTCATTTACGGTAACGACAGTATTGTATTGAATGTTACTGAACTATTCTACTGACTGTGATAAAAATAAGACTTCAAACTTCAAAACTTCAGTGTTCTATTATTAAATACTGATTTGCTTGTAAAATGCACAACATAGGATTTTACGAGATGTGATGAAGCGTTTTTACAAACTGAATAACTTTTTCGTTCTTTGCATTCATATAATTAGCAAACAAAATGAAACAAATCGTTCACAACAGATCAACAAGAAATAAATAGAACACTTACAGAAAATCTTCCTAGATTGGGTTTTTGTTTACCAGCCAGAATCTTGAGAGCTGTTGACTTTCCTATACCATTGGTTCCTACAAGTCCCAAAACCTCACCAGGCCGTGGTGTAGGCAACCTAATGATGAAATAACAGATGTTCCAAAGCAAAAAGCGGTGATCTGATTATCACAAAAGTGAAGAAATATTTATTAGAATAACACCACGTAAAAGCTTTTAGTTTCTGTAGTAACACTTTACTGAAAATTTTGCTTCTCACCTCTTACAAAAAATGTGAGCAGTGAATCTGTCCAGAGGTAACAAAACGACATAATCAAAAAAATTTAGCCAGCAAGCAATAATTATTTGTATGACAATAGCCTTATAATTATATAATTTAAGAGTAAGGGCAAATTCAATAGCTAATTCAGTTATTTAGTAGGCAATCTTTCAAAATAAGAAATATATTAATGAGGTCTTTGAAAGGTATTTTTCTTAATAGGCCCAATGTAACTGAGATTTTGCTGAAATTCAAGCAAGTATTACTATTAAATACTAGGTCGTTTGCAAAATACAAAGTACCACTACCAAGGCGGGAATAAACAGCTTTCTGGAAATGAACCACATTTATAATACGTACATTATAATCACAATTGAAGCAGAACAAACAAGTTTTTTACCATTTTAATAAGACCATAAATATAGGAACAACGTTTCTCATAAACGTAAGACAAACCACACCTACCTGTGTAATTTAAAAGAGTTTGCACTATACCGATGAGTGGTATCCTTCTCTAAATTACTAGGCAGGTTTATTATAGATATAGCCTCAAAAGGGCATTTCTGAAATTAAACATAAAGAATAACGTTAGAATAGTACTAGTATATCTCTCATACACTACATCTGATTGCCTTTCTTACTTGGTTTTATTGACCAAATTTTATACATAAAATAGGTGCTCTTTAGTATAAGAAGCTGACCAATTTGTTTTCAAGAGTTCACGAAAAAATCCTCAGAATACATCTGTATAGAGCAGAACTCTACTAGATAAAGATGGCTGTGAAATATTGAGTTTGGACTTTCACGATATACTGTGTGACATTTATAAAAATATAGGGAATTTTGAAAGAAGCAAACACTAATCATAAGTAAAGCTTAAAAAAATTCGTCTTGATATTTTATATTAGCTTACATACTGCCTTATTGCACACGGAGCTTGTATTAGCAGTAATGTTGTACAAAGCATGAAAAATTAAACTCCTAGGAGATAACCGTTAGGCGCAGCCACTTTGAAAAAAAGGTATTTGAAACGAGTTTAGATGACAGTGTGCAAAGTGTGAAAATTAATCAGAGACCTCGTAACACACACTGTACTAACTAAGAAAAACTATAAATTACTTTATCTTGTCAATAGGATTAAAAATAAGTTTTGAGGAGGCTGTGGTGCATACTGGGAAGGTGAGTCAGTGACACTTTACCAGTTGATGCGAGCATTTTAAATTACTAAGAATTTACTTTTCTAGTTACCTAAGTATTTCAAGCAGGTAAACATGATGTTAAGTAATATAACTGTGTAGAAAGTTTAAAAATTTCAATCGCTAAGTAGTACTAAGAAATATATTCACTGTGATATATTAAGACTAGTGGCTTTGTCTCTCTGCAAAAAATTATCAAGTTACAAGATATTTAGAGCACACTTCTATAAAAGCTACAGGTTTCAAATTTTATGCTCACTGCTTTAGACACCAACGAACTAAGAAATACTCCAATCAATGCCGCATAAACATGACTGATTTCAAGAAATTTTCAAACAGTGAAGGTTCACCACCTAACTGATTACAGTTTACTCAGGAAACCTAGCTATTCCCATCTTACCTTAACGCAAATGCCACAGCCAATGCACAAGTCTTCTGATATGTAGGCTATTTTATCTGAAGGTGTCACTTCTATGCACAGCTTACCTGAAACAAATAAAATACATGTTGAACAAAAATATAATAGATTTTAAGCTAGGTTTTAAATCAGGTCTTTTACTACAACATGAAGTCTTTCTAGATTTGACTGTTCAATGCCACCCGTGATCTCGCCTCAGAGTGAGTCACTTCAGCAGCATAACTTTGGTGATGGCAACCATAAAACATTCCAATTCAGTGCTGTAATCCTGGCATGGATACTGTAGCGTAAAATATTTGCTAATAAGCCTTTTTACAGTTCCAGCGATTGACGATGATTGTGAAAAGGTCAATGGTTAAGTGTACCAGACAATGTATTTGTGTGCACTTGACAATGCCTTGCAGCTGAAGCTATTGTAATAGTAACAGTTTTAACACTACCTAGAACCTTACCTAGTTCATTTTTTCTTGTTCCCAAGCAATATCCTGCCAGCAAATCACTCTACGCGCAGACTAATGCAATAATTAAGTAAAGTCCACGTAAAACGAGTGAAGTTACTGAACTGATGAGGCAGACTGATGCTTTATACACACGTCATGCGACGATTGTAGTTAAGACGCATTGCTGTGGTACACATAACCTTTGACCTACAGCAACTGCGTATGCGCACAACGAAACTGTGAAAAGGCTTATTACATACAATAATAAACAATAAGCTTTTCGACTCACCCATACGCACAACAGGACAAGAACGTTTGCATTCTTGTCGACATCTCTTGGGTTTACATTTGTCATTATTGACTATAGCAATACGTGTCAGTTTATCAGCCATCTAATAAGAAAATATGAGAAAAAATTAATTTTTGTGTAAGTTATTCAATTGCTGTATAAACTAATGTATTAATTAATAAACTAGCAAAGGCCCTGCAAAAAACTTTGTGTATAAATACACATATAATCAAAAATGTGTAAACATCCTACATAGTCCTCATTTATAATGCAAAACCAGCAGCAGCTTTTACTGAATTAAAGTTATAAAGCTATAGACAGAGTGCAATGTAATGACATCAGAACATGCAGAATGTCAGCAGTTTTCCAAGCGAGAATTGCCAAAAATGGAACATCTAATTAACTCGTCGCCACTCCTGTTGGTTGAGGTGTCCTAAAATGTAGCCCACATCATCGTGTAGCCCTGTTCTTCTTTCTAAAGAGTCATATATCTCCTTCCGATAGTCCCATCAGGCGGTGCTGGAATGTTTTTTCTGCAGGGTGTTTGGTCAAAATTTTGAAAAAAATTGGGATTCGGGTCAGGGAAAACACCTGTTACGGGATGCCGTGGCTCTCCCATGAATTATAAATATGCCTACTACACCCACTGTTTAATGGACTATGCAACCATTATCAGCACCATGCCTGACCCATTCCCGTTCTCCAGAAATAAGAGGTAAAGTTTTGCAAAAAACAGCTGAAAAATGGCCAATTTTGGAGGTTTTTCGCCCCCGTTCATCCCGGTGGGCCAGAAAAATAAGACCCCAATGAGATCGAGGCCCTTTGTTTGATATATAGATCACCGAAAATAGTGATGTCATTGAAGCTGTAACCTCAAATCTTACATATATATATATGTATACACATACATAACATACCACCGAAATAATATATAAGATTGCACCAGCCTATTGGGTAAATATGTAAATATATATAACTTAATGATGGGGCAATTATTTCAAAATTTTGACTCGATAATTAACCAAGTTTTTCTGACATTTCTAGTAAGCTCACAGTATTACCTGTATGTGTACTATGCACAACTGCCTAAGGATCCATATAATGTATCAACCAGTAAACGTAACTGTATCAGCATTCAGGAATATTACGAATCGTACGTGAGTTATTGGATAATTATTTGGTAAGTGAGTTACTGGAGATGGAATGTCTGTCTCTCTCTCTCTCTATATATATATACGTATATATATATCTAAAAACAATAACCCTATAAAGTGTTTGATTTATCAACTAAGTATTGTTGATTTTTGCTTGTGGGATGCAACTTTATGCTTTACATATTCATTTGGAAGGCTTGTCATTGTTTTGTTTAGAGATATTTAACTTAAAGGCTTGACGGGCTATTCTGAAATGCAATAGTGCATTATTATTGCAACAAGTGAGGACTCGTTGCACTGTATTATGGTCGATATTATAAATGAAGGACATCAATCTACTAGAAAACGTATCCTGACTGCCAACCAGGATGGTATGTGGCATTTCGAGCCTTGGGCAACCCAGTTCAATCTATGGTGGGCTCGGTTGAAGTATGTCAAACTGTTATGAATCAATCTCACTTACAAAGTGTATTCTATGTCTATGAATAAATGTAACTAATAAATTTGGTAATAGACCAGGAGCAGCTCTAGAGTTCACACAAGTGAGTAGTGTTCAGTATTTAAGGTACAATACAAATGAATACTGTAGTGTGGTGCACTTGGTGCATAGTGGTGTTACGTATGCTTGTCTAGGGGTATGGTGGCACACACTCACATTTGTCAGTCTTGAAGACCAACAATAATTTACAATTGTGGATCCATGTGTACAATTAAGCTAACTTTTAGCAAGTTATAGTGAGACAGTGTGTTTGTTCATGTGTAGGTGTATTGTCATAATGTACAACCAGAATAATTCAAAAGCAAAGTCAAAGTTAAATGTTTAATTTTATAATTTGCATTAGATATAAATCTAGCCAGAGCATTTCAATTCATGTATGAGCATAATGCACTACACGTATCTATGGTTTCTCTGGTACACTTGCCCTGGTCTCCTAGAGTTTAACATTGTACAACCAACTCAAGACAGGAGCACCCTATATTTACATGCCAACCTGCTGCCTACACAACACTGCTCCGCTAGTAGAGAACAGCATAACTATACTTATTCAGTATGGCACTATACTTGTTCAGTATCTATGACTATGGAAGCAGGTCTATGACTAGCTTTATCCAAGCCAGAGACTCTCCTGGCAGGGTTACCTGACAGAGTTAAATCTTGTGTATTTCTACACTGGTCCTGTGCATATGCTGCACCTTACTAGAACCTGTGCATTTTCTGCACTGGACTCAGTACATAGCACTTACCTTGTTCAGGTAGTAAGAACAGCTACTTAGTCCTTCTGCTTATCCAACAGGGCTGCTTATTCAGCAGTGTTGCTTATTCAGCAGGGTTGCTTATTCAGCAGGGCTGCTTATTCGGCTGACTTTGCTCTTGAAACTCCTCTTTTATAGGAGGCTTATCTGCTCTTGTCACGTGACTTCTGTAGAGTTTGTGTACCTGGCGTTCTGGCAACAAATTGCCAGCTATTGCCCAATGTATATTTTGTTGATAAGTGATTATCTATATATTAATTCTCTTGGTATGTTATATATTTATATATATATATATAAGATTCGAGGCTACAGCTTCGACGGCGGCACCATTTGCGGCGATCTATACATCAAACGAACGGTCTCGATCTAGTGTTGTGCCATTGGGGGTTTATTTTTCGAATCGGGCCCACCGCGAGGAACAGGGGGCAAAAAACCTCCAAAAATGGCCATTTTTCGGCCGTTTTTTGCAAAAGTTATACGTCTGACATCTGGAGAACGGGAACGGGCCATGAATGGTGCTGGCTATGGATAGATAGCCCGTTCAGCGGTGGGTGTCATAGGCGTATTTAGAATTTGCGAGAGGGCCACGGCGTCCCGTATGTTAGAATTATTTCAACACTTTACAGGTTTCATTTTAGTGTTACTAAAGATATAATGTAATTATTTAACATATTTAATTTAATTTTGGGGCATGCTGGTTTGTTGTCTCGCTCCGCATGCAAACAAAGATGGCGGCGCCTTGACACTGTTCTTGCAACTGCATGTAATTATTGGAATCGCCGCTGATTCCATCTTTAGGGCGTTTATTAGCTAATTTACTGTTGTCAAAGGTAAAATAGCTGTTCTTCTTCAGAACAATTAAGGCGAGGGGAGGTGAGTAAGTGTAAAACACCACAATACATTCAAACGCTCAAATGCATTAAAACAATCTTCTAACTGTGAAGTCACCCGGATCATGTAACTGTGACCTCGCGGGAACGTTAGTGCAGGCCCGTTGTACACCAGCGAAAAGGTCACGAGTAAGCAACAATAATGGAAAAAATTGGTAAATTAATTACAGACCATGTGGTGCAACAACTATACTGAACGCTTGTTTTGCAATTATGTTTATTACAAGAGCTACCTAGAATATAATGGCGGGGCTGTAAAAACACATGTACGTACAGTACAAACTCAAAATACGTTAGCTAGCTAGTACAAGTTTTCACCGAAATCCCAACTGGTAGCGGTACATGGCAGTCACAACCTGTGACAAACTAGTACCAATACGCTTATAAGTTATAGTGACTTCCTTCGTCGCGTACATACAAAAAAATTGTTAGTATTTGTTTAAAAAGTTTACCAGGAGAAATTTACAATGAATATGGTGCAATTGCCGACTTTTTAAGATATTGACAGTCAGACACACACACCGTCACCGGTAAATCCGACATGTACTCACTCACGCAGCACGAAAAATTTCACAAGATGAATTAACGCAGTAAAAAAACAAGTATTCTCCACGACCAAAGCCGAGTCTGAAAAACCTCTATAAAAAGAAAAGAGTTTTCTGAACTCTACTTCAACAAATTTGAGCAGTGAGCACTCGACCATACGAACCATAACACTAATTTTTCAATAACAAGGTAATAAAACATTTAGCTTAGAAACGTTAGGCAGTTGTAAAATGATATTTTTTACTGTCAAGATTGGCAGCATAAATATACGTTTGGTATGCACATAATGACATTTCTTAAGTAAGAAAAAATTTGTAGGAACCTGGTGATTATTTAGTAGCTTAGGCCCTTCGGGACAAAAGCTCACAAGGTAGTGCATTGGGGTATTAACAAAAATCATTATTTTTATAAAATTATAATGTTGCACTTTTATTGCTTTGGAATTCTCAACCATTACAGGTTAAACAAATCAAGTCCCTATCAGCATTTAAAACAAAATTAAAATCACTAATATTAACCAGATATGAAATACCAGTATGACAACATACACACTAATTCAGAATTCATATATCCACGGCCATATTAATTAAATCATAGTTTTTTTCATTTTTTGTGCATAGTTGTAAATATGTTTAATTTCATTCGTCGTTACTTTCCATTACTGCACAGTAGTTTAGATTGCACTGACACATTTGCCTTTAGTAGTGTAAGTTTTTATTAACTAACACTGATTGATCATCTCTGTATAGTTTTGATCAGTGATTGTCAATGTATTTTAATGGCAAATAAAGATTGTATATATATATGTATATATTATGTAGCGATAATAATGTTACACATCGCTGTAATAATGGAAGATGAATTAATGATGTAATAATGATGTAACGATATAATGAAGAATTAATGATGAGATAATGTAATTACTAATCATGTTTTATTGTAGTATTATAAAGAGATAAATAAATTAAAATTGAATTAAATTGAAATTGGAGTAACCTACAATAGTTACTAAATTCTAAAACCAAAAATGTCCAGAAAAGGAAATGTGGAAAACCAGTTAAAGAGGTTGAATTTAAACCAGCAACCTCTCACTTATATGGCGATGCCAAGATTACTAAACTGCACCGGATGCCCCAGTGACCATAAATTCCATGCCACGTCAATCCTTACAGACTAACCAATTTAGTATTTTTGAAGCCAGAGTAAGTAGTGACAAAGCCTCTTTTAGTTTCTTTACAGTACTTCTGTATTAATTATAAAAATAATTATAGTACATGATGTCGGTGTACAGCCTGATTTATGATTTAAAACATTGTGACCGCTTTTAATAATTATAATTATCATTGATAATAATTAATTACGTACTTCATTAAGTGCATTACTGTAATAAATTTATAACACAGGACTGGATAACAGTAATTATTGCAACGAAAAGCATTTGTGTAATTAGCGAGTCAAGAATTAATCAGCACTAAAATTTTGACAAACTTTTATTTCTATTTGAATGCATCTTGCTGGCCTATAAGTTTGCCAAGAAATGTGTTTCCAACATCTGGGCACCTACAAGTCTGGTTCACTAGCATGCAGAACATTGATTTCTGTCAAAAATAGGATTCCTTTTATAATCTTTAACTGAACTGAGTTTATATCCACTCCTCACCGAAGCAGCAAAAAGATTATACAAATTTGGCTTGACTGGCGCCCACAAACCTAGAAAGACCATATTTAACAGCATAACCCGTCCTGCAAGCTGAGTTTTCACAGATTTCACAGAGGGTTAAATGGAGCTTTACCTAAACATTATTAAGGACAAAAATCATAGCAAGTCATTACTAAACTCCGAGTGAGAGATCATGATTTGGAAGTCGAACGTGCTCGTTATACCAAAACACCAGAACAAGAACGAATATGCAATTATTGCGCAAACTCCTCCCCTGAAAAACATGAAATTAGAAGATGAAATTCACTATATTTATGACTGCTCACTTTTTGTTCAAAATAGAACAAACTTAATTATGAAAATGAAACTTCACTCTCTGACCCTTTTCTCTAGAAATACCACCTCTCTCATGTAACTGTTTAACAGTAGTGTTCAACAAGATATTAGAGAATATCTATTTAAAAACTTCCAAATAAGAAAAACAAAAAGCTAACACTGGCTACACCTTGTTGAACCTTTTCAAGGTCAACTCAACTACTCAAGAGTTGAGACTTTTTAATATCTAGGTATAATTTTGTAGTGCATAACGTATAGTTTTTATTGTTTTTAATATTGTTTCTCTGTAGGCTTTGTTTTTAATACTGTTTCTTTGTTTTTTGTAGGCTTCCTGGTTATGACATCAGTGCAAGAAACATTTGAGAAAATAATTCGATCCCTAGGGAAGAAAAAATCACCACTTTGGCAGCAGACTCTAACCAAATTATTTTCAACTATCATTATGTTGTTATTTACAATCTTTCATTTAAAAAGCTGGTACAGATACCGGCTACTTTAAAGTCATTTTTCTTTTTTCATTGCTAAATTATACAATTTTTATGTAACTGTGATTTTTGGTTCAGTATACCATATCTTAATATTTGTTTATGAAAATAACTTTACACACAATTCTATTATAACTTTTTTGACTTTTGTAGTATTTAACGTGTATTCAACTGCTTTGCCAATGTACAGTATGAATTTGTGCAAATAAAACTGAATTGAAATAACTGTGACTACATTTTTTTCTGTAATCATTTACAGATTGTAGTTAGACCCATGTTGACCAAAAGAGGCTTAACATAACAGCATAACTTTTTACCATAGTGGGAATCCAACACAGTGCACGATACAATGAAATAAGAAAAATCTTTTATGAAAATTAATAGTGTAATATTCACTAGTTTTTATAACTTATTACTTTTATTCAATAATAATCATTTAATGGTTTCAATGTAACAACATAATTATAATATTTAATGCACAAGTACAAGCAATACAAATTTATACAGAAAAAAGTATGAAAATAATGGATTATTAGTATCTAAATAAAATATTAATAAGTGACATGGTTAATTAATGCAATCTAGTTCTGTAAAATAAATACACAACCTAGTTCATAAAATTTGTGTTTTTACAATTAGGCCTACTTAGTGTTAGAATTAAAGCATTAAAGGATAGTATAAACAGACTTTGCATATAAAGCTTATAATACAGTTAAACATTTACTGTTTAAATTAGTACAAGTAATAAGGCAAAAAAATTATAATGAATCGAGAAGTTTGAATTCTTCATTAATGCTGACAACATTATAATAGCATATAAATTCAGATATATAGCCTATAAAGGGAATCTTTATTGGTGTCGACAAAAATGAAACAAAGATTGATATAAACACAAGAAGTACAGCTAAATAAGTTAACATTCTGTGAGATAACTACATGTATAATCAGAAAAAATACAATTGCAGCTATGCAGGATGTTCTGCATGATTTACATACAATTATAATATAAATAATTGTGCGTTATGATACACTTAATTAACACAACCAACAACAATAATACAGTAACAAAACATTGTCAGACACGCAAAACAAAGTATAACTATTAGAACCGAAGAGAATGAGGTGTAAGCAACAAGTAGTTAACGAAAAACAATGGACTGCTACATCTAATTCTGTTAAGGGTTTGTTAAGTTACTAAAGTAACACTGAAGTTAGCTACCATTTTTCGTATATTTTACAAAATACCACTGCATAATATTTGCTTAATAATTTATGATACCTGAATAACAAGGAATAGCAGAGGTAATTCCAATCAGAAATGTAAATTAAACCCAAAACACTACTGTTGGTACATCCTGAGCAAGACTATTTATGCATACAGTGTCATTAATGTATTTTAATGGGATAGTTAATGATTGCTATTTTGTAAAATTTTCTTCACACATTTTAAAGAAATATTAGTTTCTCTGGATAAGTTCCTCAGTTCATAAAAAATGATTTACTTGCTGTGCTATAATGAACTACAAGCATCACGTTACATTCAGCTTATAAGCTACACCTAATAACAAGACGCATATCACAGCAAGCACCATTTCTAAATATGTGAACTTTTAAGAGATGATGAGCAATGACACAACCAGACACATGCAATCAATCAAGGTTACTAGTTGATAGTAAGAAAACGAACTGAAAGCACGATGAAAGTAGCATGCTTATAAAACAACAGTGCATACAAAATTTAAAACAACCCTTATATGGACATTTTCGAAATTCAATGTTTTAGTTGCAATTAAAATAAAATTTTTAAAAAATTAAAAGCATCTGTTTCTAAAATTATAATACCGCCTACAGTAGCTGATAGTTTGACACATCTTCTGGCATCAATTTCAAAATTTAGCTTAGCAAAAGCATGTAAACTGACAGTAATTAGCACTAATATTAAATACAACATCAAAACATCATTAGTACAGACCAATTAGCCATAAGCAAAATGAAGCTAAAAGCCTACACTTGTGGCTTTTAATCCATAATTTAGTACCACATCAATGCTTCACATTCAGACGCAAACCTTACACGAAGAGACAAAATGTTAAGGCAGGTTAGCAATAGCTGAAGAAAATACTCAGCATCAACATGAAATAGGTAGCTTGAAGTTAATCAAAAAAGAGAGCGTAAATCACCCAACATCAATGAAATGATAGATTTTTCGTATAAAAAGACAGGAAGAATCCCATAAAACGAAACAACCTTGATAAAAAAATCATCTTTACTAAAATAATTAACAAATTTTTGATTTTTACTGAAACTATATCACTTACAGTAACTGGCTTTACAAAAATAAAACTTTAAAATTCAACTTACTTGGCTTCATAAATAGATGAGAATGCCAAAATGGTAAAACAGGCTTCAGTATTACGGCAACAATGTTAGCTGCTCACTTGTGGTGTCTACCTAGTGTTATGATAATTATTTATTATGTACAATTGCAATCTGAAATAAATACTGAATGTTGAGAGTCATGGTTAAAATTAAAGTTCACAATAGTTTTTAAAGCGACGCATAATTTGCAATAGATGTGCAAGTTATACAAAACTGAAGTTCTGATAAAATTAATTACATGCAATCTGTAATTCTTGAGAAGCAAACTAGATATTATTTAACATAAAGTGTCTAAATTTTGTTCCAATCAAAATAATCAAATATGCTTGCAAATGGAAACAACTCGCATTCTATTTAATGTTTTTCTAACGAATTAATTAAGACTACCCTTTCAACAAATGAAAGTGGCACGAACGGTAAATAAAACAACCTATAATAAAATGTCGATCGATCATTGCACATATGCATCTTTAATATATGACCAAATATAATACACTCCTTGCTAATACTTGTGATTACATTTTACAGTATCAGATATTGCGTCAAGTGTGGAAATTGTCAAATTTTGATGACAATTTTTTTTCCAATTTTTATTATTATTCTTATTTAAATTGACTTCAACAAATAATAACTATGATAAACATGGTGAAGCATTTTATCAAACTGGCATATTTAATAGCTTTGTAAATGTTGAAGTGCAAGTGTAGGCATCTGAAAAAAGTTACCTTTTTTACTTCCCTAAACTACCAAAAAAACACAAAGTGTGGCTGGGGTGTAAGATAGTGACATCTCTTTCAATAGGAAATGTCTACATTGTGCCACTGTGTTCTAAACAATATTTTCAGAGTCACATGAAGATTTCGCCAACTTCTGCTCATGCACTGCCTTGAATTTTTGGTGCTTTTTTTGAGCTAACAAAACCCATGCCGGCGTATCACTAGTACTTTCGGAAGTTGGACTGGTTACTGGTTGTTTTCGAGGTAATTTTGAAGGCTGATTAGGAGGTCTAATTTTTGGTTTCGGAATCACATTGGATTCATCAGTTTTTATAGGTTGTTTAATTGCCCTGGGTATTTCTGAAGGCTTAGCAGCAGGCTTCGGCTGATGTTCATCTGTAGATTCTGAATGTTCGTCAGACGTCTTTGATACAAGCAAACTATTTTGACATTCTGGTATTTGGCTTCCACTTACAGATGGCAGTTTTGTCTGGCGTGGAATTTCAGATGGCTTCATTAACTGTGTAATCACAACTTCTTTCTCTGGCTCTACAGGAGACATTTTTTCATCAAATGAACCCTCCTTGGCAACCGAATCTTTAGCCGATGGTAGTTGCTGATCCTTAACTGAAGATGACTGCTGAGCCATTCTGGAAAAACTTTCATCAAGCGAAGTTTGTCGTGATCTTAAATTTGACGACCTTGTAACTGGAATTGAAGTCTTTTTATCTACTTTTTCATGCCGCAAGGGCAGATTCGACTTTACACTAACTTGAGCTTGAGCAACTTCGGCATCACTAACAGGCTGAGTGTAACTACGTTTCTGCTGTTGGTCTGTCTGAGCAAATGAAGGTAACGATGTTTGAGCCTCCTCAACATCTGCCTTTGGTATAGGTTGAGTAGAACTCCGCTTCGCAGCACTACTAGCAATCTTGTCATCATCGGCTAAGGCAACTGATTTACCGGAACTACTCACTCTATTTGGCTTAGGAACAAGCTGAGGTTTAGCAGAAATAATTCGAGGTTTCTCTGCTTGCCTTGCAGGAGGAGGTTTAGAAGACAGCAGCTGCATTTCAGCCAGCTTTGTTGGTGTGGTGGCATCAGATGGCAGGGCTGCAGATACCTGACCAGCATCCGGTATTAATACTTTTGTCTTGGTGGTCTCGGGTTTTTCTTTTTCTTTCTGCTCGAGCACTAATTGTTCAGGTAATGAAGACTCTGACATACCTAGTTGTTCTTTTTCTGGTAATGGTTCTGCACTTTTAGTATTAGACAATTCTGTTAAAATTTCATCTAGAAAAGATTCAGTTTGATGTAACGATACAGGCGACACATCCAATTTTTCTTCAGCTTTGCTGTCCTCAGTCACGGATTCTGAATGGGTTTTCTCTATTGATAGTTGTTCAGAACTCTGTTTGTCTTCATCTAAGCAAATAGTATCACATTTATTTTCATCACCAATTTTAATCTGGTCATCAATCGATTCTTTTGAACTATCAAAAATAACATGCGTTTTGTCTGCAGTACGTAATATGTAAGTATCAACAATATTTTCAACTTCATCAGATTTCATGGACAATCGAGCAAATACTGATGATAATTCACTAGCTTCTTTAGTTGATGATGGTTCTATTTCGGTTTGTTGCTTATTAGCAGGCTTATGTAATTGCACGCCACCATACATTTTACATTCCGCGTCCTCAAGGACAGTTTCTTTTTTCTCAAGGGTGTCAAGTCTTTTCGAATCTACCATCTTAGTCATTTTAGAAGTAGCTTTTGCTAGTTCTGATTCCCTTTCTTGAGAAACAACATCCTCATGTATAGCTGCTTTGTGATCGCTAATCTTTTCTGCGTGATTAGTCCCACTTGGATCATCTACCAGTTTAGTCTGAGCTGAAGGTTTTGCAGAATAATCCGCAATCTGAATGACTCTAGGAACGGTTTGCAAATTATCGTATTTTTCTTCAGGCCGTTTTTCAAAGTGAGAAAGCTGTTGTTGCTGTACATCAACAGCAAGTCCAGTCAAAGACTGAGATTTGGCACTTTTAATAAGCAAATTTTCAGCAGGTTCCACATCAACTGGCATGCTAGTTTTCTCACGAGATGGCGACTTTGCGCTTTGCGCTCGTCGTACATCAGAACTTTTCCCATCAAGGTTTTTGTGCGTTTGCTTTGCAGTTTCTTCCATTCTGGTTTTTATCAGTGAAGATTTAGGCACTTTAGTTACTTGTTTTTCAATTCTTACCTCGTCTTTTTTCAAGAATCGACTAGACACAGACTTCTCTGCAGGTTCTGACCCACGGATGGCCCAAGATACAGATTCGAGCTGACTGGTAGATTTATGTTTTGTTGTTTTATCAACATTCTCAGTGTCAACATTGTGAATAGGAGAATTTGGCACAGATTTGGATTCACGGGAAGACATGCGGCGAAATGAACGCATCATCCGCGAAAAGAATCCTGCTTCTTCATCCTTATCAGAACTATCAGATTTGTTAAGCTTTTGTTCCTTTTTTGACAGTTTACGCTTGATTCCAGTTTTCTTTTCTTCTTTTTTCTGCTTCTTTAGCTTCTTATTGCTGATCTTTGCTTCTGTGGCAGTGGTGCTTCCAGTGGGTTCTCTTATTTCAACAGACTGCTCCATTGAACTGCCCATTAGACTGCTGGACACCAAAGCTGATTCTTCCTCATTGCCAGAGTCCTCAACAACTTCCGGAGTTGGTGGTAATGGGTCTTCCGGAATTGGCTTAAATGTACGTCGTCTCCTCTGTTTAGGCCGGACAGCTATTTTATGTCGGGCTGCTGTATTACTCAAGTTAGATAAGTGAGTCGGGTCCATGTCAAAATCAATAGCTGCTTCTTCTCTCACTGATACTTCCATTTCATCGACCTCCAAGCTGCCAATACTGAGCAAACTGTTATCACTGCTAGATGCCTTTGAAAAAGAAGACTTTGCATGAACCCCAACAGGATGAACATCACTTGTTGATGACACATTATAAGGTGAGCGAGGCAACCCCTCGTCTTCACTATCACCGGAACTCTGTCTAGATTTCACTCTTTTACTCAGTTCATCTTTTAGTAAGACAGACTGTGCCAAGCCATCCGTGGAACCACTAGGACGAGCGTCAGCATCCTGGGCTGGCGAAAACACACTGTCGTGCGACTGACTTAAGGTAGTGTTCAATGGGGCACTGTTACTCGGTGGAAATGGCTCGTTAGCAAGAGGTTGATCAAGTTCGCTGGTGGACTTTGATTTTTTAGCTACGTGCCTCCCATCTTCCTGTTTTTTCCTTTTGAAAAATTTCTTTACTTTTTTGAAAGGCTGAAAGCTTTTCTTTTCTTTACCTTCCTGTGTGCTAGCATCCTTTGCACTCGTGGATGCTGCATCCTTGCTAGCCATTGTAGTCCGTCAAACCAGGACAGCCTGAAACATAAAAAGTATCATCAAGTAGAAGTCTTAATGTTTAAAAAAACGATGTTCACCTAATAAGTGCACCACACGCTATTGTAGGCTTATGAAGTTAAATGTTGCTTTTCAATTTTTTTTATTGAAACATGTTCAATATTAATGACCATGTTCTTTGTTATTATCTGTACTTTGCAGTTCATAATATTATGCAAAAATATGTATTTAGATAAACAGGTAGATAAATTGTAGGGATGAGAATCAGGTTGTTTCATTGTAGCCTACTTAAAATTCATGGAGTTACCATGCATTACTTTACACGAAACTAGCGATTTTTGCTTTTCAAAAAAAATGAAAATGTCTATTTTTCTTTGAATTTCTTAAATTCTACAAATAACCTTAAAATAAAACTTGCCACTTGTTTCTGTTTTCAAATTTGAACAACAATAAGGGACAACAGCAATATCTGATAAAAAATCTGCTTTGCGACTCAATTAGTACACAATTGCCTGTAGACTCTTGCTAGTGATACCCTGGAATTTCGCTTCCTTTTTTAAATCCAGAAATTGTCACTACATTCTATGTGTTGAGTTTGTAATCATATTCTGCATCTACTATGTAATAGAACTCACTGGAAAATTTGCACAACAGAAAAGTTTTCAATTGGCCTATTACAGTTTATTTTTCAGTTCGTTTTTGTTCTGCCACTTCAAACTTTGCAAGATAACATCAACAATCAGCAAAATATCACTATTTTGAAATCTCATTTTCAGATTAAACAAATGCAGTCATTAAGCTATCAGCCTACCTCAGATTTTAAGTACATGATTTTTTAATTTAAAAATATCTACAGTTTTTGAGATAAAATCATATGCAGTGAGTTTCTGGGAGCTATTCATGTAAATTTTTCATGTTAAACAAAAAAGTACTAATTTAACCGAGGAATGATTTTTTTCATAATTTTTCACTAAGTGGCACTGCCATGACTCAAACTGGAGAGGTTGTCTGCTGACATCTAACTCACATTTGCTGATATCACTGAGTTTACAGAACTGGCAAGATTTAGAATAATAGCATCGTTAAGGAATTTGTTCTGTGTTGATGTCATTGACGGAAGTGCACTGGGGACATGACACAATCGAGGAGAATTCTTTTTCACTCAATCAAAAGAATAGTAAAGGTAGGGCCTCTAAATTCCTGTGATCCCTGAAAATGGACAGAATATGCTGAAATGGCAACTGAAACAAAAACACCAATGAAAAATGGAATTGACCTAATTTCCGACTTTTCCACAAATTTAGTGCATACAAGTGATGGAATTCATTTCAGTTGTTATTTTCCGACAAAACTAAGAAGCTTTTCAGCCTTTCTTGACCTTGCTAGAAGTTCTTCCTGGAATTCTATTCTTTTATGAACTTGCACACCCACTACATCCTTTCACTCTGTTTTTGCATTTGCCATGAGAAGCATGGAAGATTCTTTAGACTGGACTTGCAATATGTCAAAATTTTTTGCATTTATAATAAAAAATTTTTAGGCTCTATCTCTTTTTGGTGTCAATTCAAGTTCATTTAATTCAACTTTAAAACTGGCGATGTTCCATCAAGAAAGAAAGACTATCTGACGATGTTTGCATGTGACAGCTTGGAAAGAATATGCTTATATAAAAATTCATCTAAGAATAGGAATAGAACTCATGTATACGAATTAATTTTTTATTTACAATCTAACATGCATCACATAACTTGATGACAAAAATTATTATAGGGCCAAGCATCTTCTAGTTCTAATTTTTATGGTTGAAGCAGAATTGACAACTCTTTAAAACGGATTTAGAAATGGACAACTGGACGCCTTATTAAGCTTAATGTATAATGTCAGGGAATGTAATGACTGTTCGCTTGTTATTCTTAGCTCTAAAATTCTTTATTGCGATTAAAATACACAGACCCAAGCAAGTCTACTGCGACAAACGATGTACTTATACTTACACTGTTACAGTTACAATAATGTTATACTGTTGATGGTCTGTAGTACAGTTATTATCAATTACTTTAATTACGTTATACAATCATGACTCGGAACAGAATCGAACTATTAAGTATTATAACCTTTATTCAAGTCATTATTATATTGACATAGATGATAAAGTTTATATGTCTTCTTATAATTAATGTATAATAGACCTCGCGTAATACCTTGCGCAATATTTACGCTCTTCCTGATTTAGAGTTATAAGATATCCTCAAAAAAATTCAAAAACGAAATCACGATGAACACAAGACGCTTCTTTTCAAAATATTTACTGAAACAACCCAAACCAGGAATTCAGTTTCTTGCTCCACTGATGATTTCACGTATCGTACACAATCTCGCGAGATGAAATTCTATAAAAAATCAGAAACGGAAATAAACACAAGTCGTAAAACGGAAATTACGACGGGCTTGACTTTAAATGTTTGGGACCAACATAAACATAAACTGTTGAAAATGTAACAATGAAATAACAATAATCGAAATTTTATACATCCAACATCACGTGCCATAAACAACAAAAACATTGACAGCCATATAACTCCTAGCTATTAAAATTTTCATAATTTTTAACTTTTGCATGATTGTATACTGGACTACCGGTTGTGATGTGGAACCTTGTAGTTCGGTCAGTACATTGTAGGTTTGTCAGATGTTGTATTTTGGTGATTTTGTATTTTACTTGTAGTTTATGATAGTAGCATATTGTACTATTTTGCATGAAGCACTAGTTTTATTTCTCATAATACTTATGTTTATACAGTGGCCGCCGCTTATTGTGGACACCTCGGGCCAGCAGTGTATGTCCATATTAAGCGGCCGTCCATATTAAGCGAAGTGACCCATAAAGACCCTTCCCCTTCATTAAAAAAGGCAAAAAACTGTCTGTATCAACTCGTCTCCTGTTTTATTGAAAAAAAGAAGTCAGACGAGTTTGTTTGGCAGGAAACTTTTCTCTCAACCTTGAACGGAAGGAAGTTAGCACAGTTTCGAAGCTCTCAAGGCCACGGCAAACGGCGAACTGACTGATGCAATGACTCACACAGGCAGCAGAGCGGGAAGCTATTTTCAATCACGCACGCAGGCCGTGGTTGGCACAGCTGGTCACGTGCCAAGAATGTTCGCTGTCCATATTAAGCGGCGGTTGTCCATATTAACCGGCGGATTTTATTAGGGGAAAATTCCGTCCCTCGCGAGTTGTCCACAATAACCGGCTGTCCACAATAACCGTGTCCATAATAAGCGGCGGCCACTGTACTCATTTTTAAATTTTTCATATCATCTGTTATTTCTTTATTCTACTGTCACAGGTGGGACACTTTAACAAGCCCTGCGTTCTGATTGTCCCGCTTTTCATTTATACTTGTATATAGACAGATGTGTGAGGCATTTCCTATTCCAGAAATAAAGCAAACATTGAAACGAAATTGTGCTATATGCTCATTGTAGCCTTACTCCCAGTGTTGTTATACGTACATAAATGTTGTTATAAATGTGATGCGTGAAAATAAATTGCTAATGAGTTAACAGTCAGATAGATATTGATCTCTGTGGACGTCATATTTTAATCAGATTCCGATCAGGTGAGAAGAGCACATGATTGTGAGTGTATTTTATTTAGATTCTAATCATTATATTATAACAGCCAATTTCTGATGTCTACATACATTAGATTTTGGTTAGATTCCGCTGTGGCATAACAATCAGAATACTGCATGATGTTCGTGAGTATTACACTTTGATCAGATTCTGACAATTGTATTAATTAAGATAATGCTAAATAAATTTAGGTTCAGATCCATGTACTTAATGCCATGACAATTATATCAGTTAGAATAGTGGAACTTCTGCAAAAATTGCACTTTTAATGCAGTGGTTTTGGCATGCACAAGCTTACGTCAATTTTTTCAATTGTACCCACAACGAGGTTTTTTGGCGGCAGATGATTTAAATTTCTTTTGAATTTTTATTTTTTAAACAAGGCATTTTATCACGTATATTGTTTGGTAATTTCGGTATTTTTATTTGTATAATTATTAAAATGTTATGAATTTTATTTGATGGTTGGTTTTTCCTTTAACACATAATAATTTATAGTTTATTACTTAAATTTAGTTTTCTCTATGTTTGACTTAGTTCATATCTGCACCATAGTTTGAAAATTAACTATGACTGATTGTTATGGTTGGTGATGGTCAGAAGTCTCACAGACATTGACTTTCGGACTGTGGTCGTAGCTAGTGAGCAAGACTGTTCAACGGTCGCAAAGACTGCAAGGACGACGGCTCGTTATTTCCGTACATTCCGTCTTTGCTTTTATTACATGCTTTGTGAACGCACGTACAAAGTGTTTGAGTACGATTTCTTTTTTCCGCGTTTTCTGAGATTCATAAAATCCATTGCTAGCATAGTTATTATTTGTATTACATTGTATTTATCGCTTAATTATTTGTAATACAGGTTTTGCAAACGCTCAAAATGTCTATTGGTGTGCCAATAAAAGTGCTGCATGAAGCCGAAGGGCACATCGTTACATGTGAAACAAATACCGGCGAAATATATAGGGGAAAACTGATTGAAGCTGAAGACAATATGAACTGTCAAATGTCTTCTATTACAGTGACATACAGAGATGGCAGAGTGGCCCAACTGGAAAATGTGTTTATTCGGGGAAGCAAAATTAGATTTATGATTCTGCCCGATATGTTGAAAAATGCTCCCATGTTTAAGAAACAAATGGGTTCAGGGACTGGAAGTGGTGGCGCAGCAGGGAGAGGCAAGTCAGCAATTCTCAGAGCACAAGCAGCCCGTGGTGGTAGAGGTAGAGGCGGAGGAGGCCGTGGTGGTGGTGGTGGTAATATGTATCAACGGCGACGTTAGAATAAATAACAGATTCCATGATCATCACAGTATTTTACATGTTTGCTTTCTCTATTGAAATAGTTGATGTGTCAGCTAATGAACTGAAGAACTAGAGGCATTCATGTTCGTAGTAATGCTTTGTAAGATAGAGCATCTACACTATTCAGCTTGGGATTGTGAGTTATCGTACTCTACAGACGACATTTTTCGAGTCGAACGGTTATTGTATATTTTTCAAACACCGCATTCCTAATAGCAAAGGCTTGTATTGCTCTCCCATTCTTTGAGTTAATTAATGGATTATACAAATTAGTAAATTTGTTAGCATTATTTGTACTCGATCAAAAAATTTTAGCAGCATAATTTCGTACAGTAAAAGTGAAATTTTTACCATTTGAAACATTCATTAATACATAGAACAGATGCTGTTATTAGCATTCAAAAATATTTTGCTGTGTGCCTAGTTAAAAGTTTATGTCATAACTCAAAAGTAAGATTTGCAGCAAATTTTAACATTTAAAAATTTCTCATGATTAAATTTCTCATAATGATTAAGATGTTTTGATAGTGCTGTAAAATTTTTGTGTCTAGTAGAATTTTAAACGTTGTAACCTGTTCAAATGTAGCAACTGGATTTTATTAAAGCTTGTAGTTCAATTTAAAATGCTGTTAAAATGAAAAGTTAAAAAGTGTAGTATATTAACATCTTTTCATGATGTTATTTTGCATTTGCAATTTTTATTTGAAGTAAATGTTTGCAAAGTGAAAAAAGTCAAAGTAGTCGTAAAGAACATTGCTGAATAAATCACATTGCAGAAATTTCAATGGTTGTATTTTGTTGATGACATTGCAGTGATCACTTGCCTCAGTTTGTAAGTTAGCTAAACATTTGGCATTTGTTGTTAGTTTTCTGTCATTCTGTACCAGGCCCATTTTGTTTTTTGTTTATAAACAATAATATCACACTTTAAACAAAAAGCTAATTACCCGTAGGACTTGTAAATTATTTTTTGACGATTGGAAATAATAAAGTTGTAAAAAAACAATTTTTTTGTTTTAGTGGTATGGGGAAGGACAAGGGTGTTCGGTTTAGCGGATTATATCACTGATCTCATGGGTATTGGAATTTATGGATAAAAAGGCAAAAACACTGTTGTAGTTGAGTCTTTCAGACTCGGCATTCATCATCAGTGCTTTTGTGGCTAGTACATCAAATTCTGAAACGAATTTTAAAAACAAAACTTAAAAACAGTTTTCAGTCATGTTCGAGTTTTCATATAAAACGTTGTACCTGTGCAACAAGAAACTTGTTGCAACTGGCTATTTAGTGAATACAGTCAAACTCAAACCTCTTTATACTGCCCACTTTGGGACCGGAAAAAAGTTGTCTTTATAGCAAGTTTGGCATTATAACTAGGTTTGTTAAATTTTGTCAAATCACAAAAGAGTCAGACGAATGCACACAGATTAGACTCCTCAATTTTCACTCTAAAGGTTAATGAATTAAAAGAACATTATAAAATTAATTATTTGTGAATTAATGACTCGCTCAAAATCAGGAATTTTTTATTAAGAACTTTTTGTTTAAGTAATAAACATGTCTTGTACTCAACTACATATATAAAAGACTGTAGTAAGTCAATTGCTGCATTAGAGCTGTCTGTATGCAAAAAGGATTAAGTAATAACTGCAAATTTCTTGCTGGGATTTGCTCGAATGGCTCTAAAAAACAAACTTCACCCATCTTGCTGGTGAAAAAAAGATCCGTGTTTTCTTGTCTGTTTCCATTGTGACTATGGGCCAGTACCTGGTGCATTCATTGTGATTATACTGTACGTTGTAAAGTATAACTCACAAGCAATAAAAAAGACAAAAGCAAAGATTTATTTACCGTCGCTCATTTAACAGATAACATTGCACTAACAGCTATTTCAACATGATGACATGCATAATGAATAACGAAGAATAGGTTTCTCCAATGCTGTATGTTGTCAATGACTTTCATGCGAAATCTTACTTTTTAACATTTTTGTGCTATAGTTTTTGAAATTGCCACAATTTTTTTGGCTGCTGCTAGAAAATACACAAAGAATTCAGGTAATTTGTTTTGATGTATAGTTTCATACTAGAAGTACTGCTACCCAGAGAAGTTGTTTGCAGAATTGTTATCTAGTGTTAAATTTGCTGTGATGCAATCTGCTCCTGTATCATTCAAACAATAATTGTTAAGAATTCCTATGTATTCCAGTGAAATATACGCTATCATTATACAGTGTATTTAGAAAGCTAACAGGCTATTATTTCACGGCGTTTTCTGAAAAATCGTATTGAACAGCTCCTGTTTGCATTTTCATCAGCAACACATTTCAAATCAATGACTTAAATTGATTTTCACATAGTCGCCTATTTTAAATTTTACAACTCCAGTCAGTACAAAATGCCATTGGCAGGTTATGGGAAAATAAGTGTTTTTTTTCTTTTTCAGGTACGATATGAGCCTGCTTGTAGATGCAGATCTATTCAATTAGAAGAAGCTTGAGTTAAGCAGCTTGCTGCTTTATTGACAATTCTGTATCCCTAAATATGTTTATAAAAAGATCTATGCAATGTATCTAATTAAAAAAGATAAAATCGTGTCTGCTGTAAAAACAAATAGGTGGAAAATTTGAGAGGCTAATTTTTAAATAACAATGTTCTTTATTATACATAATACTTCTATACAACCAATGGGTTATCATAACTCTTAACAACCAACATCTATGCAAGGATTTTTAAAGAAGGAATGGAATTTTTAACATAATTGAGTATCTCACTGACTAAACAGAAGTCAGTTGTTGAATTTGCATGTACATTTTTGCACATCGGTAATCTGTTACACTTGAACATAATTACTTTTATTCTGTGGCTTAAGCATAACTATTGTTCAAGATCATAACTAGTTGTTTTACATTTTAAGTTTGTATATAATCACAAATACTTTTGTAAAAAATATTTTCAGTTTTCTCTTACTGTGCTTGTTTAAAATACTTGTTAACTAATGACTAGGCCACATCTATTAGGACTGTTTCCAAACTCATGCTATACATAATATACAAGGTGTGCAGTAACATATGCAAAGAAGGACACAATCAAGAATATTTTGTGCATGTCCATAAATAACGTATGATTATACCTGCTGTATATCACTTCCCCTCACTCGATCACAAATAAATGTGCTTACACATAAACCATACGCTAAAGACTGAAGAGACTTCAAAACAAATTATTTCGTTGTGCATAAGATACCAGGTACACATGTTTACAACCTGAATGTTTCAGAATTCTTGCGATAATTAATAGGTATTCCATATTTACAAGATAAACAAGATGTCTAGTAATAAAAATTTAACAATAAATACATCAGATTTGTGCTGTTATAGCTACAAAGGGTGCTGAATACATTAATGCTAAGAGACTTGACTGATGAGTTATCTCATTACCCTTTAAGATCATTACAAAATTGTGAGATTAAATTTGGGTGCTCTTATTTGGTAACGGCAAGCTTCAAAGGTAATTGTACACAAAAACTTGTGGACTTTACTGTTTTTAACAACTAACTCATAGTTTTTAGTACATTTTCAAACAAAAAGTATATTTGTGCTTTACACTTATCATCAAGAAACAAACATGAAATGGTGAAAGAATAAACATCCCCTGTCGCTGAACAGTAACTTCCCACACTAGTCACCTCTCAGAGATCTACATGACTATCATCACACAGCAAGATTTTTTTGTATGTTAACTAAACTGCTTTCATATACACGATTATTTACAAAACAACACAAGCATATAAAGTATCACTGTCTTCTTCATTAATGTTGCACTTTTTAAAATGCAAACTGAAGAATGAGTTTTTCAAGAATGCACTTTTGGATGAATCTTGTATCATTTTTGTATGTACACAGAGAAATTTCTCTTACATGGGATTCAATCCTTGTTTTTTCAGCCCCCCCAACGTTATATCAATTTATGACATTAACTACTATTACAGCTGTTCGCATTTTGCATCTACGCATTAGAACTCAACAACAGTGCCAACAATTGCCACTTTGCAGCAGTGAAAGACTTTAGTAGTTGCAGTATTGCATGGCAAACACGATCGCTAATACCACACTTTTATCAAATTGTCCAAAGGTAGCTGCTTGCGGAAGACAATATTATTACAGTCGTCCACTAATTCGGGGTACGATTGCACATCACGCAAATAATGCCCAGAATAGCCGGCAACTGACCCTGTGTCTGCAATTTGTTTTTGTTCTGCCTGAGTCCAATGATAAGACCCATAATAACCATTACTAAGCAAGTTCAGTTCTCGTGCCCAGGCTTGACTAATGGCCCACTGCTTTGCGTAGTCCACCACCCTTCTGTGCTCATCAGCCAAACTTGTCCCGTACCTGACGTTTATCACAGAATGGTGGCCCTGCAATCGGACATCTATGTTACTAGATTTACTGTCTACATTTATTTTGTGCACTGTCACATTTACACCATTTTCTAGAGACACATAATCACCATTTAAGGAAAGCTTCCACAAGTCTTCGGCAGCCTGCTTGCCTGCTTCTTTAACAAAGAAATGAGAATCCATACCCTGAATTGTTAAATGAATACCAACTGGATATGTTCCATTCAATAAAACTGTAGAAAATGCTTTTATCTGCTTTTCAGTATTTGGAAGGGTGTTTACAATCGTACGACCATCAACGACTGAAACAATGACACCGTCACCAAAAACAGAGCTTGAGGCAATTTTGGCTTCCGGAATCCCGACATGAAACCCTTCGGTCACTTTGGATTCAGGTACGGTGTTGTACTGTTCTATGTTGTTTGTAAATGTACGCAAGGAGCATTCTAATCCAGTTGTGAGTTGAAGAGAATTAGATACAACGTTGTCCATTGAGCTAATGTCTAACACAGACGGTTTCACTAAATTCTCCATGTCATAGCCAAACTTTGACAACCATTTCTTTAGATCTGAAAAATGCATTGTGCTGTTTCTTTTAAGTGATAAATTATAGGAAAAACGAATCAGTAAACACTGTGTTTACTAACAGAATAATGTAGTTTGACACATATAGTCATAACAAAGCTAATAGCAAATTTACATAAAAACAAATGTTTGTTTGTTAAACCATCCAAGACTCTATTCTATCCATTTTTAGTCTTTAAATTTATTGTAAAGTTCTGAAAGAATTCTGGAGTATTTTTTCAGTTATTCTAATATTCACTGAACAGAAAACTGTGTCTGAAAAGACAAAAGAGTAAATTAAATGTTCTGTTTTTTATGGAACCTTTCAATTGAGTGTGCAATAACGAACTTTGACTTATTAGCGAAAGCAATATGCTTATGATGGAGCACATCCCAAGAAGTTACGAATAAAATCAAGTAGTAACTAATAGACAAGTACAACAACTTTATGTACAATTTTTTGTACAAAAGTTGTAAAATTTCTTTGCCTGTTAAGAAAACTAATAATCAAAGCACAGAGAGAAACAGTCAATTTTTTAAAGTGACTGGCAGAACTTACCATTTAAATAGTAATGAGATGTTTTGTCCTCATTCACTGGGTTACCCTTCATGAATCTGTACAGGTTAGCCAGTTGTGGGTCACGCGAGATAGCATCCCAATCTACATGTGGTGTCAACCATCTGCCAGTCATCGGGTCATACGGACGACCTCCAATAAAAACAAGCTGTGATGTCAGATCTTGAATGCTTCCCAAAAATCCCAGTGGCAGTTGGAATGTTGGATTGGTGTCTTGAGTAATCTGGAAATAGTAAATTTACTTATCATTCTCTGTTATGTTTACAATCTTTAATAACATATGAACATTTAATTGCTTTTTTAAATGTAACAGTGCTTCCTCATTAAAGTTGTGGTTTGTAGTTTTTTGACTAACCGACTCTCATAATTTGCAAAACTTCACAGGCAGGCAAAACGATTCTCCAGTTAAATATCTGAGAGAGCACTGTAAGCCTTACCAGTAGAGCCTTGGGAACTCAAGTAGTGCCTCATGAGCATACCCTTCTGATTTATTTTAGACAGTTTTGGATGCCTTTTTATAGCTAAATGTTGAGAAATTCTTCAAAGCACTGCTGATTATACTTTTGCAACCTTAGTATTATGAATGAAATTGTTAAATCATTTAGCCAATAACTATACTTATATTAACTCGACTTCTTGGGTTGAGAAACTGACTAGGTTCGCATGAGTCTGGATTAATAATAAGGGTGTTATGCTCTATGATTGCAACATTTCATCATGTGTTATACTGTTAATTTGATTGAGTATGTTAAACTATTAGATTTACCTGTCCGTACGGGGATGTAACAATTTCTTTGACAACATTCAGACTGGAACTAAATATCGCTTGAGGTGTTCCCATATGATCAGATGCCACGTAGTAATCAACTTCATCAATTTGAAGAGCAAACACACGACCAAAATTGTTGTAAAATAGGACAGTGACCTGTAACAAGAAAGTTTATTTATTCGATTTGGCAGAGATAAATGAATTTTTCTTGCATTGTTTACAGTTAATCAATGCACTCAGAATAAATTACGAAGTAAAAAAGGTGGATACAAAATCTGCTGGTATTTGCACTTAAATTTTATATCAATGATCTGCCCAATCTGACTAAGTTGCTAAACTTGTCGAATTTGCTAGGGGTTTTATATAAAAAGCAATGCTGGTAAACGATGTCATTCCTATCCTATTTTGTACTAGGTGTTCTACACTTGGCTTGCGCACGAGTAGGTTAGATTCAACTCATAAAATGTTCATAGAAAGTAAATCTTTGTAATTCTGTATGTCCTTGCTGAATGATGCTCCAGTCAAGAAGCAAGTACCAGTGGTCAGTCAGGAAGCAAAAGCATTATAATAATTGTACTGTCTTAATTACTAGCACGTTTCTAAAACAGAATAACACAACATGCACTGTTTTAATGCTTTAAAGTAGGCAAAAATGTTGTTGATAAAATAAAAATAGGCTTTGAGCAAAGTGCAGAAATCGTTAAAATGAAATGTGCATCATTAAGTGTCAAATATTCAGCATCGTTAGAACGAAAATGCTAAACGGGGGTCTTTAAGCGAGGACTTACTGTTTGTGATGATGATGGTAATTGTATATTTTCACCTACCTGAGAGTTACTATTGTTGTAAAAGTGTGAAACCCGATTAGGATGTACCAAATCAGCATAAAAATACTGCACTGTATCTCCGAGATGGTCTCTTCTTGCTGTTAACCTATTCTGAGTATCATAGTAGTACCAAATGTCGTACGTTCCAGTTTTTGTTGCATAAATCAGCTGACCATGCGAGTTGTATTGGAACTTCTCTGTACCTCTCTGTATCACAAACCCATCCGCGTCAGTACTATACGTTGTTTCACCTGCTATCTGGATCTGATCTTTGGTGTTGTAAGCCAGTCCTATCTGTTTCTCATGTTGTCGAATGCCTATCAGATTTCCATTGACATCATACGTGTACTTCCACACCAAACCGTCGTTAATCCATACTTCTACTAACATCGAGTCAACATTATACACGTATTTCGTAATGGTCACTTCATTGTTGGAGCCGATGACAGACTTGACTTCTTTCACTCTATCCATGCTATCATACTGGTACTCCGATGCATACAGTAACAAGTTCTTATGCTTGTAAGTGACCATTTTCTCCCGAATATTTGTATCAACTTGCCTAGAGATCACAATGTGCCCATCTGTGATGATGGTTTGACTATGGCCCATATGAGCCACCTGGAACTTGCCTATGATGTCAGGTGTACCACTATCTCGACTGCAAACAGAAAAAAACAATAAATTTTGTTTTTATCCTGTACTGCAGCTGGAAGGTATTACATTAATTTTATAATTATCAGAAGAACTTCTTATCGAGTAAATTTATTGTGGCACTAGAACAATCAGATGATGTGTTAATTTCTCAATTACTGTACGTATTCTTAAATATGTGAACATTTATCAAATTTGTTATGAATACATACATTATTGCAACTGTAAGTTATTCAAATAAGAACTATAACATAATCATTCAATATTCTGAATACTAATATTAAAAAACGATTAGTTTATAATCTCTTACCGATATGTTGTCGTTAGTGGTGGCAATAAACGTCCTTCGAGTTCAACAGCAATTTCCGTTATTCTAAAGCTGCTATCATACTGATACCGAAATTTGACTTCTGTCCAAAGAGTTCTGCCACCAAATCTAAATTATTTTTACAAACATAACATTCAGAAGAATTGCAGCAATAGAAAATATATACCTTCTGAATACACGTGCAATCTGAATGTCTTTTTCTCTTATTTCTATTTATACAGAATAAGAGGAAAATTAAAAATATTTGTAAGCTACTATTACTATTACATTTATCTAAAAAGTACGATTTGAAAAAAATTGATGGGGCTACATTTAACCACATATAATTCAAGATATGAACACATATACATAGATAAAAATATGAGCCATAATAGAGCTCATTCATAAGCTATTGTTTGATAGCACAAGTTAATGTTTATATTATTATCATTGATACGTTACCTATATTTCATTTCTGTTACCAATATGCCACTGTGTTCAAAGTCTGTTACAGCATCAAATTCCTGGCTCATCTGGTGAATGGACTTGACGAGGCCACTAACTTCATCGTAGTCGTACTTTACAACAGTATTATCGTAAATGATTTCAGATAGTTTTAACTGATCGTTGTAGCGATACACTACCCTCTTTTGATTACTCGGGTAAACCGTCAGCAATGGTCTTCCATTGTCACCAAAATCTTCGATGAAAGGAACGTAAGTTTGAGGAGCAGTGTAAAGTTTTCTAATGTAACCCAACGAATACAGAACTTGGAATAGATGTATGGACTTGCTAGGCATAGTTACTTGGTTCAAGTTTCCATATTGGTCGTAGTTCATGCTGTATAGTTCTCTGCTGGGTAGGATCAGTTTTGTGGGCTGAAACAAAGATAGAAATTAGTAAGCTACTGTTTGATATTTCAGCACTGAAATCACATAAAAAATTATTATGAGCTATGAAAATAATTTACCTGCATGTTGTCTCCATAAGAAAACGAAAGTTGTTCCATGCCACTATATTTAATGTGCGTCAACCGACCTGTTCGATCATAGCCATATTCTTCATAGACATTGCCATGCCTCCATTCAGCTAGTCGTCCTGCTGTATTATAGCTCATATTAACAGGCGACCATCCTTCAATAGCGGGCATGAATGCAGTGGGCTGTCCAGCAGGATTGTAAGAAATTTCCAAAAGCTTTTCTTGGTCTTTATTATAGATAGCTTCATTGCCAGTTTCACGGTTGTATTCGACTGTGAGAACATTGTCTCCATTCTGTTTAAGACGTCGTCCAATTTGTGACACTTGTTTTTGTTCACCGCGTCCTTCTCGGCGCAGGTAGTATCGCCACTCTATTCTATTATGCAAGTCATGAGCAACTGTAACCTGAACACAAATAATAAAATGATTGTAATGAATTATATCTTTTCTTGACCTTAATTTTAGCTGAAGTTTTTATAGCAGAAGTTTCAAATTTTTAGTAGAAAATCATAAAAAACATTTGCATTTTGGGTGCATTTAAATGTTTTAGTACTATACATAGAAGGCTACTAAACTATGATACAGTGTTTGACTTGTTATACCTGGTTTCAATCCTGGATCAAGAAAAGATCCAATTTCTGTGACTTTTTACTGAAGCTTAAGATATGCTTAGATATTATGTACAAATTTTTCTCAGTTGTCACTTTCCTTTTCTTACCTTTCGTTTGACAGGAACAGTGTACTGATTACCAAGTAATGGATGGTTACCAGATTCCAAAGTAACATCAAAATTTCCTCTATTTTTAATTGCAGTCTCTTTGCCATTCAAGGTTATTATGGTATTTCTCAAGATACCGATGGATTTTTGTAACCTGTTTGGTTGTGTCACGATTTCTCCATACGGCTTTCCAGTTATTGCCACTCTCACAACACGCCCCCTGGTTTCCAGATCTCCTGTTAGAACAACGTTATTTCCAGTCGGTTGTATAACTTGTGTTAATCTGCCATTGTCATCATAATCAAAGAAAGAAGTTTGATGCTCTGAAACCGACTTTGCTTTCATCAGACCTGTAATACCTTCATACAAGTACATGAACTCTTTTCGGCTATAGGAAATACTTTTGAGAAACCCCATGTGTGACAAACTGATTTCCATTCGTTGTCCGCTAGAAGTTTCAATGCTGTTAACAACTCCGCTGTAGTCTCGATAGATTGACACCTTGTTCTGGCTACTATCTGTGATGCGACTTAGCTTGCCATAACTAGAGTTAACATTGTAGGAAAATGTGTAGATGGTTTTCTCGGTGACAGTGTTTTTTGTAAAAATATGTTGCCCAAAACGATTAAAGACGTAAACTTCATGTGCTTCGGGATGATGAACTTCGTATAAGCCCAGTCGATTTACTTGTGGGATCATGGCTCTAATTGAACGAATGCGTAAATTTCCAAGGTCAGATATATGAACTGTTCCATCTGGTGTAACTGTGATGGCAGCTGGTGTATTGAAAGATGCTCCAATGGCTGTAGTGTCTCCGCTGTTGTAGCAAATGCATGCCGGGTCTCGACAGTCACAACGAGATCTTCCGCCAGCAAATACTGATATTGTACCATCAGTGGACACTTTCCTGATCTGAAAAAATAAAGTATCATTATGAAACAAAATTAATTGCTGAAAAATCTTAAACAGTGTTAAAATGTACTGTAATACAGCATTACAGAAAATTAACACCAGTGATGCACCAAACATTTACATTTTATAACCACTCAATGCAATGATCTCTCTTGAGATTTTTTTTTGCAGCACTGACAAAACAGGTGCACAGTCTCACTCCAATATCATGCAAGAATAATGTTGGAAATCTGGTTTTGATCAAAACTATTAGCACAAGTTAACACAAAACAATTAAAACAATTAACACCAAACAACATTACCACTCATCATTTTCATCTTATCATGGCGGCATTGCAAATATTGACCAAGTGGTGTCACTGTTAAACAAAGTATTACCTGATGTACAGTCTGTTCATCTGTTTCTGCAACGTACAGGTCTCCAGATGGAGAAAATGCCATTGCTCGCACAGAAGCCAGTGTCACATGTTCTGCTAATGACATTTCAAATTGGTCATTCGTTTGACAATGCATAGGAATTCCTACGACTATTCTAACATAGCCATTCGGCGTTAACATAAAAACTGAGTTCTCATCTTGTACATAGATATTATCATCAAGCGGGCTGACAGAAACTTGTGTAGGCCATTGAAACTGAACCTGTAAATGTGAAAAATTTGATAGTTTTATAACATTCGACGAGAAACTATAGTACCAAAATATAACAAGTTACCAGCTTACAATTATTTACATAACTTATAATGTTGTGATGCATGTAATTTGGGTTCTAATCATGTATAGTAAGTATAAACAGTTTACCTCATCAAAGGTTATCGGTCCACTGCAGGGAACTCTACTCCAGCTTCCAGAGTACTGATGTTTTCCAACTAATGTTACTATGTGACCTGTTTTATTTACCATTCTGATAGTCATGCCATCAGCAAAATACAAGTTCCCATCTTTGTCAAAGGCCAAACCTGTACAGTATAACATGGTATGATTAAAAAACAATCTCGTTTCTATTGCACCATGCATCTTATACACAGTTTCATTGTTTGAAATATTACTGCAGCAGCAGCTGTGCAATTTTACAGCGTCTTTTTCTAGTTTTCACATTGTTGTATAAAACTCAAATCTTTAGCTTCAATCAAATGTGGCTACCATTCTGGGCTCATTTATCCATTAAAATCTTCTCAGCCTTTTCAGTTGTTGTACTTCTTGCTGCCACTGTCCTGGCAGCACATGTTGGTCCTGCACTTTTTACAGGCTCTAATTTTTCACTATTTTTATTAACAGTTTTAACAGGTTTATAGGTGTCTGGTTACTGGTATCTACTGTTTTCTGTGCAGCATCCTGATGCTTCAAAAGGTCCTAAGTTTTTGCTTATAAGAATATACATTTTCTTTTCTGTTTTTAAAATGCCGGGTAATTTTATGGAAAGATATTTCTGAAACGTTTTCTTCCAGAACCATAAACTGAAGTGAGATGAATTCAGGTAATTTTATGTGTGTATGTGAAGTAAGAGACAATTTCTCTGGATAATTATACCTTTACACAGGAAAGCAATGAATTCATCAGGGTTAGTTGTCCAACTTATTACCCAGATTAGGCGGCACGTTTATAAATGTAAGAGTTTATAAAAATGCGAGTGCAATAAATGAAATTTGTGCTTAAAAAGCAAGGCCAGAAAACATTGTGAGAACGAATCATTTATTGTTAAGTCACAAAAAGGCTTCAAAAAATGGGATACTTAAAACAAAACAACACTTTTAGAGTCCTTAAACAAACCCACTATACAAAGGGAGTCCCCTTAAAGGAGGATGTACTGCAAATATATAAATTTTACCCTTTGGTCTAGTAAGTTTTGCATTGACAGCCAGTCCTCCATCCCCGCAGTTATCACTGTCTCCAGGTAGACATTGAATGCGACTTCCTACGGCAATTTCATAGTTGTCACGCACGTTCATGATGCTCCGTAGTGTGATCACTCTCATAATTATTCTTTGTTGTGGGTCAGACACATACAAGTCTCCAGTAAGTGGGTGAATGGCTAAGTAGTACTGATAAGGTTGACTGTCAGCACTGAAAAATAAAACATTGATAATTTGAGTAACTAAACACCAGTAAACAATCACATTAAATTTTCAGTGTTTGCTTATTTGATTATGATAATGTGATTTAAATTACCTTAATTCTAAAACAGTAAACACTTGTCCTTCAGGCGTGAGTCTTCGGATTAGGTTAAAATCTCCAATGAAGAGGCTACCATCCGGACCACTGGTCAATGCCATAGCTGCCATCAGAGTCACATCCTCAACTGATCCACTACAATGAGTGCAGTCTAGAGGACGCCTTTGTCCAGTTCCAACATAAGTGTAGAGAGATTGTGGTTGATTTCGTAAATATGTGTTGGTCCCGTCACCCTTATACAAAATACCTGCAAGACATTGCTATAGTTAATTGGTAGTTTAAGAACAGCATAATATGTCACAATGTTAAAAAGATTTTTGAATAATCAAACATAAATAGAAATAGCTTGTCAATCATTTGTAGAACAAAAACAGAATTTACCTTCTCTAATGTTATATCGATGGTGCACGTCCAAATTCCAACCTCCGATTTCTGATATTTCTATGTCATATCCACTTAAACTGGATGTTTGCAAATCCCAAAATATTTCGTCACAATCTCTGTACTCATAGCCAATTGCAACTATAAAAAATATATGTACGTATTAGCTTTTTTGGATGTAAAGGTCATCAAATGTATGAAAAGTACAATAACGGATGTACTAAAATCGGATAGTATACTCATACTATAAACATTGGCATTTTTTACTTTTGTATTGAAAGGCAACTACATACCCTTGGCGTTCACTACACCATACACTCTTTGTCGATACACGTTCCTGCGATTCCAAGAATAAGTAAATTTTAGAGAAGGCTCAGCCTCAAGGGTAGTTTTAAATGTGACTCCCTCAACCTAAAACAATGAATAAGTTATAACAATCACAAGTTTTCTTAATTATTTTTAACAATTTTGCATTACACACAAAGTATGTCTTTGCTGCCTTTATTATTGAAAAAGTTTATACTTATCATAAACTTGCAACTGGGAACTCAAGTTCACAGCTTTTCTAATAGAGTAACTATGTTGGTAAGTACTAACTAGTCGTATGTTAATATTAATAATTAGTTTAGTACCTCTACATTCACATGGATTAATTGCAATGTCTTTGGCATTTGTTCTGGTGTCAATTTCATCAGAAGGGTCGACATGTAGCCAGACATCTTACTACTGTGATAGACCAGGTTTAATCGTGTGCCAGGTAGTGAAATACTTTCTTGTAATACCTGCAAAGTGAAACATCTTAAAGTGCACATTTTGTTAATCAATATACATGCTTATATGATGATAGATTGTAAACCGAGAAAATGTTTAAGAAGCTATGTTGACCATTAAATACAATCACATTACCTGCGACTCTGTGAGAATAGCACTTTCTTCTGAGCAACCTCCTTGATGAGAAGACTGCCAGGTAGACACAACCATTGGCTTCATTAAGCTGTAGTCATGGACATGACATCTCTCATTACTACGAACTGATATCACACCGGCAGAAGCAAAATTTGTTTGTGATAATTCAACAGGTGGTAGTGTTACGATTTGGTTCCATGGTACCATGATAGTTGCTTCAGCTGAAGAATATGGCACACGCATAAAATTCAGAGTGATAGCAGCACCACCATTGACGAGAAGATCAAACCTGAAATTATAAATATTGTTGAGTTATGGGGCTCTGCATTTCTGAAGAAAAGTGTTTAATGCAAAGCAAAGCGATAAGAAGTTAAAATAGTTATCAAAAACCATTAAGCTTAAAAGTCTGTAAGTAACACTATAAAATGAACCATAAATGCAAAATTAGCGAAAATTTACTCTGGTACAAACCGATTTTGGCAATTATTATTATTATAAGTTTTTATTAAACCTGTATTTGCAGGCATACAATTTACAACATATTAATTTGATTACAAAATACAAAACCACATTATACTGAGTTAGTTCATAAAATGAATTTACAAAATCACATGTTTTTCACTGTCAAATTCTTTAGTAATTTCACTAGTTCAAAGCTTCACTAATTTAGTTTAAAATTTTTAAATGAAGATTTACATACATATGCAACTTACAGACATGTACGATAAAAAAATTCTCTAGAGTCTTCATGCGCACCATTAATTTGCTTAATCTTGAATTTGGGATGTGGGGTAGCAGATAAAATCATCTTTTATAAGATTAATAAATGCTACTAATAGAATTTCATTTCGTCTGACGTCAAATTTGGCGACAGCATAAATGGAAATGATGAAGTTTTCAATTCTTACCTTCCATCCTGCCGAGTTAACGTGAATCCAAAAAGAGGTTCAGCAGCCACGCTTACTCTAACACCTATGACCGGTGAACCATGCTGATTACGTACATAGCCGACAATGACTGCTACCCTGCTTGCATTAAAAACGCTTTGGTGAGCATAACTCTGAACGCTACCGTCTTCCACCAGAAACTTGGTACGATCGTAAAAGGAAGCCGTTATACTTGGAGGCTGCCGTCGAAGTAAAACTTCATCGGGATCGGCAGCTGTGGAGCATGTGACAGTTTCCAAACAAGCACTTTGACTACAACACTCAGTGTCCTCACAGTCAGTCAAGCCATCTAGAAAACGTCAACTCATGAAAATAACTATAGCAATTACATACATTCTCAAAACTGATTATGACGAGTTTATATAGTTATACGCCATTTAGACCATCACAAATTAAGTCTTGAAAACAATTACAGTGTTTGTTTTCATTTTATATATACACATACATTTTAAAGGATTTAGACATGGCAAACATTGGCGTACACTCTTTCAAAGTATTCTTCAGTTTTCATTTTCTTTTTTCCCACATACTGTGATTTTCTTAAGGCATATTTTGCAATTTATTTTGTAAAAGTGTTTCTTACCACCATCATTATCAACTCGATCCGAACAGTGATGTTCCAGAGGAATACTGCAGTCATCGCCATCCCAGTTACTGTGACAATTGCACTGCCATTTCTCTTCTAATTTTGTACATGCACCATGGCCATTGCAGCCATTAGGACAGCCATCTGTAAAAAAGAATTTATTTAAATACGCCACAAAGTAACTTTTTTAGTTGTATACTGATTTATGATTAGCAAGAATGCATTTGTTAGTTTTACAGTTATAAGAAACGTATTGTACCTAGAAGACAGTATTTGCCATGCCAGCCAGTGTGACAAATGCAGGTGCCATTTTCACAGGTACCGTGACTTGCACATCGATAATCACACAGTTGCAGGTTGCATATGTTTCCTTTCCAACCGTCATCACAGTGACATCTTCCGGAATGACATCGACCGTGTTCGCCACAATCTACGCTGCACTTTTCTATAGAAAATGCATTTATAAGACTATGTAATAATAATAATGTGACCCAAAGACATTACGGAAATGACACATAATGCCGAAGCATACAATGGTTATTCATGATATTTCTACATCATTGTAAAATTATCAAGAGTTTTTTTTAGTTAAGAGTTGCAAAATTAATAGTACATGCACCACAACTATCATATGATACAAGATTTAATCATACTCATTTTCAATATTTTTATTCTCATTTTCTAACGGAAACTCTATATATTTCAATAAGTGTACCTTCAGAACAATCTGGTCCTGTCCAGTGTGAATCGCAAATGCATATGTCCAAGTCTTTATGGTACGTTCCATGATTGGAACACTCTTTCTTACAAATTGTTACAGTATCGACTAAACTACAGTCGATGCCACGATATCCGTGATGACATAAGCAACTACCATTTATGCATAAACCATGACCAGAACAATCAGGAGTTGAACAATCAGCTGAAAAGTATAAGTGCTTATTATATAGTCGAGTACATAATGTATTGGTCATAAGGTTCATTCAGAATTTTAGGAGATTGGATATCTTATGCATTTTTGGAAAGTTAAAGATCTGCCTTAACCTAAAAATAATCTTTCATTTTTTTTTCAAAATCAGCTTGGCAGTCATCTTGCATTCTCATAATGGCAGTTTCAAAAATAATGATTTTTTATGATATATTGAATTTACATTCACTGCAAGAGCAGTTAATTCTCCAATTCCAGTGGTTAACTCTTTCCTTATTAGCAAGACAAAGCAATCTATATAAAAGGGCAAAAGGGGCCGGGATGATGGGGGCAGGGTGGGGCTGTATAGGCTAGCAGGCTGACCAGGAGATACCTCTCTCTCTCTCTTTATACAGAAGCGTGCAATACAAAAAAAATACCAGTTACCTAATACGGGTTTAAATGTCATAGTCTCCATTAATATACATGCCATTGCAACAATAACAATGGAAAAAATTATACTACATTATCTGGCTACGAGTCAACCTTTACTAAATTAAACTAAAAGCGAAACTTGCATGATGGCTGCAACTGAAACAAAACCAAACGTACATTGTGAATCTATACCATGCAGCAAAAAAGAAGAACTAAAATATAACAATAGGGATATTCAAGATTTAGTTTGAAGATTTAGTCAAAATGAATATCTGGCATGTAAAGCATTTAGTTACTCGTTTACTGTATTTCTTTTTCTGTCTATCTGCCTGGTTATGCCAGTTTGAATGCTATTAAATTTGTTGTCATGGAATCCATTTTGTGAATATGTTATTTATGGCACCCACTTAGCTTTGTTATAGGATGAGTCTTATTATAAAAATGAGACTAATTCTATTGTGATGTCACAATGTAAAAATTAGCTGAAAACTTATTACATGAACATGAACAAGATTGAGATTGGCTTCACGGCAAAAGTAATCTGTTTATAAAGTTACATTATAACTAAATAACCTAAAAATGCAAGCAACAAAATTTCCACAAAAGCTGAAAAATTGTTTTGACATCACATACCAACATATTAATAACCTCTCTAGGGTTTACTTTTCAAGGTCTAACTTCATGAAAAACAAAAATGTTTCTGCTCTTACGCTCTTCACAGTTTTCTCCCTTGAATCCACGGTGACAAATGCATTTGCCATCCTGACAACGACCATTACCACTGCACTTTGGATCAAAACATTCATCTGCTGGAATGTTACAGTCTAAGCCTTTCCAAGAAGAATGACATTGACATCTTCCTTCTTTGTACATGCCATTGCCGTTACAAACCAGTGGGCAAACACCTGTAGATAAAAATTTCAATAAATGCACTCTTTCCCGTTTGTTACTCAAGATTTTTTCAAATTCAAAGAAGATACGAATTCTAATTTTTAATAAGAGAGAAATTTGTTTATCAGTCTAGACAGTAACCATGGCAACAAATATTATGTCCGTAGGTTCATAACATGATTAGCATAACAAAATCAACATATGATTTAGTCACAAACATTAGGTTCACTTACTTTGAGAACAGTCTGCACCAGTATACCCTGTAAAACATTTACACGTTCCTTGCTCACATCTTCCTCGTCCTCCACAATCATTTAAACAGCCACCCTCCATTGTATCTACCGTAAAAACAGTTTACAAAATCTTAGAATACTATGAATTAAGAATCACGGTGCTGTAACTCACACTATACATTTCACTGAACTAAAAATACAGTTTACTGCAACTGAATACTATAGCAAAAGTGCAGTTTAATTTAGCTTACCATCTCTTGCTGTCATGAATGTAATTTTCTCCGGCTTGTCCCTGTCGTTGTATACAGACAAATACCATATGCTCTTGTCCAGGTATTGAACAAACGCAGAACTAACTTTTGGCTCAGCAGCTCTCTAAAATAATCCATATTTGTATTAAAAATAAAAATTTTGCATTTGATAAAAAGATTAGTAACTTTACACACAACTACAATAAAGAAAATTATGGTATTTCAAAAGTGGATAAAAAGAGTGAAATTTCACCTGAATATTTTGACATGACAAATCTAACTGGATAACAAATTAAGAAACTTAAAACATGATCTGGAAGCTTTTATGTCTGATGTCAGCAAAGAAAAGAATTACACTGCAACTACTAATTTTTGACAAATGTAATTAACAAAGTAGTAAAAGAAACTCTTTAGGGATGTCAGTGTAATGACCATGAAACCCTTTTTGTTTATGCACCTGCAACTTTTTGACTCTGAGTAATTTTCTAAATTAAGCTGAAGCAACAAAAAGCAGTATTCATTTGAAATTGTAGTTAATTATCATATGGCTGCTTGATGTTCAGCTCTTTCGTATAAAACACATATTAATTTAATCAGTATTGCGGCAGCCCTAGTATTCAGACATATATGTATTTAAATTATATAGTAGCAAACAATGATAATAATCAAATACATTATGTCAGCAACAAAATCTACCTTGTATCTGTTTGCCATTTTTGCTCCGTTCATAATTTCAACAAAGTCATACTGTGTGTGACTTGGTGCCATGCCACGGCGTCCATATATGCCTAGCCTGGCATCTTGTGAAATTGTGAAATTAAATCTGTAAAATGAAAATGTTACAGTTATATCAATTACCAATAAACTTTTTGAAGAAATCTTTATTTAAATGTCGAAATGTAGGAAAGTTTTTTCCTGATCACAATCAATGCCATTGAGTTGTGATAATAGAAAAAAACTGAAAAAGTGTACTTCTAATAAGTGCCCGCTGTGGATGTAGAATGTATAAAATAACCTTTCTGCTTCTCAACAGAAAGAATTGTATAACAATTTGTAATAACTTGCTCATTTGATACCATTAAAGCATATTTAGGGCGTAAATCAAATAATTGTGATTATACAAGTAGTCGACTTAGGATTGCATACAAATGACTCTAGCTGATTGGTCGAAAAATGACTCGGACCCATATATTCAAGTGGTGTGCACCTACATATAAGATGTGTGTGTATGTGCCCTAAGCATTGTAGCACATATGGATGATTTTACTGAAATGAATATTGATTTAAAATTAATTTGCTAAAAATAGAGGGAAATATGAGCTATGATTAGTCTTACACAATGAATTAATTAAGTTGCATAGGTCGTAAACCAACAGTATTATAACTACATAATCTTATTGACTTGTGATGTTGTAATAATATGAAAACTAAAAAATGACATCGTAACAGACAAAGCAAATTTAATTTTGGTTACGCATGAGGTATAACCGTGACATTTTTTGAATTATTTACCTTACGTAAGTGTCATCATTGAGCTGGAATTGAGTTCGTAACCAACCATTAGGTGGGATTGTAGGCGAAAGATGATTTCCAACTTGGAATACGACTGGAATTTCTGTGGGGTTTCTGGTTGGCACCTGAAATGTATGAATCAACTATTGGTTAAATGATTTTCACTCTAATTTGAAGAGCAGTTCAGTTTTTAATGAAACTAAGAACAAATTTGTGACGACTGAAAATATTCATTTAGTTATTCTTGACCAATAGCTATTTGATTTAGGTGTAATTGGCAATGTAACTAAAATTAATGTATTTATTTCAGGCAAGGAGCTCAGACATTATGATAAATCACATACTGGAATGTAGCGAGTTGGAGCAGGCCTTGATAAGTCTCTATCATAAGAGTTGCCCGAAACAGACTTAAACCCGCCATCTTCATGGTAAGTTGGTCCACTTTCTTCACTATGTATTTCTTCTTGGGCATGGCTCATCGCTAGCATTGCTAAAAATGTTTAAAATGTTTTTAATGTTTGAATTTAGGTATGTTGTGCAAATGTACTAGGATGAAAAGTTTCTGTAGTATGTTTTGCTTGTTTATTATGTCAGAGGTTAATGGATTTAATTCACAAATATTAGAACAGTACAAAACCTTTTAAGCATTTAAGATGTACTTAAAATTTTGAAATTCATATAACAATTATTTCCTGTTATATGAAAATTAAACATTTTCTGAAATAAATTTGACTTACCGCCAAGATAGGATACCACAGCCAATAAAACTATACAGGCAGTGATAAATATTATAGCAGCACACTTCCATGTACATTTTCTTTCTTTTTTAAACCTGAAATATTGAATTATTTTATGTGAACTTATCCTTGGCTAAGTTCGATAAATTTCCGATATTACTTTATTTTTTAAGTAAATCAAAATAAATTTGCTAAAATTGAAAGGCATATGGCATCAGTACTGCAATACAACATAGTTATTTTCTAATAATTATGGCCACTGCTATTAATAAATATATCCACGTAAGACCATAAATAAAATCAATTATACAAAAGATGAGGCATGCAGTCGGTCTTTTATAATTATATTTATTGTGGTGGTTCTGAATTTAATTGGTATTTATGAATGTGCAACTGTACGACAAATTCTATAATAAATTCATTAGGAAATGTTGTATAATTGAAACCAAATTTGATTTGTCGGCATTTTGCCGGAAAGTGTGTTTTGCAAATTAGATTCATTTGAAAAATTGAATTAATGAAACACTGCATGAGAGTGCAAAAAGCTTTCTGCTGTATGTATGGCTTCACCAATGTAGCAGGCAAAGTCTAAGAGAAAGAACCCATGAAACTAATAATGACAGAATCACTATTGATTTTATAAACTGAGCTTTAACACACCACTATGTAAAGGTACTAGAAAGTTGTGTCACAGTTCACATGAAATTTTGTGACAAATGTACCGTATGTCCCAGAAGACTGGAATGAATCGGTTTCCTGATATAATTCCAGATTTCTGGGATACTCGGTGTTATAAAATTCTTGGATTATTTTCAATCAACAGTCAAATTTAGAGGAAGAAAGGCTCCGAAAAACAGATAAATTAGGATTCAAGCCCATAAACCTTGTGGCATTAGACCATTATTATCACGCGAGTTGCCATGCCTGAATTATCAATCAGTATGCAATCAGTCAAAACCACCTACCCGTAGTAAGCACAAACTGCCATGTAACTTACCTGTAACTTCCACCAGATAGTCTATTCTGGTTTCCTGTCCGAAGATTGTTTCGAATTGGCATTGAAAATGGAGACACTGGTACAGTAGTATTTGCAGGGAAATATGGAGGCCTAAAAGTAACAAATCCACAATCAGTAAGCATTTGTACTGTACAATAAATAATGGATACCTTTAATTATTGTTTAATACTGCACTGCTGTAAACTTTGATGCTACAACTTATTTTGTTATTTAGTTTATAGTTTAATTATTGGCTGACTATTGATGCATGCATGGCAGGAAACCGTAAGGCTAACACTCATTTCCGTGACAAAATTAATGCTTTAATAGTTTAGTATGTTGAGGGAGATCGCTTTTGCAGTAAAAACAAAAGTTGAATCACTTTTTAGAGCAGCTGACGATATTATGTAATGTTATGAATACGCATCAAGATTTTCGGGAAAAATAGCTGGTCATTTGGGAATAAGAGTTCTTCTTTGCAATGACCCGCCAGCTGTCGTGATTCAGCTTACAATTATTTAGTTGAAGAAACTTCTCAAATATTTCTGAACATCAGCAAGATGCTTGTCATCAGAGATCCAGCAGGCCACATAAACAGTGCGCAGAGCAAAGCGCAGCTCCGGAAAACAGAGCTGCATGTTTTGAAATCTCATACGATTATGCCAAGCAGGTGCCTCGCAGTAAAGATAAACATTCCTCAATCAGAATCGATGGTCTGTGTCTAGTTTGCGGACAACCCTCAATTTGTCCTGCTCGTAAATGGCTTTTCTAGATTGACATAAAATGTGTAATATTGTAAACAAAGCATTTAGGCATACTGGCTATCACTGTCCAGTTATAATAACGTTGCAAATGTATGGGCAACAAATTTTGCAAGATTCAGCATTAAATTTGAAGAGCATCAAGGCAACACAATAACACTGAATGTGAATCTAAAGTAAAAGCTCGGCCTAACCCCAACGTTTTCAGCAAAAGTTCAAGGAACATCTTCTGAAACAATATTTTGTCCGATTGGTAAAATAACCGAGCAACCACGTGGTAACTGGGCGATTTTGCCGTAAATTTTCCTGAGTGCGCCACGTCAAACTGCTTTTAAAAGCAGATAGATGCGACTTTTTAAACCCATTAGATAAGCAAACCGGAGTGTACTTTTGAGTGCAAAGGTTCCAAACAATGCCAGCAAAACTTAAATTTTCTCAGATTAGCTGGCAACTAACGATATCATTAATTAGTTACATTATGACTGTGATTGTCAGAGTGTTTATAAGTTCTGTTATGTTGAATAGTAGCTGAGCTGTCAGAGCACATGAGTACTAACCCCATGTTTTGGGTTCAAATCTCAACTAGTTCACAAATTTTCAACATCTCCTTTATTTTTCCACCTTATTACAAACAATGGGTAATAATTGTTAAAATAAACTGCAGTGGTTTATAAACATTTTGCCAATCACAGTCATAATATCACTAATTAATGGGAGAATGTTTCCACTGTATTATTCAAACATACCACACAGAATTAAGATACTGTAATTATATTATTTTGCAACTCATTTAACATGAATTACATGAACTCATGTCTAGCTTCGAGTGACACTAGGTTTTAACCGGCACTGCCACCCACAATATTTGACTTAGAATATGGTACAGCAGAACAAAAATCTCTCACAGCACATGAAGACTTCAACTAATGAATATTAAATATAAATTTTGCGTGCCTGTCTGGATCTAAATCCGGAGTTCCATGACTGTTTAGACTCCTCATGTTTCTTGGAGCTGGTGGTAAATAACCAGTAGGAATCACATTTTCATTATGCCCCGGACTCAACGGTGGCTTCGATATGTCTAAAAGTAAAAAAAAATATGATTACAACTATAAATTAAATTGCAAGTCACAAACATAAACATTCAGTACTTAGGAAATAATTTGAATTATAATGTTAATGATTACACTAGTTTTGATAAAAAGTAAAATAGTATATTTTTAATGTTATTATCTGTGGCACGTAGTGCTATTTGTAGGCTAATATCATGAATTCCAGGAAAAGCACTGTGAATCATGTATTTTACTGAAGCTCACTCAGTTATTAAATAGATTCTAAGTAACTTTCTTCCGTCAAAAGGTCAAAGCCATAAGGCACGCCAAAACATTCCAGGTCACGTTTACTTAAGTAACGAAACTCGAATTAAATCCTCATAATCGGCGAATGTTACTGTTGACAGTCAGAAATTTTGTGTTTATAAACAATTGTGGAAGTTCATCATAATTTATTTTCTTTGCTATCTAAACAGCATATCCAATGGCTTCATTAAACAGACAGGTCAATAATGCCTTCATGTAAGCAACCCTTAATCACAGTGGTAGGGGTTGGGTTCTATATTTAGGATAAATAATAACAGCTTCTGTTGGGAAGGAGTAAAATAATAAACTATAATCATAGCATTTAGTTGGTATGTTCTCTCTAATATTAGATATGCACAGAATCACCAGAAGAACTAGAACACCAAGGATAATGATATTACAACAGTACACTGCAAGCTTTATTTCAGATAGTGTATTATTTAGCAATAAGTATTAGCTCAAGTTGTGACCTCAATGTTATATAAAGCTACACAGAATAGGTTACAATTAACCCTTTCAGTCCCAAATTATTTTTTTAATAAGAAAAAAATGTTTGGCTTGGTACTTTTGTTCAGTATGTCCATCTTGTTTACACATAATAATAATTTTTTTCTACCTGTGCCAGCGTGCTTAATATAGCCTGTATCCCACGGGATACATTGGGATTCAATGGAAGCATAAAATGTGCTTCATTTTGCAAATGCTGATAATTTTTTAAAGTATTTAAGCATTTATTATGCATGCTATGCTGATCTGTACAAAGTCGTCTCTAAAGTACTGTACCTTGCACAGTTTTTTATGCTATGTAGACTTTCTAGTTTGCCATTTTATCACCATTTTTAGTCTATTGTTATTGGCTTAAATCAAAATACCTATTAACAGATCAAATAACTGTCAGTTTTAAAATTTTATTAATTTTAAAGGCAGAAAATATTCCCTTATCCCACGGGATACAGCGGGTACGAAAGGGTTAATATACTTTACAACGTTTTGGTGAGTTGTTAAACATTTTACACAGTTCAAGACACTTATTTAATAAGAACAAGTTTGTTAGGAATTAATCAACTGCAAACTTGCTAGGGAAAGTAAATTATAACCAAAGCATGTTAGTCTAGGAATAAACGAACCCACATGTGATGTAGATTGGTTTAATAAAGACAAGCAAAAAAGACAATGGTAAATAAAGAACAGTAAAAAAACTGGTAAAAACGTCAGTCTATAAAGAAAAATGATGGCAACGTAGACATGGTAATGGAGATAATAACAAACAAGGCAATAGCAAAAAACTGCACAAAAGATAAACGTAAACATAACAGTAATTCACATCTTTTACTTTTTACTTAATTTTTCCTGGTAGCTTTTACTTTTCCCTTTTTACGCACACCAAAATATTGCACACCTAATCAATTTGCAACTACGTGAGCAGTGTTGAAAATTGTAGGGTGCTTTAAGTATTAGCATGTATTAAACAAAGCACAGCCACTACAAGCCAAACGTAAATCAGAAAATTGCACAGAAGCTGTATTAAATTAGAAAGTTTACACCTTATCTGAAAGCTTTAACCTTGAAGTCTTGCACGTTGAACCCAAGAGTTTTTTATTTCCATGTAGCTGTGCTAACGATTACATCACAGAGGTAATCTGACTTTTCAAACTGACAGTTCACAACATAAACTACGCTAGAGGTCCAAAGTGAGGATGTTAATACAGTAGAGTGACTAAGCAACCTACTTAATGTGGGATAGTGAGAGCAATGGGGATCGAGACAAAAATTAGAGCATTGTATGATGTTAGTCTACAGGTTAGATGCTTCAGCTTGCAAAGAATATAGCAACATACAAGGCAGAGCCATGCAATACCTGGAGGGAAAAACACATTTCCTGAGCTGGTTTTGATAAGAAAAGCTGGTTCAAACGATCTCGCACTCCCACCGCTACCCGTATTGTCACCCTCATCATGCACGGCACCATTTTCATGCATAGTACCTTTCTGATCGCTGTTTGGCACCATGTTACTTGGTCGTAATGCCGGACACTGTCCCGGATTTCTTGGCGGTAACACAGGAGGTAAGCGGGGATTGTTCAGCGGACTTTGCAGTGATAGGGGAGATTTGCGTTCAACTGTGGACGGGTCTATATACTCTGAAATAAAAATCAATAATTTTAGAAACGTGACAAAAATAACAACGAGAATAATCACCCTATTGTTATGTTTTTGCTTTACACTTTTATTGATGATTTGGACATTTTTACGAAAAAATTAGGTTTTTCTTACCAGGCTGCATAGAACGATACTCCAGAGTTGCTGCAGCATGAAATTAGAAAACAGTGGCAATAAACAAAAAATGTCTATTTAAAATTTGCTGAGTAAAATAAACTGCAGAATAACATACAGTATAAAAATATTCAGAAATAAGTAATGTTTTGTAGACATCTTTTAGGTTGTGCAATCCATTCTACAGTGTAATAGCAAAGTGATCTGATCATTCAACAGTCTCTTTGAAAATTGCCATTCACATTGATAAAATCAGACAAAAGACATGGTAAATTTTAATTGCTACATTTATTCAAGCAAGACAATATGTCAAGCAAATGTAGGTAGAAATGATACTGGAAAAAGGGCACAAATAGAAAAGTAGAAAAAATGGCACACGTGTAAAAGTAAAATGCACACGTGGGAAGCAGACTTGCGCCAATCAAGAACATGATTTTTTATAGGAAAAACATAAAACAAAGACGAACAGGCAAACATACAAAAATAAACCTATACAAATAAATAATTTTTATACAGACTAATGAAAAAAGCAAAATATTTTGCTCGTAAAAATTAATAAAATTATAATCTACAGTGCACGAATAAGTTACTTACTATTTGTTTACAATTCTTCGACCCTTTTCACCCTTTTATGGCATTTATATACCGTAAAGTTGATTATAAGGCTGTACACAAGCAAAGATTATAGACAGCTTTCATAGCTTTACACAGCGAGGGTTCCTTAACATGGAACCTGACTAACTCATAGTCATTCGTCCTAGCAGAAGCATTTATTATGTCACCCTATTTTGTAGCCACGTTCCTCCTCTTTCGAGAGAGAGATATAACATTCTGGCATTAAAAATATGATCCCCTTAGCAGAAGTAAAAATAATTAAAATAATTATCTCTAAGAATAATCTAACCCTAACTCATTTTTATTAAACGTATTATTGTTTTCTGTTTTCCACTTGTGCTCTTTTGTCTGTACCATTGTTTCCTTGTGCAATATCAGTCATCTCAACAAAAACTGATACCTGCTCAATGGCTGGTATGGTGTAACGGTATCTTATTGATGCTGAGAAAACAGAAGCAGCAGAAAAATGTTGTTCGTAAGGAGACGAAGCCAAATTTACTTTTAACATGTACAGAGTTGTTACAGTACAGTGTTTTTCTGTTCCTGAGTATGTGAGAATTTGGACCTGAATAACTTCTGATAGGGTGAAATGCAACTATTTCTAAGCCAGTCTTGGATCACAAGAATTTTAAAATATCAATAATAGAACAGGTCAGGGTTAAACTTATTTTGGCCCACGCTACAAAGTTTTAAAATAGGTCGGCAAAAAGCGCGTATCACGTTGCCTGTTTATTTGTGGCATCTTCCCAGGAATATTTAAAATTCTTTTGCACGGCAGTTTACACTAGTTAGTAATCTGCATTCACTTCTGTTATAGGTCTTTTTTTATAATTTTGGTTATTAATTTTTGTGAAATATAACTCGTACACTCATGAATAAGAAGGAAGTAGGTATTTTACTATTTTGTGTCCTATATTAAAAGGCCTACTGACAAGATTTAACATTCTATCAAGAATCTAATTGAATAACAATGACTCAGGACCTCCCAGACGGAAAGCGGACGTATTACCACTAGACTATACTGTCTGGTCATAGCCGCAAGCCTCTTGTACCAAAATGAGATATTCAGTTAAGGTATGTTTTTCAATCAAATTCCACACAACTTGACAAACTACTTGTAGCGCATTATTAAAAATTTGTCCCACAATGCACTTCATTCAATGAAGCAATTTTCGCGTCTCAATCAAGAACAAATCAAATTTTGCAATCTGGTATTATGAAATTTTTCTTGTTATTATCCACAGTAATGAATTTACTGCTCGGGGAGATTGTTACAGCCTGAAACAACCTATCTGCATTCTATTAAAATTCCGGAGCTGCTACTGCTACATTAGAGAAACATGATACGAAGAAAAATGCAAAATTTATATGCAAATGTGCTCAATCCAAGTTATTGTTTATGTCAATGTTTAATTCTACTATGAGTTGCATCGTATAGGAATCATATTTTACTGAATTTACCGTGCTGTGTTACATCATCTTGCTCCACCGCCCTCCTTCCATCTTCATCCGTGTAGGAGAGGCTGGAAGCAGAACTGGACACGGATTCGCCGTGCCTGTTCCACGTCCTCTCCTGCATCCTCAGCGGTGACAACGGATTGTCGGTGTCGACATCCCCTTCAGAACCGCTCAAGTAGTTATGTAGATTCGTGACAGCCTGATCAAGATTCTCCAGAGGTGAATTTGGATGTTTTGGTTTATTAATATCTGAAAAAAATGCGAGTAAATTCAGTTCACTATGTCAACATTCATGTTATCAATCAGTAAACAATAAATATTGACCGCAAATTAATTAGCTATAATCTAGCGTCAAGATTTGTTACTAATGATCGTAACAAACCCACAACCGTGAAACCAAACTTGAAAACAGATAGTGAGAAAAAGCTGGAGCATAGCCTAGATTTGAACCAGGGACGTTCTGATTACAAAACGTGCTTTAAGGCAAAAATGCTGAATTGGCTAGTCAGCTGTAAGAGATGAACCTCGGACTGTCATGATTGCTGGGGAATAGTGATTACCCTATTTTGGTGTCTGCTTTTTCACCATGTAAATAACAAATGATGTTATGCAATAATGGCAGGATAAATATGGAGCATAAAAAAGACAAGTGGATAAATGAAAAAAAAACAGTAAGGGCAGAAATTGAAAAATGTGAAAAAGTCGTGCACATGATCTCATATGTTTCTTTGATACAAAAACTTTCAATAACAAAAAATAAGTGATTGCCCTTAATAACCGTAACCTTAACTGATATCTTATCAAATGTGTCATTTTACCCCATTTTTCATTTGCGACTTTTTTTGTCTGCCCCTTTACTTGTGCCCGTTTCACACTTTGTAATGCAGCGAAATTACGAAATGATCTAGTTTTACTGTACAGTACACTTACAGTTATAACGACTTAGCAGCCTGTTTCAAAGTTCTTGAACAAGATGTGTATTTGAACAACACGAATACGTTGCTGGAGTTCGTTGCCGTAAATATGTGAAACGGCTCATGAAAATACAGTTGAAATAGAACTGAGCATACCGTATGAAGCGTCAACTTGGACGATCCTTAAGAAAGGCAGTAGATGAAAAGCGCTAGTTTTATGGCTCGTAAATAATAGATAAACGAAGTAAGCGGCGTCCATAAAACCGCAACAAATTATTATCTCTTTGATGAGTATAATCGGGAATTAAAAAGTGGCATTATCGAAAAGTTTCAGTTCCATCATAAATCTTACAGGTTTTAAATGGCTAGTGCAAAGAATTACAATCTGCCTGTAGTTATAATGGCGCTGGTTGCATTATTAGGTTCAGTGAAACAAGGCAAGATAATGGCTGCAACGATGATGACAATCAACAACAGAAATGGAGTCCCAGCAGGACTTTTTTAGGTGCGCAATACATGTACGCCCCTACGTTTCATCTAGTTGCTTATAAATACAATATACCAGTAAGGTAATTTATTTTTAATTCGCGATTCTATTTAAGAGAATCCATACGCTGATGTCCTCTTTACGTTTGGTCACATCATTGAATAACTCCTATACTGTACTATAGGTTGAAGCTTGGAAGATAAACATTTGGAGTACGGGCTCAGACAATGGTGTTTAAGGGCCTGGGTCAGCAATCAAAATGTGAAAAATAGGTCAAACTGCTTTGCTCAGTCACACCTGATTACACCGGATCAGGCATAATCAAGTGATAAATAGGTTAGGCTCGCGGATTTGGTTTAAATCTACCCAGTTGTACCTTGGTCCCTGAATGACTGAACCGCCTGCAATTTTAATAATTCTCCACAACTAGCATACTTTACACAGCCATGTATAACGAAGCCCATTGAAAACTGCAGCAATGAAGTATTTTGCACGGTTTATCAAGAGCTATAGTGCGTGCGTTCATGCTTCAATTACTTCTCTTTTCGACCAGCGTCCCCGCCGTTCTTAGAGGTTTCAGAAGCCAAGGAAAATCTATTATATCTTCAGTCTTAACGTGCGAAGATTGTCATGTACATGATTAAACCAGCAGTTTTACTGAGTTGGCAAATCTCAGAAATAAATTCTCGTAATTTCACGCGGTGCGGAATGGCACGCACGCGCTGAGTTTTTCTGAAGGTCGTTTAATGAAAACGAGGAGGCGACGGATTTACAGCAACATAGTAATGCGCAGTGAAATTTATTATTCTAGCCAAATCACTTTGAACAGTACTAAAACTTTACTGTGTAATCAACTGAAACCAAAAACGTCATCTAGCAAAGACGTTCAAAACATTCAAAGTTGTGTTATGCTACCAGTTCACCATTTATCGAAGTTTTACTCAACGAATTCAGGTAAAAAGTCACAGACAAAAGTCGCAGGAAAAAATCACAGTAAAAAAGAAATAACCGTAACCCTAACGCTAACCCTGACCCCTACCCCCTAATCCGAATCTTAACCCCAAGATATGAACAAAACGTGATTTTTTTCATATATGTATAATGTCATCATATATAAATAGTGTTGTCTGTCAATATGGACGAGTCATGTATTTCCAGTTAACTGATTTACAATATTTTTGTTTTATTACTTTATCTGTTTATGGTACTTGAATAAACTGTGACTGACTTGAATATTTTTGTTTGATTACCTGACTCTTTCCTACCAATTGTGACTATTCCTGTGACTTTGTTAGCGGTCATCAGGCTGATTATAATTATCAGTGTTTGAAAAATGACTTATGAAAAACGCCATATTGACGATAATGTAATTAAAATTTAACTATAAATTTTAATTATAATAATAATTTAAACTATTCAGAATGTCGAAACAAATCCAAAATATTAACTTCTAAAGGGGAAGAAAAGGGATGGCTCTAAAGTATGGGTCTAAAATCTGTTTGAAAGGCATGTAACTGAGAAAGAAAATTCTTAATAACTTAGAATGTTACTGACGTCACTGTTTCACTATCCCAGTGTGCACCAAAAAACGTTACTGATCTAAAATATTACTAATTTTATTGGCAAGATAAAGCAATTTATACTTTTGTTTAGTTAGTGAAGTGCACGGTACGAATGTTTTGATTATTTTTCCGAATTTTATGAAATGTTATCTGATCTTGTTTAAGGAGTCATCGCGGGAGTTTAAGTTTTATTAGAGTTTAAGTACAAGCTCTGTGGGCAAAGAAACAGTATGTAGTTGATATAAAATTTCAAGACGAAATATTTTAGCTTCATATAAGTAAACAGTTTCTTAATTATCCTTTAATCCAAACCCCATCGAAGAAATCCCAATTTCCCATTTCTTTTCTCCTTCTAGTCTAGTTTAGACTTTAAAATTTAATAAAATTTCATTAGTCCATGTCATTATTAATTGGTAATCTTGAAATTAATACTACGAATACTCATCTCGAGCCAAATTATAAAGAAGACAATTTTGATGATTTCGTTGAAATTGGTTAACAAAACTTCACAATTCGTTCACAGCTGTGAAAACGCCAAGTTAACTTACCGCTTTCTTTCTTTATTTTGGTTTCTCGGAAATTAGTAAGAAATGAACCGACAAACGCCCCTGTAAGCACTTGCCGCCATGTGTAAACATTTACTCCAGACAAGTTGTTTCTGTTTAATTTTGCATTCAGTATTCACTATTTCACGTAAACTTTACAAATGTCGGCACGTTTATGTTTCGTGTCCACTTTAAACCACAAAGCAAAGCGAGTAGAATTATTGAATCGCGTAGATACTAAAAAGGAGTATTAAAGCAACAATAGAGAACAAAATGCATCAATGTAGTAAGTGTATTAGCCTACGTAGCAAAGGCAGTTATGATGGCTAGCATTATGCACTTTTTAGGCCCCTGCAACTACCGAGTCTGTTTCTCAAAAGCAACAACAGAAAATTTTGCTTTGCAAAATTGTATCAGTGTCGGTAGTCTTTGGGTCAGCATTTGTACAAGTTTTTTTTATTTCACTGGATGGACCATACCGAAGCAAAAGTCTACGTGTTGCTTCTGCTATGTTACCAGGAAAGCGCATGTTCTGGGTTCAAACTCATTAGTTGACTCACAATTTTCAGCGCTTCGTAAGCATGTTGATTCTCTTAATGTGAGCACGTTACATAGAATGATATCATATACAAGATCAAAAATCTTACATCTATTTGAAAATCAGAATATGGATTCTATGCCAAAACATCTTGTATAACAATAAATATTAACTCCAGCTTTTGAAATGTAACAACAAACTATCGACTGCATGACGTCAGGAGTGGTATCTGTGAGATATTTTTTGTGCGAAACGACAACCGTTAACATTCCTGTAAACTATACACGCTTAGCACTCAGACACAAACTGGTTTCAATTTGTCTTGACTGTGCTTCATTTAAAAGCCAAAGATACACAAACTGGCTTAAACGAGATAATCCGAAGAGTTAAAGAGGCAAGCGATCAATTTAAATGGTTCGCAAAGCAACAAATTAGTTTTTATCGTGGATTTGCGTCATTGGAAATGTGATATACCACTCTGTTAGCAACTATCGTGCAGAAGATGCGAAATTATTGCACACTGATTTGTCAATACATTCCCATCTCCACAGGCATAATTAGGCTTCGTACTGTAAAATATTTCAACAAACTGAGAATGAAATGCTAATGAAAGCGTATTGCACGGCGATATGTAGGCGGAAAGAACCTTAACGAAGTTAACTGCCGTTCTATGATAGAAAAGTCATGAAATAATTTCAACGTGCTAACCGTTTTCAGCAGTTTCTTAACTTTTGCATTTTCTTGTGCGTAAGTTTCGCCCATTTGTGTCAATTTCTTGGCAATGGACAGTGAACAATTTCTGATAGTTGTAGTTACCAACCAGCATGCTCAGTGTCATAAATTTCAATCACATTTTGTTCTTGTAACAAATAAAAATAAGTTTCACGTTTGGTAACAGCCTCTATTAGTTTAATTATGTATACTTGAACGAAAATTTACAAATTTTGCTGTTAATTGATATAATTAAATGCACATTTATAAGGTGAGCATAAGGTTAAATCGTATACCTTAAGTTAAACTTATAAATCTTTGGGAAGGTGTTAAGTCGGAATGACGAAAGCAGATGGAACGAAACAGTGAGTGTAAAGTGTAAATACATCTATTTCCAATGTCCACTGACGTTATGGCACCTGACAACCACTATACATAATCCATGGCAGATTGTTGCATTAGCACTGACCTTGATTTCTTCCAGACTTCCACAACTTCTGGGAAATAGGAGACGAAAACCAACCGAGAAGAAAATGGATTTTGCCTGATCGTTTTGTTGAACCCTGCTGACCCTTTTTGCGCGGATTCTTACACTTAGGTGGTAAGGAAACGTTTTGTAAATCACTGTGCACTTTCTTTTCTCGGTGTGGGGATTGCATTTCAAAATAAGATTTGAGATAAGAATTCGAAAACTTCTGTACGGAGAGGAAACTTTTCTTCAGGCGGCTTCACATAATTGTCAGTATTTTCTCAGCTTAGTAGATGTTCTCGTTTAAGTATGTGACACTTCCGTGCTCAAGTATAATTATTTTGGGCGTGAGACTGACTTCCTGTGAGATGCATGCCTATTTGCGCAAGCAGACGCACAAGCTGCAAGGCAGTAGGTATTACTTCACATATTATTAAATAGGGAATTTCAATTCACACTTTTATTTCAGACAAAATCCATATAAAACACATCTTGCAGACAGAGTGGGGCAGGGGCTCAGAAGTATAGACAAAAAAACTTAGGATTGCGTGAGGAGCCGAGATAAGAGCCAAAGTGCAAAATAGGGCAAACTGCTCAGTCACACATGACTAAACTGCACTGGACCAGGAATAGTGTAATGATAATTAGTTATGAGCTGTGTCACACATCTCGAATTAATAATCTCTAGTTTTGGCGAGGAAATCACATTGCACCAGGCATGGTCAAGTGATAAACACTGTCATGCTCGCGAATTTGGAATTGAATTCAATCAGTCTTATTGCAGATTTATCTAATAATGATAGCGAACTTATTTCATACATGTACCATTTAATACATCGCGCATGTCTAGGAGTAATTCCATATAATAAGACCATATCTAGCAAATCTATAAATTCGACTCACATTTATTTCCGGGAGCAAACACACTACTATTGTATCAAAAACTGCCTATTTGGAAGTCCCTTTTCTGGAAGCTCATTGAGCAAATACAGGAAGGTGAGAAATTTGTTTCAAACTTGAATAGTTAATAGAAATTGCAAGCACGTGACGTCTTCTCCATAATAGCTCAAGGGCTTAACCGGATTACCAACACTGCAAAAGACTTTTCTGCAAAGTGCTGCAAATCCGATAAGTAAATATACTGTATGAAACATGCCTCAATATTTCGCGATAACTCTAATAACTGCGGGACTAGAATCGAAACCCCGCTCAACTGGACAAAAGCGTTTTCATAAAAAAATTGCCACCGTATTTAATACTTGAGGAGACATCATCGCAGAAGCTTGTTATGATATACAGGGCCATCCAGAATTTTCCCCATTTTAACTCGTACTCGTAGCCATCATCGTGTAGCTGTTCTCCTCTTTCCACAACACTATAAATTTCTCTCCAAGTCCCCACTAACCCCCACCACGACGTTGTACTGCATGATGTTCCCCTAAGAACGCCATAGAAAGGTCATTCTTGTTACTCATTGTCGGAATTCTGTACGCAAAAAGTCATAGCAGCGCTTGGTGGGTGTCTTGAAGGGAAATTTATAGATCTCTGGAAAGAGGAGAAACAGGGTTATATGGTGATGTGGCGTTCTTTTATAAACGCTTCTATCTTGAAACGTGTTACGAGATACGAGTTAAGAGATACAATAACTAAGATACGAGTTAATTTCAAAACTTGCATATCTGCTTAAATACTTTGTGCAGCTACGTTGAGTAGATGTTTGATATTATTTGAAAACCGTCGGATATACATCGATTACGTAAATTTTTCATGTAAAAATTTGATTTTCAGAAACAAATATCTATGCCTGCCTGCCTGTCTGTCTGTCGTGTCTGTATATCCTGCAAAAAATCCTTTCCTGTAAAAAATGTAAGTGTTGTTTCTCTGTAATTGGCAAACCAGAACAAGAGGAAACTGCTCTGTATTTTTAGTTAAAATACTACATTCAAAACTTTTTTATCCCACTTTGTCAGTTTACTTTGATAATGAAAAGGACTACATTTATCCATGTTTGTTATGTTTTGTTGTAACAAAAAATGTACACTAAATGACCTCAATGATAGGTTTTTGAGACATTGAGCTGTGATGAGTCAGAATATCCCAGTTGGCGTAAAATTTTATTAATTGTTAATTACATATATAAACCGTTGAAACATGGCTTATCACAGTTCACCATTTAAATAGCCTTTAAAAATAACTACGCAAAAATATGTGCAACGTGTGGAAAAACTACATCATAATAATTATAGTTACTGCGCTATATTTAATTCTAACTGTCTAATTAAGATTTTGTGTCTCAATGAGACTTTGTTATAATATTCAACTCACCATTCATTGTTTGTACATGTCGATTTGGTCTTCCTCTAGAAACCTCCTCTGGTGTGAACTGCTCATTATTCTCATCTCCAGAAGAGCTGTCTCCTTGATGATTCAACTCTTTGCTTCTCTGTCGCCTCATTCTGGCATGCGTAGCGGGCGCTTGCCTCCAGTTAGATCCTTCAAACCAGTGCTGGGGTCCGTCCATAAGTTTGGATTTACTCTGGCTATTTTAGCATCTTTGACAGTGAAATTTTGTAAGGTTTTACGTAATGACTGCCTCACAGGCTAATTAAGGATCCACAATCAACCAATCACAAGTTTTTGTGCATGTAAACTGAAAGAAAAATAAAACATTACTGTTGTTGTTCACGAAATGCGTAAATACCATTACACTTATATCTTATTTTTTCATAGCTGACAAGGAAAATAGATTTCGGTACATTCTTTTGTGCTTATAATACATTTTAGTAGCTGGTTATTTAATTAAGCAGTCCTAATTAATTAGGGGATTCCTACAAATTTTGGCTAAAGTTCACAATTCCCCACACACCAGAAATCAGTTCGTTAAGTGGATTAGGATTAGAGTTAGGATTAGTGTTAGAGTTAGGGTTAGGGTATTTAAATTGTGTGGGAATTGTAACTATTTCCCAAATTTTTTACCAAAATAATTGAATTTGACAATACTTTGGCACCACGCAAATCATTTCAGAGTAAAAAATATTTCTTGTGAATCATTAGGATTTCTTCTAGGTATCCAAATTTCGGGATATTTACGCAAACTCGCTCGTTCCTTTAAAAAAAACTTGGCAGTTGACCAGGCACGATTCACCCGTCTTCATTCATCCTGGTAGTCAAGAGTAGTTCTAATACAGGAAATTCCAGCATTGGAATAACAGCGAGTGCACAATTAATGCACCACAAGCGTCCACTTTTGATTGAATTAACCACAACATAGATCACCGCAAAGACGGCATGTCAGAAAGCTCGTCACTGCCTCACTAAGTAACATGATACAAAAGTGTAAACTTAACTCATACTCGCATGTTTGTAGTGGGTACATTCCGACAAACACGCAGCTGGTTGTCAGACATCGAAGTGTACTGACCAGTGGTCAGCCGTATGAAATACTACGAATGCCCGCTGAGCGGACAGTCTTTAATGGGTTAGACACACAGACCATGGAATAACAGAACTCCGAAATTGATTGTGACTTGCAAGGGGTAAATAAACTTTACTTCTGACATTCGCTAAAACAAATAAATTTCTTACTGCAACAGGCTAAAACGATACTGCCTTTAATTCCAAAGTAAATTAGCCTGATGGAAAAACATATTATAGAAAATAGTTACTGTATTCACGCCTTTGACGCACTCCAGAATGGCAGAACCTCCTACCAGGCTTGACTTATGATAGCCTTTATGGGTACATTGATGAAACTAAAGGTGAAAACACTTGACTGGTAAAGTGTGTGGCACGTCAGTCAAGTAGAATCCTACAGACAATCAATCACCAGCAGTGCAAGGCTATAGTTGCTTGAGTGTAACCACATTATAAGACATTCAGCAAAATGCGCATGGCTTGTCAAGAGGCTTAAGGTTTGCGTGAAATGGCAGCAAATCCTCAGACTTGCTCTAGAATTCGTCTAGGTTGAAATATGGGGTTTAAGTAGAAGCTTGAGCAGAGGATTTCTTAATATAACTGTGCAACAATTCCGCATGAAATTATAACTTCGTTAAACTGCGCAACTTTTCCGCATATAACTTTGATAGCCAGTACATAATTACTTTATAAAAATAAATAACAACTCATCCAAGGGTGTCCAGAAAAAACGTTCCCCCAAACCAGCTCGTAGCTCTTCATCCTGGTAAAGGGATTTGTAAAACAGATCTACGTCATCATATAGCACGCGTTTTTCTCTTCCCAACCAGCTATAAGTTTTGGCCCAAGACCAAATGGTGCTAGAGAATTTTTTGTGAACTGTGTTGCACTTGAGCCGGGAAAATGATCTCCAAAATGGCCGTTTTTCTGTTCATTGTCGTGTAGAAAAAACGCTCTAGCGGCGTTTGGTCTTTAAGGAAAATGATAGCCCTTTGGAAAGAGGACAAACTGGGCTATATACGGTGACGCAGGTCTCTTTTACAGACGCCTCTGTCGGGATGAAGAGTTACGAGTTAATATGGGGGAACGTTTCTTACTAGACGATCGTTTGGGAGAAGTACTTCAAGTACACCATTTTTACATATATTTACGTTAATAATTGTTGGCTTCTGCCACATTAAGAGAAAATCACAGTAGTGTAATTTTACTCTAGGACATTCAATGCAGTTCCTCTATGCGAACAGACAGAGTAACAAAGGAGAACATGTGTACGGTCATGTCTAACATATCAAGCCAATACGTTCTAATGAATAAGTTAGATATTGAAGAGTTACTCATCCAATCTTGTACGTTATTCACATGGCTTCGTGTGCTCAGGACTGTCAGTAAATGAATTAGTGCGCCAATTTAAACACGGATTTCCTCGGAGGACCTCTAGGCGAAAGGTCTTCCTGGAGACAAATGATTAGTTTATAAAGTTTTCCCTGGAAACTACAAGATAAATGCCACCCAGTCAACATAATCGCCAGCAATAATTTTTGAACATTATTTATTTAAATTTGACAGGTTATCATCATCAATATTGTTTAGGACGTAGAAAATTATTTAGTTGCGCGCCATTTATTTTATGTCGTTTCTAAGGTTCACGACAGGATAACAGTTTGTCAGTGGCCTTCCCAAGGGTACAAATATATTATTTGAAATCTTGTAAAAGTGATTCTGTTAAAATGCCTCTGAACTGAGCGGATTTGTATTGAATATGGACAGCAAAATAATTAATTATTAGCTACAATTAAGGTTGCCTCTTCTTTGTCGCAGTACAGCCAACGAAAGAGGTCTGTTGTTCATATATATATATATATATATATATATACTAAACAATTATGATGTATTTTTCGAGAGAGTAATTAATTTTTCGGTGTTTGAATTTACTGAAGAAATCTTGCATTTTCATTGATTACTTTAAAGTGATTGTGTCAATGTAGATAATAATAGATGATAATGTAGATGACGATGTAGATGTTAATGTCTATAATAAAGACCGCCACCGCCACTACTACTACTATGTGCTGCGACATACAAAAATGATTCATACCCTGATACATTTTTGCTCATGTGTGCTAATGATTACTTCTAGAAATATTGGAAAGAGACGCAAACACAGTTAAAATTCCTTTGTTATCAGTTTATATTTAAACTGTTAGTGAAAGGGTCAGACGTTAAAATCTACAGGGTTACCACAACCCGTTTAAATACCTGGTAATGCGTCGACACGCAAAGATTACCACATTGTACTTATAGGGCTACAGAACTGTGACACAATGCATATATTTATGCAATTATCATTAGGAATTCAGGTAATTTTCTTTTCACCTGCACGGACGCACCTGGCGTGCACAACGGAGCTTGTAGAACCAGCCTTTCATAACAACATGTTTTCCGAAATTCTTGCTCAAAACGTTTATGTAATATTTCTGGTTCATTTAACTATTGATGAATTCGCCCTCTAGCAAGTCCTGATTTTTGGGTTACTCTACAAAGAAGTAACCTTCGCCGTGACGCCGGTTCCCATTGTTTATGTAACAAGCTTTAAGCAAATTTTATATTGCGACTCCACAATAGAGTTACTTCGTGTTCTAAATTTTTACGTAAAAACGGATTCCAAGGCAATGGTAAATCGTGTTCTAATTCTAAATGGCATATCCAAGCACTAGAAAAAAACCCAGTAAGTCAGTAACCAATTCGTCTTCCGGACCAATACTGCATTCCTTACGCACTGACTTTCCTCGCATTTCGGCTGAGGTGACGCGCTTTATATTACCAAAGCTAGCACATGGTGTTTAACGGAAATAAGAAAGTCTTATTGTAACTTTACAAGTTGAGAATATTGTGTTCATGCAGTGTTTTCCTTGTCCAAACTGTTCACAAGTTCTGCTACTTTCGAGCACAGTACTCCTCTCCTGCCGATCTTATAATGATTTGATTTATAAACATCATTCTAGATGTAAATAACCCTTGGCGCTACAGTTACTAAGCATATTTATCACTAAGTTCGCCCATAAATAACCGGTAAGCATCTTAATTAAAAGCAATTAATGTGCAGAGCAGACGGCAGGCGGTTACGACGGGATTAGTCCAGTGATTTATCAGATTTCAGAAAAAGTTTCGTAGACTATCTGATTTAATTACCAGCGCTCTAAACTATAGATCTACCTCTCTCTCTCTGAAAAACTAGCAACGTGTCACAGCTTTCTGTTATACAATTCGGAATTCTGCACGTTCTACTCAAATTGGATGGTGGTGGCAAGACCGGTACACCAGAACCAGTAGATATGCCTCATCTAAGTTCAGATGAGAATACATTATCCCTTATGAGGTAAAATCGGCGAATGGCCTATCCATGTTGAGCTGCGCTCATAACATTGCAATGCATTTTCAATTTATAATTGTAATCTTTTGTACAGTTACTGTAATATTGTGCCAAATGAATAAATAAATGTAAAATGAAATCGCGCAGAAACAGAATTGAGGTGGTTCACCCAACCACTCGCTGACCAGCTTCGGTGCTATACCCCTAGCCTCAAATTTTAGTAAATACTGCACGTTTTATTACAATTACGTCTAATTGTTTTGACTCCACGGAGCAACAACAGCAACAACAACAATAAGAAGCCAGAGCGCTGAAAAGCATTCTCGACTGTTGACTCCTGACTGGAACGTGTGGAATGTCATAGGACAGAACCGAGTCTTACATTAATGTACAATTTAACCAAGCTTCTTAATCAGATATAGTAATTGCATTATACAAGTACAATGAACATTAACAGATTTGAAAGTTTGCATCCGTGCTGCTTTAATACGAGGACAAACGCATATACACCGATTACACCAATAGACCCAGGACCTCTTTTCAGTGCATTTGTGAGGTTCACTCATATCCTCTCATTTGCAAAATATCTTTCTGCAAATTCGCAATCCAAGTTCGCATTTGGTGAATTCCCTTTACAGCAAGTGTTGACAAATAAAATCCACAGTCGTTTCATCGGCTTCTTCCTGCCTTTAGCGGAACAAAACTGCTGAATTTCCGGAATGCAGGAAGCGGCTGCGTAAAACTACCTATTGATCATTGCAAAGGTGGCACAACTGCACAACAAAACATTGCCGGGCGAAGCCAAAAATGGCGGACGGTTACAAGTTTGGGGAACAAGAGAACGTGTGAAAATCCCCATATAAAATTAGTCCTTCGAGGATAGATTCTTGCGTCTGACTCTACCAAGCATTGTTATTATAGTTAAGAGGTCTAGTCACAGAGAGTCGTAATAAATACACACGCATTTTCGGCTTCCTCGCTTAAATTGCCACAACTTGTTATTCCTAGCAAATAACATTCACTCTTTCTATAGCTGAATTAGTCACAATGTCGTTTCATTCTGACAGCATGATGGAATCGGATTACAAACTAAGAGACAAAAGGATTACAAGCTGAACGTTTTAACACGCAAAACTGCTGAGTACATAAACGTATCCTTTCAGTAAATATCATTATTCTCTCGGCAGCAGGTATACACCATGTTTGTATAGATTTTCAATACTCACCACGTGGCTGGCTACCTGCAGATCGGCTTGAAATAAAGGTAGAATCTTTACACTTCACACCATTAGTATAATAACAGCGCATTAAAAAATTAATATTTCTGGTTTTTCAGGGGGCGAAAATCGATCAGTTTTATGGAGTGGAAAGGAAATTTAGCAGAGTTCTGAAGTGCCATATGGCGCAGATTTAAAGACACAGTGGCGTTGTTATTGTTGCAAGTAGTTGGGTAAATAGACCTAATGTACCTACCTGGGCTGGCTCGTATTTTCAAATGTTAGTAATATTTAACAAAAAGTTTGTGCGTTTTGCATGTTCGTGTCATAACATAATATGTAATAGGTTATTTTACTGCAAGAAAAATGAGAAGTTTTTGAACATTAAATATTTTATTCGGTTGAAATTATAAACGTGTATCGCCCACATTGTAAAACTCTGAATATAAAATTTACGGCTGCTTCTGCTATTACTACTACCACTGTCACTACCACTTCCACTACCTGTTGCAACTCCTGCATAAATATTGCTGCTGCTTCTGCTGCTACTACCATAAAACTATGTAACATATGAGCGCACTTTTAACCATGTCACAAGTGGCTTCTAGAAAAACTTCTCCAATACGACTACAGTCAACGTTTATAATAACAACAGGACAGACTTTCTTGTCTTGAGGGTTCAGCTTCTGTTTCACAGCCCAAGTTGGAGGGGGGCTATTTATGCTGTTACGGTATTCATGTATTCTTGCCCATTAACAGTAAAAGTGGACACTCTTCAAACACTTACGCACAGCAGTAAACAAGACTGCAGGCGACTTACTGCTCACTCGGGCGCGAAATGGCCAAATACCGAGTCAGTGAGTAATTTGAAATTTGTACGTGCAGTAAAACGTATAGATTTCCATTAGATCAATTAGCACACACTAGTGTGGTCGAACTCACAACTTTGACATTCCTAGTTGCAGGCTATCAGGTCGAGGGTATTGAGGCTGTCGCGATGAGGTCGAGGGCTCTCAGGCTGCGGTGCTGAGTATCAAACTAGCGGGTAGTGAGTTTTCAGTGTAAGCGGGATGGACACTACGAACATTAAAATATGGACTTCTGTAACTTTTCAACCAACCATCCACACTTTCCTACTGAAAATTTCTTTTGGGGTTTTGAAACACATTTCAACATTATTAACTTCATAAATCGGCCCCATTCTAACTATGAATTTACAACAAGTTCACGGCTTCACATAATCTGCTCGTAATGGAACACTAATTGAACTGTATTAAATAATCTGCAGGCACTGCCGCTTTGTCAAAACGCCATTTTTTGCTCTGTTATAGGCTTCAGTATATCACTGCCAGAACGTATTGCTAGTGTATACCTGCGATGATATGGAAAGTTGAAAACTGCATATTTGATCAAATTACAAAACAGCATAAGAGCAATTAAAATATTAGAGGAAAGTACCCTTCAAAGTTGGAGTTTCAGGATATCACAATACATTAGCTTTTGGCTGAGAAAGTTACACATTTATAGCTTTAGTAGTTTTTAAGCTTAGGTCGAAATTCTTTTGCATGTTCAAAGTTTAAACGCTGGAACAATGTCAGCTAATCATCAATTGAAACAGCCGCGTTGACGTATATAGCGTTCAATACGTGCAAGCAAAACAAAGAAATCAACTAGTTTGCATCATGATGTTCACCACAATAGATGGAGCACTGATAAAGGTTTGTTTTCAAGAAAAAAATGAGACAATCTTGTGGACTACGACTCACATAAAAAGATTTATTGGTGTGGCTCAAATTCTGGCTAGGCCTACATATCATATTTCAGTGACCCATTTCCACCTGCAGCTGTTTGCAACAGTATCTCATTTATGCCATTGCATTTTCATCGTATTATCTTCTTATACTATTTCAATTTCTGCAGAATTTAAATTATGGAAAATGTAATTCGCAAATTTGTTCATGATTAAAGCTTACAGTAACATATAAAGCGATTACATGCATGAAAGAATAACAGTATAAGCTGCCATGATTACAATGATGCAGTTGAAAAGACGTGGATTAAGATAATGAATGTCATAAAGGTAAAATTCATACTATGATATTGCAAACTCATAGTTAATTAAATTTTTATACAAAGCTTGAATGACTGGAAACATGAAAAAATGTGGTCTAGGATAAAATGTGGTGCAAAAATCTCTAATGCGAACAGAAGGTCTCCGGTTCAAATCCAGGCGGTACCCCAACTTTTTGACATGTTTTTGCGTTTCAAATTTATGATCAAAATCTCATTAATTGTGCGTTCGTAACATCATTAATGATAATCTTGGCATGCCATATTTACGATAGAAGCAAAAATAAAATAAAGGCATCTAGTATTCTGCATTTCAACCATTTGGCATTATGCAGATTACTCAAAAGTGCCAAAAGTGCAGACTATCAATTTCACCCCATGTCTACACAGGATAGGAGTCTGAATACTAGCTCAATGCTATATAATAAAGCAAGATATGTGAGCCGAGTGAACGCACATGTTAGTGTATGCATTTACTGTAAAATGTGCACTTACTGCTTCGTGAAACAAAGGTTCATAACATAACCTAAGCACAAAGGACAACATGAATTATGCTTCAATTGTATACACCACTTTGCATTCACCACTACACTGCAGCTATGTACAAGTATCGATGCAATTATAGAGGGATGGTATTTATTATATACCAAAACTTGCAAGTAGAAACTGCAAGTATAATGGGATTCACACATAGGGTACATAATTAATAATTTCGTCGGATCCATTGAACGGAAATCAATACCAATAATATGTAACAACAAGAGATATGGTAGGTGAATAATCACCTAGCATAATACTATAGCAGACTGTAATACTACGACAGGCATTCAAGTTGCTTGTTATAACGTTCGGTCTCTTTCGTAGTTCTGTAATAGTAAAAATAGTAGTTAAAAATGAACATTATCTTTATCAGATCGGCGTAACTGAATAAGTACGTCTCAAAGACTGCTTAAGAAATCTCACTTAAGGATTAAGAAAGTAGTGCAGTTCAGATTGTCTCACGGTAGTTCGTTTTGACTGCATAAAAGCTTTCAAATAAAAAACTTACATACACTCATGCATATAAAAAACTTACTTTTTAATAGCCTTTCATACGCAATGATTTAATGGAATCATTACACTGTGTGATAGATATTCAAATTCTAGAATCGTGAGAAGCGCACTCACTTGAACTTTGACAGGAAGCATTAAATATACATCATACTTCAAGCAAACCGTTTTATATATTTCTTTACAGCTTGCCAGTGTTTGCATTTCTCTTGTGATCACAGCCGATATTTGCTTAGAGTTTTCTAAAAGGATGTTTACTAAAATGTTGCAGCTCTGAAAGGGAATAATCTTCTAATGTGGTTTCATATTGAGCTCTAACTTGCGCTTTTGAAGAGAGTGTTCAGTTTACTAAACCGTGAAAGCGGAACCGTTTTAAAGAAAAGATGACCCGGAAGCCCACATTCCCGGGGAAGTCTAGGAGTAATTTTATCTTCCCTACCCAGACTTTTATTCTCGTCTCAGAAAAAGATTTTTGCACGTATATACTGCTGGCGGAATAATGCGCATTATTGTAGCTAATCGATGTAATCCCTCAAAGACGCTTTGATCGAGCAGCGTATACAACAGCTGATTGCAAAATTCGGTAATTACAAAGGGTCAGAAATTAAAACTAATCTTTACTCGTCAGGCTTGTTCTTCAATTTTCAAGGATTTTGGGGTTAGCAAATGAAGTTAAGGCTGACTTCAAAGGATTGTTAGCAAGTTGGAGAAAAAGTAATTGCCGTATAGGTAACTACAAGCTAAATGATATCCCGGTCTTTAGAATGGCCAAACAACCGCTTTTTGTGGCAATTTGAAACTAGCATATTCATATCATACCATAGGTGTACCATATTTATACATCAGCCTTAAATTTCCTAAAATTTCATCACTGAAATCATGGCAATTTTTTAAATGTTTCATTTTAGAAATTCGCTGGAGGTACTGACCGAATTTCATTGCCCAAAAAAGTTTCAAAATGTGATGTGATCGTTTTTATTTGAATGGCATAAATTTCTAAGACAGATTTGTCGTTAAAAGCGTTGTTTTTAAATGGCTTAAATCGATGTAATCATTGCTGTATTGCCTATATAAATGAATAAAGCTCAGAACCCAACCATCACAAAGTTCCCAATCGTCACTCTACAATTCCTCCCGAAAAAGCCTTCTAGCAATCTACCCGCACACACTCTACTAAACTTGCAACTTAGCTTAAGCATAATCCAATAAAATGTAACATGAACGTACCGAACTTTTCGGCTTCTTCTGACTTTAAAGCATTAACGTACAAGTTACATTAGCTCTCGATTTAATTAAGAATGCAGGAAAAAAGCTTAAAATTAAGGCAATAATCATACGTATTAATTTAGCGTATATACTTACATATCAACTTACTGTGATAACTTGATGGTATAGATAAGAAGCTTGTGAATTATTATGAATATGTTGTCTGTAACGTGGATATATTTCAGTGCTTAATCGTAGCACGCTTCGTCTGTATTCATCCTCTATGAACTCGCTTTACGATCACAGTAACGATACGCTTATGAAATTCACATATAACGCACATAACATCAGTGTTTGTCACTGTCCGCTTTTCGCCTCATTTGCACTGCAGCATTAGCAGCTGCATCACTGGGCTTCCCGTGTCTAATACTTCAGCATTGGGCTACTGGGCTTCCCAAGTTCCCACGTCCTACTGAGTGTGCTACACCAGATCGAGTATCAAGCGAAAATTTGTACAAAACGCTGCAGACACTTTCAAGTTATAACAGAATCAGATGATGAATGACCCACCTAGAATCTTAGTGTCAGTTTGAATCGAGTGCCGCAATTGAATTACTTATGATTGATTTGTGGAAAGAGCTTCAATTACAAGCGTTCATCTGATTGAATTCCAAGTCTAGCTCCCAAAAACACGCTTAATAATACATGATGTAACGTTTATGAGTAAAAATGAGGTGCATAAAATTGAGCTTGTAATGTTCCTAAGCACCTCGGTGTTTCATAGCAACCGGAAGTTACCCCAAAAAGAGGATTCGCAAGCCTAAACGACGTACAAAAATAGAGACAATTGTGGTAATATACAAGAAACAACATTGCATCTGTTGTAATGCAATTTTAGATTCAATATTGTTTCTCGTAAAATTTGTTTGATTGTCTCTATTTTTTGTATAGTGTAGTGACGTATAATCATGACGTAATACATGCTCAACGAAAAAGTTAAGTTTCTTTAGCTGTATTTTTATCACGCGAGTTTCATTTAAACCTAATTTAAGATGAAAAAGTCAATAAACTTTTAAGATTTAATAATCTAGTAAACTGTTGAACTCCTAATTGAATAGCTGTGCGATATGAACGCATAAACTTGTGGACTTTGTTACCCAGTACAAAGTGCTGCACAATGCAATGCTTTTATTTTAAGTGACACTGCATTTTTGCTGTTATATAAAGACTGCATTATCGATCAAAAAATTAAAGATTTTGTTAACTTTGACTGATCTTGCTAAGCAAATTGACATGGATGCTCACATTTTTTCACTATAAAGGCGTAACTGAAAATGTTTAAAATAATGTGCCAGAACTGTGGCTAGTTTTTCCTTGGAAAGCTTTTATGCAGTCAAAACAAACTATCGTGTGACAATCTGATCGGCATCACTGACTTAATTCTCAAGTGAGATTTCTTAAGCAGTCCTTGAGACGTACTTATTCAGTTACGCCGGCCGGATAAAGATGTTTATTTTTAACTATTATTTTACGAATCAATTGCACGCTGGGCGTATTAGAAATTATAGCAACCCGGTACACGAGAAATACTCGAGGATTTAAGTCACTTAACCATCAAATACATGCACAGAGAAAGAGTCAGTTGCTAACTTTCCCTCCAAAAATAGGCTTATATTTGTTAGATAAACAAATAACAAGCGTAGCGCCACGGGGGAATGTTGCTGTTCTAAACAGATCTTTTGCTCGATGGTTTCTGTTGAAAACTTGTTTGACTTTAGAGATACACATCTAGGTGAATGCAAAAACCTTGTATAAACATGGAAGATACTTTCCAGTGACTTTATGCACAATACGGTCTTCATAGGTACATTTGATTCATACGTTGTACTTCTCAGCACAAGAAACATAAGCTTTTTAAATACTGGATATTACAGACCGGGCGGTGTGATTTGCGTCATCGTTCAGCATCAGCAACACCTGAATTGTCCATTTACGTGTTTTAATACGTGCGTAAGCTTGAACGTGGATTAAACTAAAGATTACCATCATAAATCATTTTCCTTCCAAATGTAGTGACTGAAAGTTAGAAAACATTACACGACACGTACACACAACTGTACACACGGAGTGATAGTCGTTTAGCTTGTGAGAAAATGAATGAAACTATTATCCCCTCTCGGTAGTTGCACCATAGACTAACACAAGAAAATCTACTGAAAATCTGTCAGTCAGATCTAGTTTCATAGAATCTGTTTGTTCTGTTGTGGCCTTAAATTTGAAGAAACATAGGAAAAGTTTACGTCAGACGTACAGTTAGTTTTAAAGGAACACCCTTAAAATCAAGTGGACGTACAACGATAGTTCTGGTATTCAGTATTTAATAGTATTATTTGCACAAAAGATCGTTTCATAAAAGACGCAAGTTTGAAAAAATAAAGAAATGTTTACATAATGCAGAAATATCAAAACAAACCGACATTGATTACAAAAAAAACGGAAAAGTTTCTGTCGTGCAGACTGACCTTTTAACTTCTTCTTAACTTAATTAAGTGTGGAATCTGGGATAAGTATGGAATAATTGTTTAAGTTTGTAGATTTTGCAACTTTACGGTCACCATAAAGGTTACTGCCTTTACAGTTCACGTGTCAAAGATATGGCTGAACGAACATGGCTATACGTCTTCCAAGTGATCAGCTTGTCCTCAGTTTTTCTTCTCATAACGCATGGATATCGCTTATCACAAACAGGTGACAGACAAGCCGCGATCCCCAGTTCAAGCCCTCTTTCATCCACTCTCTGCCTTGAACACACACAAATCACATCAAGTACTCAGCTGACATGGGCAGCCAGACAGAATTTCTTCAGACTCAAATAATGCAGCTGAAATTGAGTTGAAAGCCTGATTACCCATTAGAGATATTGGGTTAAGATAAGTAAGTTTTCTGGGATCAACAAGGCGAGGGATGCAAATAGGACTACTGGAGGTAGACGAGGAGAGAGAACTACATAAGCACGTGATTTTTTTAACAGGTAAAATTTATCAGCTATAAATTCTATATTTATGTGTCTGCTACTTAACCACCATCCAATACTAACAATCTAAAAGACCGATTCACCAACCAACCAACCAGCTATAACCATACCAAACTCATCTACTGAAAAACCTGCCTGCCACCTGTCATGATTTTTTGTCACGAGACGAGCTCGTTTCAAATCATTAAAGTTGCACAAGTTAATGAGAGGAAAAAAGAGCATAATCGTTTAACCTAATGTTAAGCCACACCTAAAAACCCACCAAAAGGTCTTAGTACTTAACAGTATGCGTAAACTAATTGAAATTTGTCTAAAAAGTAATGCCAATTAGTTAATTATTGCATGAACACATTAACATGATTACACACTTGTGGACTTCGATAAAGTTCACTAATCAGTAGCCATTATTCAACAGTACCGCCCATTAATTCACAAACTACGTTAACCAATTACCCAACCAACTGACCGACCAGCTAACTACACAACTAGCCAGCCAGCCATCCAGCAAACAAGCCTATCAGCAAATTATAACGGCCACACTTATTACTTCATATCAAGGCATTTGATTTCAACAGATTATACGGAAAGATTTTACTGCTCAAGTTTTTCATCCATCATCCTGTTTCTCAGATAAATAAATTGGGCAGCTGTAGCTCTTTGTCTTGTGAAAGATGTGAAGCAAAACAAGCAAACTGAAGCAAATATCTAAAGCGAGGAATTTTTTAAGCTTTAGCAGCTGCCGAAGTTGATGTAACGCAGGCCCGATTCAAGCATGTATAAATAAATAGAAGCAGTGCAAATGAAAGAGTTAAGCAGTATAAATGAAAGAGTTGAGCAGTATAAATGAAAGAGCTAAATGAAAGTGTTAAGCACAAGAACAGTTGAAGTACATGATGATCATCTACTTAACTCAAATGTTCTGAAGAATACAGGAAGTATGCTGACATTTGCATCTGAGATTTTTTATACATGTGATATCGTTGAACAATATCATTGAGGAAATGTGTAATATCTTTCCTGTTCCCCTTACAGTCATCATCCTTGCTCTTCATCTTCGTTTTTTCGTTCATTCACGTACACATTCACTCGCTTATACACACCGGAAAGCTACGTAAAAAATTATCGATATCGATTTTTAGTGATTAATTCTTTCATATATATTTATAAGTGGCAGTAAAACCTGAAAAACCTGAAAGTGCAATATTTACTTATATCATATAATTTTATTATATAATCCATGTAAAATTCTCTTCAAAAAACGTTGTTGTAGGCGCCGCATTGAAATCGATGTCTACACTTCTGCCATTAAGGAACTGTTATCGGATTTTTGTCAAGACACTTTTCTAAAAGCAAATCAAGAGATCATCCTACATAACTTCATCAACATACAATTTAATATGCTGATGCTTCGTGATTGTATTACACACAATGGCTTCATTTGCTAATCACACTTCAAGTGCTTGGGCTTCTGCTGTGATCAAAGGACTACTTGCGCCGCGCCGTCCAGTAGTAGTTTCATTTGAGGAAAACAGTTCAGCGCTAATTGAACTCGTGTGTATTAATAGTTCGTCCTGTTACAAGATGTACTTATGTATCGACTTTTCATTCAACCTAGTGTGTTTGAAAGAGTAAATGCGCCCCCAAGCAAGTTAAAAATCAGCTTGCTTACTAGTAAGTTGGCTAGCTAGTTGCCACAGCAAACCGTCTTGTATTTCTTACTTACTTCACGTACTTACTTACCTGCTGATTGACTGACTTGCTTACTCTTAATCAACTAAACAGGGCTGGACCAAATCTGGAAAACGCCATCAACAAAGTAATTAAAAGATGAAGCAACGAACCACTGCAGTCACACAAGCGAAGCCAAGTAACTAACCTGCCAATCAACTAATCACCGATTGACCAACTAGCCAAGTAACCCAAACGCCCACACACCCGTTCATCTACCAATCCACCCACCCAATCTACCAACTAACTGACCGGCCGGCCAATATACCAACTAAGCTACTACAACCAACTAGCCAGCCAGCAGACAAGTAAACCAACCACATACCACTTTGTCCGACTGCAGACATAGTGTTGTGCAATATTGTAGTACATTGCGTAACGCCAGCATTTCTCAGGCATAATCATGCCCATTCCCTCGTAGACAAAACCACGACGCCACTTCAGGCACTTGACACAAAATACGCGGCTTGGCGATTTTCAAATACACGAACAGCAAGCCAAAGCCTGACAAAGACAAACGAAGCCAATCGTTTACAAGCAGCTAAATGTGTTATTAGTGGGTCAAGCCATCTCATTCATATTGCTTACGATTATTGGCTGTTTGGTACAACCGGTATTTTGAGTGTTAGTAACAATGAACAAGACAGTGTTCCTCTAGTTGAATAGGGTCGATACGGGCTCTCAATATTTGGTGGAACTTAAAAGCATGGAGAGCCTCATGCAACTATGGATTGCTGATGAGTGAGATTTGGGCACGTGTGGTGCTCACTGGGCCTAGAAATCCTAAGTGCAAATCGAATCACCTAGCAAGGGTTGAGGTCACGAGGTGTGTGTATAATCTATTGTTTGCACAAAAGCCTAGATGCTATTAATTTTTTATGTAGTGGTGGCGCAGTCGCGTTTGTTTCAAATGTATAGTAATAATATTTAGCGTATTTATACGTTGCTGTATTTTTGTATCGCGGTAAAATTTAAACAATTCTTGTTAAATGAAATCAATAAATCAATAAATTTAAAATGAATAAAATAAATTAGCAGACACACATAGACAGTTGCCAATTTTTGTGAGTTTTCTTATTTCAAGCATAGGCACTACAGCAGCATTTAGTATCATTCCAGAAGATCTTGATCTTTGTTATGACCGAATAATCTCATGACTTGGAAATTCATGCGACATAAATACAAAATCGCTACACCTAATAATTAAAATAAAACTGTATGAAAATAAAGATATTAAAGTACACGGAATGCAAAGTTCGAGAAACGAGTTAACTACTGTTACAGGTGGTTGGTGTAAATTCACTATAAAACAATTATTTACGTTCAATTCACATTTCAATTTAATTCAAAAGAAATTTCAGTACGTCGCAGCCTTAACGACTTTTAAAACATTGCACTACTTTCCGCAGTTACTGTCACAAATGACTGAAATTCTAATAAATTGCCTAACGCCAAATATTAATTCCTTTTATCCAGCATGTCGGCCGTTATCAGTGCGAGGTTTTCAATCTGGCGTGACCTTGTTTCATTAACTGGGCTGCAATTTCGTATTTTCATCGTTTTCGGCCCAAATGAGCCCGGATTAAAGCGAGTTCTTATCAAGGCACGCGTGTCTTCATCAGAGACATTTTGTGAGTCACACGCACACACACACCAAGTTGCCTGGCTTACTGTCGTTAATATATATTACCCGGTTGATTTTACTGGAGCAAAATGTAAACATACTTACATACCTCGACTGGCTAACGTGACTTTATCGTGCAATCTGCTGATGTCAGTGCCAAATCCCTACACCTAATCCGTTTATTGCAAGTCCCAGTAGTCTGTCGCATTGGTATGACACATAGCTGCAAATGCGTCTCTTAAGGAAGGATCTGATTTTGTGGTCGTCAACTGGTAGGTAAGATCAAAAAGATGATGACCACGTGTCTCCTCAAGTAAAAGTTAATTCACTCAGTCCTGCCCATGAAATCATAGCTTGGTCTTCACAGTCCACAATCCAAAAGACCATAATCCTTTTAGGAGTTAAATGTGGATAGTAGACTGACCTCAGGTTGCGACGGTATCTCATTGGCTGGCACTGCATGACGTCACCAGACTTCTGCTGCTTCCAGCACAGGTGTGCAAGCAAAACATTGTGGTGTTACTTGTACAACTGTTTGCCTACCTACCTGGGTATAATCCATACCCACCATTGTGCAATATTGACTTTAACTTGTCACAGTTTTCGCACAAGCCTTTGACAATTGGTGGGTTGCCAGGTAGTTGGGTGATTTCACCGCTGTTTGCTCATTCTCACCCACAAAGCAATTCCATCAAACTTTACAAGTCAAACAAATCATTTTATTTTTAACACAACTGACCAAGCGCCGTTGTATGCCTTGAACAAAACAAAATACTCGTGGTTCACTGGATTATTTAACTCCATTATACTTTACAAAACAAATAAGTTATTTTTCTCCGCAACTGCTCAAACAGTGTTTTACGTGTAAGAGAAAACCAGATTTCAGTTGAGTGATACTTTAAGTTAAATTATGTTCACAATCCATCGCAGAAGCTTCAATATTTCATAAACTTCTCTGCTCCATTTGCTACACAGTGATTACTATTAGTTGTATAATCATACGTTTTAATAAGAACAACAGACAACTAGACGACGTGTTTTACTTCAACATTTTGCTCTACGTTTGTTTGGCTTCTGGAAAACAAATTTCCTTCCCATCAGTCCACTTACGTACAAACGAGATTCTCAAGCGCAGTGAAGAGCTTTCTGTCAATCTTAAATCCCATTAACAATCCAATTGGGATTTAGTTGGGTTTCTACTGCCTTGTCTGCCTGGATAATAATTAGTTTTTAAATAGTTTAGGGGCAATTACAGACGAGTTCGCGCTTGCATACAACGAGATTGGCTATGTTAACTTGTCGTGGAGGTTGGAGGGCAGAAAAGGGATATTGTAGCGTGTAACACCTTATGTAATGAGTTTTGCTGATACCGTGTAAGGAGGTTTAAAAAGGGCGCAGGTTTTTCTCTTTTAAACTTTGTACGTTTTATTGACGATAACGTGGAAATTCTTTCACTTCGCACAATAAGTAACTCGCGCTGACCTTTCAATAGTCACGTTTATTCCTTCAGAATTTCTGTTAATGAGTGAAGCCGTGGAAACAGTGAACGCGAGTGAAGAAGTCTTCTATTTGTAGAAATGCCTTAAGGAGAAAATCAATTCTTTTCCTGGCTACAGTTTTAAGCGAGATCATTCCCAAAAACGTCTTTCGATGATAAAGTCTTGAAAAATTTATGTATTTAAATTAAAAAACAGTGATCCGCATTTCAATGCTATAGCCCCAGCTTTAACTCTTTGTCTTTCTGCCTAGCATGTGGTTGATGCTAAATCAGCCGTTCACAGACAAAGGAGGCAACGACCCTTCAATTTACAACAAACAAATAATGAGAGGGCAGACAAAACATTTTACACATTAGAAAATACAATAGGCTGGCGCATGGGTGCATTTTTCACACTATTCTGCAAACTACAGTGCAGAGCATTGCACCCTTGCCCTTATCATTAATGTGATTAACACCATTACACATTTAGATACGAGGTATTACTCAGCCCTGCGTACTTATCAAGAAATTCGAAGAACTTCTTGGTTATAGCAGTAATAGTTTGACTTGACGCGTACTCTGATAAGGTAAATAAAACACAGAGTTACACGAATTTTTTTCTAATGCACCTAGAAGAATGTCGAAAAATGCTACATTCGAGCTCTCATGCTTTGTGTTTTCAATGAATGATTACTTCAAGGTTGCAGTTGAATATTTTGAGGAGGAAAGCACTTGTGAGCTAATACCATCATGTTCTAAATAATACCATGCAAGCATTCTATAATTCCCTGAATATTGAATACAATGCCCGTAAGCAGCTTAAGTTTCGTAAATATTTCAACACAAACGATTCGCCGTAGACGCAGCAGAGATGAATATTTTTGACTGCATCTCCATTACCAGGAAAGCCGTGTGGATACACAAGCCATACAGCGCAAATTAGGGCTTGATCACATGGGCAAATAGCGACAGAGATAATTTCCTGTGTGGATAGGAATTGAGAACTTGTGGATGTCACGTTCAGTGACAGAAGTAAACAGGTAGCGTCCGCGTCACGATTTTTTGAACACCCTGTACAAAGACAGGATCATACATTCACTCACATACATAATATCAACTGCCTCACAATTTCTCTTCAAGGACATTTTCAAAGCGACTTTTTTCGTCATTCGCCACTCTTTCCAGTAGCTTTGGAGACCTATTCTAAAATGGTAAAGAGTTTGAAGAATATAAAATATATACACGCACTTTAATAAACTAAAAACTTTAATAAACTATATCTAAGTGCTTATTTATTAGAATTGTTGAATCTAGCGCGCCAACTTAATAAGAAATTAGTTTAGGTAATAATGACGTAATCAGTGTAAGTAAAATGAACAAATTTTGTTCTATTTGTCATCTAGTTATAAATCAAATTTTTCCCGAAGGAAACCATTGAGAAGCGTCAGGCAAGATCTCGGGGGGATTCCAGCATTATAATAAAGGAACTAATAAAGTAAATATGCACTTAAGAGTACTGATGCACATTTTAGTAAAGTGTATGATAGAACGGACGAATTAAATAGTTCACTTTTTAATGTAATTAGATGTAAGCAACCTTAATTTAATGGTAGTTCAGTAAATTAACGTGGTATTAATGTAATAAAACCTTAGCTGCTACTACCCTAGAGTATGCACGCCGGGTAAGGATTATAGCAAGTTTGACCATCTGCCTGAGTGCATATAGTAAACACTCCAGCAGTTCTGACCAGGTAGATCAAACATCAACTGACCCTAATGTATATATTGGTCAGACCCGCAAGGGCAGTCCTCGCGAGATCAGCAGCTGCCCATGTGAAACTAATGAGCTCACGTCGAGAACATATGGTAATTTCTGTCTCTCAATGTAGCATATAAATTCCGAAACAAGAACAAGGACTGGGATACAATATTGTATCGGTGATTTGCAGGCACTGTTCAGTTGCATAATAGTTTGCAAGCTGTGAGGGTATGAAGTGTATTTGTATGTATTTTTACCAGTTTACCTGCAGGAGCTGAAACTGAAGTATATGCAATAATCGTGAATCGTAACAAACAAGAAGACGAAAATTTGAAACAGAAACAATGCACAAATATTGGAGTATAATTTACAAGAGCTGGCCGGCTATTACAGTAGTAGGCCTCTTTTGCAAGTTTTCTACAGGATTTGTTTTCTTTTGTATATGGGAAATAAACTTTATCGAATTGAATAAAAACTGTTACTTTAAATACGAGCGATTTAAAAGTGAAAATGTCCGATACTGACTTCGACTTGTAAAATTACAAGAAAAACGTTAGCAGCGCCTTTATCAATGCTCCGGTATTTGCACAATTCGTAACAGAGTCTGCACATTTGTCTGCCACAATTATATCTATAAGCTGGACAAATATTAATATCTCTAAAATGATTATCACTGCGGAAGCTGCAGTGATGACACATCACTTGAATGTATTTTTACAGTTGATTGTCTGGATCTTTGTATTCAGCCGCTCTGCAAGCTGTAATTTGGCACATTACAGGCCTCTAATCATAGCCCTGGCCGGGTCAATGCTGAATGATCTCATCTGCCCTGTAATTTATTCCTTGTTTGCACGCGTGTTTTGGATTAAGCCAGCTGACATTTCGTTCTAGATTTTGGTGGTCACACATTAACAGTGCATATCATTAAATCAGTAGAATTCTGAGTGTCAGCAATGAAAAGTAAATTTTGTAAATACATGCTAGTTTAATTAAGTCGACAGTCAAGATTTTATTTTTCATTCGTAGTACTAAAGAAGGATGAACATACATCTGAGCATGACTGAGACATCTCGGTTGGGTTAGTGGCTCATCTTATGGCGCGTGTTCAGTCTAGCTAGTTTTCTCGCCAAGTAAACTCAAAGTAGCTCGATAAGTAACTCGCAAACGGGTTTAGACTAGAGTTCATCAACTCGCAACAACTGTCAGAGAGTTTGCAAAAATTTGTCGACAGTAACTCGCAAAGCCGTTCACACTTGCGAGTTTGCTATCAGCGAGAAAGCTCGCTAGTCTGAACAGGACATCCTTGGTAATAAGCCAGGATCCAGTCTCGCCACAAGCACACTGAATTCCGGCTTGCAGTGTGCCGAGTGTGTTCCCAAGAATAACACCAAAGTTTCTTATTCTTTATTTCGCCCTCTCCCTCTCTGTTTTCCTATCTCTCTTCCTCTTTCTCTTTTTCTCTCCCTTTCTCCTCTTCCTCTCTCCTTTGTTCGCCCATTTTCCCAACTCCCTTTGGCTTTACTCAATGCCCCCTCTTTTTGTAATCGACGAGAGTCCTCTTATCTCGATTAATTCTTTAGTTGAGTTACTGAATACAGCAATACACTGATAATACCATGTCAACAACGTGAACAAATAACGAGCTAACAAGCAAAAAATTACCAATTACGACCTAACAACATTTGGTATAATTGCTTGTTGGCATGACAAATAACCAATAACCGTAGATGAGGGCACACTTGTTGGAAAAATAATTAAGCAGTAGAGTCGACCACAAGTAGAGTCATTGTAAAACTCTTTATTTGCTGCGTAATTAAATTTTACCGTTTGGACACGTAATTGGCGACGAAATTAATGAAATTGTCTCATAAATAAGACTGGAGTTAACGCATAAAATAAAGCCCACTTCATAAATAACAATGTATAAAGAACAATGAAACGAATCACTCGAATACAGTAAAAATAGAAGCCACGTGGATGGAAAACTGTGAGTAACACAGCATAAACACTTAACACAACATTTAACCCCAAATCTCTAAACGACAGATCTTTATCGCAGTTTATTCCAGCAGATTTTCAATTGATAATCCCTTCCAATTTCCATACTTGATACGAAAGTCTATTTGCAAGCTCTTGGGAGCCAACTAAATTGTGCTTTACTGACCAATTCCTATCTAATGGTGCTCGACTGTGATGGAATATGATATAATTTGACTTTTTATGGCATAATCGATGCGAAACAGCCTGCCTGAATTGGGCTGAAATTGCGTTTTGTAAAATCAGTTTGTGCGACTCACAACAGGTTATATCTGCAAGGCTGAAAACGAAAATGAGTTTTTTGCTTGGTTCGCTGCGCTGCGGAACGATAAACGAAATGGAGAACGGAGTTCCCGATAAATGTAGTTTTTCTCACGAATCACAAGAGACAACAGACGAAGAAAACGACAAAATTCAGGAGAAGGCAGCAAGAACAGATGCACAGCGTGATAGAGCAATTGAGAACAAACCCTACGGAGGAGTCCGAGAAAGAGTAAGAAAGGAAGAAAAAGGGAGAGAGAGAGAGAAAGAGAGAGAAATTACGAGTAAGAAGGAAGCATGCAACACAGCGATGAGGGCAAAGAAAAGCAGTATTATGTACCAAGGAAAAGCACTGTTATGTAACAAAGAAAAGCACTGTTGCGCGGGAAGGAAAAACACTGTTATCTAGCATGGAAAAGTATTGTTATGTAGCAAGGAAAAGCATTGTTATGTAGAAAGTAAAAGTACTGTTACGTAGCAAGGAAAGGCAGTGTTATATAGCAAAGAAAAGCAATGTTATGTAGCAAGGAAAAGCATTGTTATGTAGCCAGGATCATCAATGTTATGTATCAAAAAGATAAGTACTGTTATTTAGAAAAGAAAAACCATTGTTATGCAGCAAGAAGGTGGAAGAATATAAGTGAGGGCAATATTTAAATGTATACGTACGAGAGACGGGGGGGGGGGGTAGACCATCCTCAGAAATTTCGCGTCACATGAATGAGTAAATTCCTTTACAGCACAATCTCGCCCACAGCACTTCTACTAACTCACTACTTTAATCAACGTCCTTTTTAGTTGTAAAGGTTATCTGATGAAAGAGTTTCTACGGTTTTGTGAAAGCTTCAAAAAGATACACGTTATGTAATATAGTGTTTCCGAATGCATGTACCACCATGGGTTATTTATTTGTTACTTAACTGAAAGGCAATCGACGGGGCACTAAATTTACAGCCCACACAATCAGGTTATTCAAGAAAGCTGAGAAGCCTAGACCAATCAATTCTCAATGGCTTCTTTATGCATCAAGCAGTTTAGCGCGAGGAACAGTTTCGGTCAAACGGAAGAAAGTCCGTGATTTAAAGTTCTTTTAAGCAGCTGTCAATAAACACGTTACATGGCTAAACTGACCTTCACTAAAGTTAGAAACGTTTTACGTGTAATTCTAAAAAGCGAGGTATGAATAGCAAGTCAGATTATTTGTCGCCCACTAGGTAGAACGCATCAGTCGACCATTCTTATCCTCTAACCATCACTTACACTGGGTGTAAGCTCAACGGCAGCATATGGTTCAACTCCCGACCGAATGATACAAAAATCTTGAAAAATGGTACCGCTGGTTCTTTGACCATTATGCAGATTATGAAGTAACGCGGCGAGTATTAATTATCGGGGCCATCTTGGAAATAAGTATTGAGTTAATTAACGTGTTATCCCTGGATTATGTTCTAAAAGAAATTATTATTATACCTCTCTGGTGAACAAATGAAATCAACAAACCTCAGACAAACAAATCAAAAAACACACAGATGAGACAGACGACAGATGAACAGATAACGAACGAGCAAACAAGTAAGAGGCAAAACAGACAAAGAAATGAACAAAAATTTACAGACAAAAACAATTTCGCGACAGCTATCTTTCAGCTTACTTGAGCATCAGTATAAATTAATCTGATCTGACTTGATTATAATTCATGAAGATCGTGGTTAATAATTAGTCATTCACTGAATCAACCTATTAAAAAGCAACAACTAAAACGTGCAAGATTTAGCAAGAATGTGCATCAGATAAAGAGGATATTTGTATCAACAAGAGAAGTAATAAAGTTACAGAAAAATGAAGGTAACATATATTACGTTTAATATAAAATTTTATGTGTTTTTTTATGAAACAGAACCACCAACACATAAGAAGTTTCAGGAAATTAAACAACTCAAAATTATAACTTGGCCTTTTCATTCGCACGTGCTAATCACAAATTTACATGTAATTTATTTCACCTTGCTCTAGCTGAATAATAGCGTTGTGAAAACAGTGTGAAAACTCTGACGATTTACTGCTTGCGATAAATCTATGATTTCTTCTCTTGCTCAAGATCTGTTTTAACGACAAATGCGAGAGATTCGATGTCACCGAGTAGCATTTATAGAACTTCAGAAACAAATTTTAATGATGTCCAGTATTCTCTACGTTTTTGGGATATGTCGGAGTATAATAGGCCAAAAAGTAAGGCGTTTATTCTGTTTGTCTGTTTATCTGTCAGTGTGTCTGTCTGTTTATCTCTCTGTGTGATAGGATACGTAGACAAAGTTATTAAATTAGTCATTAAATTTGGCATAAGGTGGCTCTGGGAAGGATCTGGAAACCCACTACGTTTTACTCTAAAGGTCAAAAGTCGAGGTCACATGGTAAATAATAAATTTTCCTGATGGTGACTATCTGAATGCGTGGATTTGTACGTCTATTGAGTGCTGTCACATTAGTTTTCTTCTGTGCTGTTTCTGACAAGATATTTCCAAAAAAACTGTCTTTTGAAAAAAGAGGCAATGTATAGCAAAAGAATCAGCATTCCGATTCTTGCGTCCGTTATGTGCACAAACCAGTGTGAATCAGCATTGACAAGCGCTGATAACACGCGAGATTTTACAAGCTTTCTTTTTGTTCGTATGTTAGGTTACAACCATTTTCGATCAACAAAACCACAGGTGGCGTTAAAATACGTAATGGCTTTTAGTTTAAATCTAAGTAAAAGTTGCTATGCACTTTATCTTTACATTTAAAGTTTGAAAGAAAATGTGATTTCGTTTGGCTGAACAGACTATACTGAACTACGTTGGAGGATTGATTTTACCAAGTACACGATCACGATAGACAATACAGAAGAGTGGTTTTCAAAAATACGTTTTTCTGAATTCCACATAGTACTCAATACTACTACTGCTGGAGAAACATTAGAGAAATAAGATATGGATAGCAGTATTAAGAGGCTAACATAACAGATTTACAGATTAAATCTACTGTTAAGTGGAAAAATATAGCAAAACAACTAAAATTGTAGAAAATAAACTTACAATTATGTCGTCGTCGTATCATCAACAACTTTAACAACAAATCTAAACGAAACGCTACAAACAAACAAAAGATTCATAACATTTATTCACGCCATAAAAAAGTTTTTATGTCGCCGCCAAGTTTCTGTTCCGCAGCTAAACGTTGTTTCTTTCCGGCTACTACAACAAAACTGATGCCTCTTGAAGTGCACAGAGTCAATGGTGGGAGCATCTGTCAAACTGTGTAACTCTACACCCACGAAGAGAATGATGAGGAACCGTCTCAACATCATCATTCAGACAAGCCTATTGTGCCTACCCATCTGCTGGTTATCCCTAGAGATGACGTATATGCACTGACCCACAAACTGACCACACGCCAAAGAAAAACCAAGCACGGACACCTAAGGCGTTGGTTATTGCTTTTACGATAACATTTGCTATTTGGATGAGCAAATTTAATGAGATTCGCATCTGGCAGTGGTGTCTCGTTGCAGGAAGTAATGATGTAAAAGAGACGAGTTGCGAGCAGGAAAAATATTCTTTCCAAACTGCATTGCAGCAGCAGATTTTTCTTCATATTGTATTGAATAATATTGTGATAGATGGGCAGGAATTAGTTGGACACTCAAGTTTCATAGTTTATACGAGTGCAAAACAGTCTGCATGTGTTGCAGGGACACATTTAATGCTTGAAAGCAATTTAGGCAAGTTAATTTAACAATACTTATGTATATCATTTCGGTTGATAAAATTTCTTCACATGCCTGAACATTGTCAAGAACAGAAGAATCCTTTGCACAAATTATTTCGGTGTTAATACCAGCATCAGCAATTCAAAATATAACTACAACGAATACCGAGAATAGGTAAATTATATAAATGCACAAAGACAATGCTAAATTAGAAAATATGAAAATTATTTCGCTCGGCAGGGAATCGAACCCAAGACCTTCTGTTTCCAGAGCGGCTATACTACACAGCTACACGAAAGAAAACGTTGTGTAACATCCTCTCACATTTTAAACAGTCACAGCATTTACAAGAGTAACTGTTATAATATCCAACATCTATTACGAAACTAAGCGAGTCGTCTTGAGAGGCGGCTGAATGTTTACAAGTAAAACTGGACACTTCTGTAAACAACATTTTAGACACATTAGCTAAGTTTGACTCTCGAGAACGTCTCGGCTACCACACTGACTTGCGCAGCGCGCAGCGGGAACATGGACGTGGACACAGTTCTTGCTTTTTCGGATGTGTCTGCAGTTAGTCATTTATTTGTATTATGTATGTATTTGTTTGATGTCAAATACTATCGGAAATCAGTATACCTATAGTAACTTTAATTCCTTATATGATATTTTTAAGTCTAACAATATAATCGATAGCATAAATGCAGTAGCCGAAATAATGAAACTATACAACAATACTATACTTGAATCAATTTTTATTTGAATCAATGTTCATTGAAATATTTAGCAAACTATTCATATCATTTGATCCTATAGTTGTCTACAAATAAGTCTTATAAATTTAGTTCTTTATTTTAATTGACTGTTATATTTATCATACCTTTTATATTTTAACTACTATATGACATCACTTTGTTGTAATCACTTCGTTCATTGTATGTTAGCGTTTTTATCTGTGTGATCATGTAGAATCATCGTCACCGATATTGTTTTTAATTTGGACTAACTCTTTACAACTATGTATGTGATGTATTATTAATAATATCCCTGTTAGTCAATAAATTCAATTCAAAATATTGCATGGTAATCCCTTCATAACTCCTCCTATATATATATATATATATATATATATATATATATATATATATATAGAATATATTATATTATATATTATATTAATATATTATATATATATATATATAACCTTTATTTGCCATAAAAACTCAATCACTTAATCCTTAATCACTTCACATAGCTGAATCCTTTTGTAAACGCATACAATTATTTTTAGCAATAGTGGCTTATACTACAGTGCATGATCTCATGGTGTCTTTTCTTTGCTCCAAAAGACATCTGCCAAGCCGACAACAAACGAGCCGCAGCTCCACATTTGACGTTAGAATTAAACTGGTACAGGGCAGGCATCAATAATACTGCCATTAGGGCAACCTGAACAAATCACCCTTCATTAAGTTTCTCTCCACATACGACTCATTGAATTGCAGACATGTCGTCTTGTACAATTCGGTAGCAATAAAATTTTGTTCTTACGTTATTCCGCTTTCTAATACAACGACTGGAATTCTCACTACTTCATAAAGCAGAGGGGAGCTGGGAAGGTAATTAGCCTAGAAACTTGATAGTCTGGCTGTGAATGCAATGGGTATTGCAATTAGACTAAATGACACCAGCATTACAGCTCGTAACGTAAACGACGCAGGAAAGCTTTCGAAGAATCATTTGTAGTTTAACTTATATAACACTGTTGCAGCTGCAAATATATACTTCGCTTAATTTTTTTCGATACTTATTGCTGCTTTGTTTCTCGATACTGGGGTCACGTGACTCTTTGAGCACTACCTATTTTGTCATTAATGAAAATTAGCAATTTTTTTTTAAAATACGTAAAAAAACAAGTTTCTCGAACTGCTTATTTGTAAATTCTTAAGATAATGATACTAAACCTGAGATGATTTTTGTTATGTGTTTGTTAGACAAATTTTATTGTCTAAATTTGTCAAATTAGAAACAAACAAAAACTTCCAACGAATATTGTTTCTAATTCGTTGCTTCAATCTAGCAATAATAACGTTTCACTTTTTTCAGAAATGGGATACGAGATTAGATTGAATATAGTGGTGATACTCTTTTAGAACATTTGTGTTTTATGTTTGTTCTAAATTTACAAATATTTCACCGAAGTACCAAGCTTAAAACATCTTTTATTCATCATGCCTTTTTATGAAACATCATACCCAACTGTATCTCACTAAGACGCAGACAAGAAATTTGGTAAGATTCGTTAATAAATTGCAGTGTGCCTTTTGTCTTCTAAAGAAAAGACGTACGTTTTTTAAAAATAACATAATAAAATCAGTGTAAGATGATTTCACAAATCTGAACTCACGTTTATTTATTTGTTATTGTTTGTGTGCTAAGACTTCACAAATAGGATTTGAGGGCAAAAGTATTGGCGCTTCCAAAACAAGCAAAGAACTTCCATGGTTTCTGATATTATTTTGAAGTTACGTAACATTTTACGTAAAACTTAAGCGCAATTCCTGACAACCTGAAAAGAGCACCTGCATTTAACTCATTACCCCCGGCATCAACAGTTCATCAGTAAAGACAAGAAAGTCTCGGACAATTGCAGTAGTTGTTCACATCAAGTGTGGCAAGACTACAAGTCCGCCAGGACCATTTCAGCAAGTCATTAAATTAGCCCAACAATAAGGGAAGCAGACATTAAGTGAGCCACCGGTTAACGGTAGCTAAATTCTTTTCTAATGCAAGAAACGAGACAAATGAGGTCCTTGGGGAGAGGCGGAAGATGATGATGCTCAGGCGACGGCAATCCCGGTAAACTTGTTTTGATTGAGTTTAAAATGAGAATTTCTACGCAGCCTCGGGGTTGATACCAGTGGTCAGTGGTGCTTGAGTGGTCTACGCGCAACACAATTTGTAATTTATTGTGCAATTGGCGATTGTAACACATTCGACAGATCTGTAAAATTTAAGACAACCACGCAATGCATACAATTTAACGTGCTTCAGTATTTTGTAATTACTTTTACTTATTTATTTCACATAAGCCATAGTACAGAATGTGTATGAAGATAAAAAATTAAAACTAATTGTGTGCAGTACAACAGCTTTGCAAAAAAAAACTGAAAACGGAGAGTTTATGTCGTTTTTGTGGTTACAGGCTTAATCAGGAGATACACTAATGCTAAAAAACAAAATTTAGCTTCAGCAACGAAACACAAATCTTCAAACTTAGTATTAACAGAACTAGTCGAAGGCGAAATGGGTTACTCTGGGTTAAAGGGGTAAATATTTAGAAAGTTAGTTACCGTTGTCAAGGAATTTGTTTTTAGTGATTATGTTATCTAGATCGCCATTTACCGTTGTCACGGAACGTTTTTCATTTTGTTTTTTGTTGTCATAACAACAATACCAACGAAAACCAAAACCTTTTTTTCTAAAAAAATTAGAATACAGTTTTACCTATTGTGACATCACAAGATAAAAACTTATTACATAAAGAACAACAACAACAAGAGCGGAAAACACAACATCGCGGATTGCATTATAATTGGCAACGGCAACAGCAAGTTAGCAACAGGGCATCCTGCGAAACGTTACCATAATAAGTTGCAACAAGTCGTCTATTGCAAGATGGGTATATAGAGGAGTGTCCATGAGACGCATTCTGATGGAGCCATTGTATTGCCCTGCATACATCAGGGAAATTAACCAAGATGATGTCACTCATGTGATTCATAATCTCTGGAAGGAACATTATTAAAACCACAGTTAGAATTGATTAAAGCTCGTGTATGACAATGCTATGCAAATAAAAAACCGTAACAGCTCATCTCTGGCAAGCATTGCTGCTAACATGAATTAGGTCAAGTGTATTAGCGAGGTCCACTAAAGGGCCTAACCGACTCTAAACTTGTAAAATATGCAACAGCTTCCGCTAAATTGATTTTGACGAGTTAAGACAGAATTGAGTTTTACTAGAGCAAGCTTTGATAACTGAAGCAAAGAAAGAATTTTGTACGGGGCGAAAATGCGTATTAAATGGCTGTAAGCTGCGACTACAATGACAAAATTATGTAATTTTACCTATTTAATTAATTAGCTATGTAGTTAATTGGGTTGCGAATACATCCTACGTAAAGTCTCACTTCTTTCATGAAATAAAGCATATTTCTAAATACGAACGAAATTTGTGTGATAAAATTTATAGAAACTACAGCAATTCCGTCAGTTACAACTCATAATTCTTTTATGAACGAAGTGAAATACAAAGCTACTTTGTCCTTTCCTACGTTAAAATCTATAAGTAATTTTTACAAAGGTCCATTATAGGCATATATAGTCTATGCTTCCGAATTTACACTTGCACATTTCCAGTATAAACGTTTTCCTCGTACCTCAATCCCAAATGCGCCGTATAAACGTTTCCTTTTGTTCAAAACTTTCTCCACACGAGTTTAAGAAATGTAGCAGAAACACGTTTCCAATTATGTTTTCGCAGTTCAGTAGATTTTCGAGACATTTTTATCGATTCTATTTTTAGTTGGCCAAAAATCGTTTTAAATGTTTGCTTTCTTTGTTCTGAAGTTCTTTGACAGCTTGGCTCGTCTCTATCACTCTCTCTTTTTAAAGAGATTCAGAATAAAATAATATTTACTATGTCCCATAAGTCTGACAGTACGTAAAAGACGATGACAATTTTGACAACTTAGCAAAATAATAAATATTCTTTAACAGCCTACTTGGTATTAAATAAAGATTAATCATATGGAAAAAGAGTAGCGAACGCACTATAAATCATCCAGCTGTATTTACAAATTTCATATTTTTGTTTTTCGAAATTCGTTCATTTAAGTTCATTTTCAACGTAATAAATAAAAATGTATAATAATAATGATGATGATGATGATAATGATGATGATGATAATAATAATATTAATAATAATAATAATAATAATAATAATAATAATAATAATAATAATAATAATAATAATAATAATAATAATAATAATAATAATAATAAAATAAACAAAAAAGTAATAATAATATCACAAGTGTACTATGTATTACAAGTAATAAATACAAGTTAAGCAAAAACAAAATTAAATAATATAACTTATAATAATCAGCATGTTGTATGTTGTATGATAATTATGGAAGAAAATACATGCATGAAACTCAAATTTGTGCAACAAGCAACGAAACAAAACAAAATCAAATGAAATAAGTCAAGATAAACCAAGACAAATTAAAAAGTCTATCAAATGAGACAACCCAAGATAAATAAAGGTTGAATTAAAAATGCAAGACATTTGACAATGACAAATGATAATTGATGCACTCAATAAATGCGTGATACTTTTGAATTTTGGCAATAAACAAAGAAACAGAAGTAAAACAACACAAGATAACTCAAGACTAAAGTAAAAATGTGTAACATTTGACATGCATAAAACTGCAAAATCTGGCTAATAAATAAACAAGAATAAAAAATCTATGAAACGAAACAAGTCAAAATAAAAGCTGATTTTATTAACATTTAATTAGTAGGATATGCTGACAATAAATCTCTTTCATATCTTTTGGCTAAAATACTCAGAGCACTAAAGTTTGTGATACGAGGAGGTAACGAGTTTCACAGTTTCACACTCTGGTATTTTTTGTGATTTCTGACCCAGTGAACGAATGAAACGTTTCGAATCATTTGCAGTAGACCTTAGTATTATTCTGTTTAAGTTCTTTGTAGAGACTTTACAGCAAACGGGTTTAAGTGACCGTTTTTTATAAACACATTTTAATGCCAAATAAAGGTACATGGTATAATGTATACCGTAAGATTTGCATAACAAAATTATAATTAGTGGTAGTGAAAGAAATTGATAAAAATACGCACAAATGAAAACTAATCTTTACTGCCACTAGGGTGGGCAAATTCATTTAAGTACTGTGTGTCATTTACATAAATATCTTCGTATGCAAATGCTGACGCATATAATTTTATTAATTTAGCTGTTACCACATCTTCGCAGAATAATAATTCGTCTCAACTTCTTGTTTACGACCTTTCCTTCATCGTAATTTCAACACGTCGTGCTAATTTACACAGGGCAATGTGTAATTCTGGAGAGTAATTGAAATCGTATAATCCTCAAATAGTGCAGCGAGGAGCAACAACTTAGAATGAAATACATATACTTTTTCGTTTCAGAATCAGATTTTGTAGGGAAAACCCATTTATAGGATTACGGATTTTTCAATAACCACTGCACTCATCAGCCATGATTTGTTATACTTGGTAAACCTACATGCGTACAGAGAAAGACCCAGAAAAACAATTTAGTCTTTAGTCTTAGCTTTTGAACTAAAAATTTGAGAAACAAGTCAATAAGGAATTTAAGTTTTATATTTGTAGGCCAATATGTAGTCGGTATAGTTCATTATAGTTCATTTTAAAAAACTGAAAATGCTGAAATGAATTGACAAAAAGTGGACATGCTCGCTACGACACAGAACTAAAAGTATATACGACAATGTACCTATACATACTGGACTTGTGAACAAATGAAATTTGATTCTGAATTGCATAAATAAGCACATGTTTCACTACTACAAAAACGAGCAAATATAGTAGAGCTAAATGACCAAATGTAACACAACTAGAAAAAGATGTGATCTAATAGACAGCTGATGGCTAATTTAGCGTTAAGTTTTCGAAATTTGGAAGAGGACAAGCTAGTTAAACCTACGTATACCTAGATCTATTATTAAAAGCTCTGTAGCTGCCGGCTGCAGCCTTTTTTTCCAGCCAAGGTTTTCGTCTTAGCACGCAGTTTTTGTTATGCGTCAAGTGCATTCTCCACAAAAAATCAGATTGTGAGTAACAACATTACAAAAACATGAAAAAGGTAGGCGTGAATAATTCCAAATTAGGAAATGCATAATGCATGCCTACTTGAGTGATCACAGAGGCAGCTGTGAATTTCTATATCACCTCTCCAGCTTATGAAAAACTGCGTAACATAAAGCAGTATGGACAACAACGGTCACAAGTTAGTTCTCTCTTATTTCGCGTTCTATTATTTTTTACGATTTTGAACAACTGTAGTTCGGGGAGAAAATGGCAACTTTCTCTAATTACACAGATTAATCAGAAATGGGATTATGAACTTAAAAATCCCTTCTTAACTAAAACCCAAAGGTTTCCTGGTCTTTGGTTTGTGGCATCTCCATCTCTTTGGTTTTTCTCCATCTCTTTCTTGGTTAAGAATCCAAGAAAGGTACAGAAGAGATGCCGGAATCTGGAGAGGGTTTCCTACAGAAGCTATCAGCACTGAGTCACAAATGTGTCCAATACCCATCATAGTCAATCGTTGTACACCGCCACTTTCAAGGGTAGATCGAAACACGATAAGGTCAAACACAAGACATATAACTCACAATGGACCAAAACTCGCTGAACCAAAAGGCTACTACTCATAGGACCATATTCCACATTTTGAGGTGGTCAAAGAATCGCCTACTACAGAAATGGATAGAAAGCCACTGGTCAAAAGACTCCAGCCTATGTGCTGAGGACAGTATTATAAAATTTGTTTAATAAATAGGCCTGCTCGCCTGGTCCTTTAGCCTGTCTTGCTTTGCCTAGTGGTCCTTTAACCTCGAACCTAAACCGCACTTGACATATCACTTCATATGAATGATTTTATAAATACGTTTTGGAATACACGCTGCAAATAGTTGACCGCACGACCGACATTATATGGGTTTATCCCATGATGCATCAGCTGAACTTTAAGCAGATTATGTAATACATTACTTAATGAATACACAGAAGCCATTTTGCTTTATCCCTTAGTGGGGATTAATATTATTTTGCTTGCGATGCTGTTTTTAAAATTCGATAACATAATTGATATTATTAGGCGGCATATGGTTAAACAGTCAGAGAAGAGAGACAGTCGAAAAAAAACTGTTTCATCTCACCGCTCATCATAAACTTGAAAGGGGTGAAGAAACCCGACCTAAAATGTTAATCCATTACCTGTATTTTTATAATAGCGCAACTCTTTACAATAAAATGTAACATCATATGGGGTAAAATGGGCCAATGTCAGACAAAATTGGCGCTAATAAGGTTTCTAACTATATTTTTACAATTTTGTCGGAATAATGCCTGATGAACTAAAACTATTTGTTGAGGAATTTGGCAATACGGGAAAGCGGGTTGCTGCAAGAAATGTAAAATGGTGGGATAATTAAACGTTTTCCTATGTCATTTTAAAGAACGGGGTAATGTCGGACAGTTTGGCAGGGTAACGTCGGACATCATTAACAGCAAACGAAAAATGGCAAAAAAGCTATTCTAGAGATGTAATGTAGCACTATTAATAATGAAACAAAAAAGAACATTCATGTAACTTAATGAGTTTTAAGAAAACGTAAAACTCATTGTCCGACATTAGCCCATGTCACCCTATAACTAACCTTTCGTTTAACGCTGTCTACATTTTATGAAGCCATCGTTTTAGTTGGCTATGTAGTTCAGAACTGTTTTCCGATATCTGAACTGTTGCACTGCCCTAGGTTGTAATTGGATAGATGACTACAAGTATAACTTGACCGACCATTTGACAAAGAGCATAACTAAGTCAAATTAAAGTAACATCAACTCAATTACTATGCAAAAATTGCCGCCGGGTTTAATGTACTCCTTTATAAAGTGAAAAGTTTGTTTCGCATTACTGCTGATGTTATTAACATAGTTCAACGCATAGACACGAATGACGCAGCAAAGCCTCCTAATTATCTGAGCGCATAATTAGGCTAGTTAATCAACACGGTCATTTAGTTTAATCAAGATTAGACATTGAAATTTTCCACACGAGCAAGTACGTGCATTGCTATAGACTGGCTGTCGAATTTTTCCAGTAGCCGAGTGAGAAGCCTTGATAAGTTGGCAGCAAGGTATTGTTAAAGCGTGCTTCTTTTCCTCAACACATGCTATATTTACAAAAGTAAATGTTGCCTCGAAGTCAGGGCGCATATCGTTTTGAAATCTGAACAACAGGATAAGATGTCTCGAAAGCCAAATAAAATGTCAAAATGTGGTCAACGTCGGCTGCATGTTGTTTACCAAGGATAATGACTACATACCGTGCGAGTTTATGGCGGCAAAAAGGCAATTTAGTCTTAATTCCTATAAAGAATTAACGACTAGACAGGTCAAATAAATACTGCGTGTCAAAATAAGCAATAAACGCTGTCACGCCAAACCCCTGGAAAGTTATAGCTGGGCTGAAAGCGCGTTCTTCGAACATATTTTCCAGGCCTACGTCACAGTATAATAATAGCTCTTATTATTACACTGTGTCCACGTGTCTGGTGACAAAGATCTGAGCAATCTTTATACAAGTCATTTAAAAACATTATCTTTGCACCACGGTTAGGGTAGAGACGATTTGATTACACACACAGAGGTGATGTGGCTGATGGCATATATTAGTCTATTTACAATCCTCTGTGCTTAGCTGTTACACAATCTAACACTTAGCTAGGTTAATCGAAACCATTGCAGAGTCTGTTATTGCTAATTCCTGAATGAGAGTCTTGTAATCAAAGACGCCTTCCGATTACGGTTAAAGACTAATGTGAAATGGATGTGCTTTATTGATCATGGTCTTCACGAAACTGGACACTAGTGCAGGGACATTGGTAAGTGATCAGAAAGGCTGCGTGATGGCAACGGCTATTGTTGAAATTGGTGACGGATTGACACACTATTAAGTGGCTGTATGCTGTTAGTGAGTGAATAACATTCTTTTGGTTCTGCTCAACAGGCACGTAACTGACAAGAAAAAGGAGGATACCAAGAAAGGAATTTTTACTTTTATCAAAGTGTGCGTTTAAGCAAAGACTAACAGTCTTTATTTAGCAGTTTTCTTTTGTACCTTCTTTAATTTCAACACCTCATGTAGTTCAGCTAAAAATGTCCCGTGTTCAAATGTCTGTGTCGAAATAAGTACACATCAATAATTTCTTTGTAATAACTCAGATGTACAGAAACGTACAAAACAAATTATTAGAGAAGACCGTTTCAACTGTCATAGAAATCCACTTAAAAGCATGAAATAAATAACGGTCGTCTAGTTGGGTTTGTCTAATAAGGGTTCCTTGTCGAGCGTACTATAGAAACGTTCTCGGATGACCCTAAAATTAATGATAGTTTTGATACGTCACCTTCAAATTTACTTACGTAAGTCAAACATACATTAATGATAAAAACTTTCCACAAGACTTATACTGCGTATCATGTATTATGTTTTTCTAGTAACGCAACAGAAGTTGTAGAACATACCCAACGGGGAGACAATTTAACAGTTTTTCTGTTACCGATCTTTGAACGATTGTAAGAATTGCCAGGAAATCATTTTTCTCAAGGGCCCTTTCAGCTCAATCCATCAAAAGGAAAACACCGCTGTTCTTAAAGCTAAACAGAAGCACTAGTTTCATCCAGTCACGGCTGCGTCAGATCTAAGGCAAGTCAGGGTAATTATATTACTATATAAATGAAGAAAGTTCATAAAACCTACAATCCTATCAAAATAAAGCTCTTTCAAACAAAAAAGTGGAAGATCTCTCTCTGTTTAAGAGAACTGCCTATGCCGTGCTCTTTTTCCTCCACTATCTGGAACTATCCTTCGAAAGTTGGTGACGTGTGACTGACGTTCAAGAAGCATTTCGAAACACGAACAATCCTTAAATAATTTACAAGTGTTACTGTCATTTATTCGGAAAAAAATGGAAAACTGAATGGAATTTTAATAGGATGAGCAACTTCTGCAACTTTTAGCCCCATAATTATACTGCACATCAATGCCGGTATTTTAGCACACAATCCATGGTTTATTTATGATCTTCAATGCGGCAGCAGGACCGGAACGTATCTCACAATCAGGAATAGGTGAGACACTGGACCGGGAGAAGTGTACACTCTAGCTTCCTTGTCGGACAATAATTCATTTACGAATTAGGCCCAGTATTGTTTAGCTTCGTCATTAAGCACAGGCCGTGAACATTCGGCTAGTTTCACCTTATTAATAATGGCCTGCATGATCATGGGAAATCATTTCGGTAGTACAAACATTTGTTGAGTTATTTCTCTGGTGACATTACACTCGTTTGTTGTATTCACTCATGCGATTCATAAGCCTAACCCAGTTAGCAGTATTTCCATGATTGCTTGTCATTGCTCCCCGAGGAAGATTCCCGATTAGGACAACTTCCTAATTTAGTCAGGATTTCCTCGAGTCTTCGAATCCTACCTTTGGATTATTATATGGGCAATAATTTCACAAAAGCCATTGTCACTCTATATGAATGAGCATTCTTTAGAATTATCTTCCTAAAGCCTAAGCAAGGCTATTATATAGTCTCGCTTGTAAACTGTTAAAATTATTAAATATGAACAACAAAAGAGGTACACATAAATAGCAGTAAGACTGAAGTGTTTTGGTCCTTTGACAGAGATCACAGTTTACCACATCATTATCAAGATCTGTAGTCCAAGAGTCTAAGTTCTGGAAATTTCGTGCAAATTCTAGCCCTTTGCTTTTGTGAGTTAACATCAATTAAAACTGCCACGTGCCTAACAAAACAACAACAAACAAGAGCAGCAGCAACAACAGCAACAATAATATCAACAACAACAACAATACGAAATCAGCATATGGGTTGTCTTCGAAACCAGCGAATAAAAAGCAAAATAAAGTATATCAGACGAGACTGTCTTCCGTTATGATTTGCCCAGTAAATACATCTATTGCGGTTTGGTTTAAACTTCCCAAGGTAAGGTTAACATATTGCGTAAAAATGAATTCTGGATAGGTCCGAATAAAAGTAGATCGGTAGAAAAGGTGTAAAAAAATTTACAAATAAGGTTATGTGTAGACTGAGCGGCGGCGTGCAGATAATTAAATACAAAAACAACACCATCAATAAATTATTCGCACTAATCATGATGCAGTGTGTACAAAATGTGTTCAGCAGTTTATCAAAGTTCCGCTTGTTGATTAAACATAATTAATTACGGCAATAGTTCTTTCAATGAAACCGTACAAAACCCGACATCTAATTAATTGAAAAGTGTAATTAAAAACTGCGTTTAATTATTGCACATAATTTTCTTTTTCCACGCAAATATACTAAAACTGACTGCATGAGCAAGACAAAGCAATGATTCACATCGAGTGTGTCATAATTACATAGATGATATTATGTTTCACAATTTTAACTTCCAAAGAAAGCAAAACCAGGCCCAATGTTAAACTGTAGTTCAAAACAATCTAACCTGCAAATATTGAAAGGAAACATACGGTTTTTTCAAAAATAACTTACGTGAAAGAATTATTACGACAGAAACGCTATTTTGTGTCACCCGGCTAGTTCTTTGCTGTTATATGCATTTCGCCATTTGCTATATCTCGGAAAAGCGTTGCACAAAAACAGGTGCTGTACCTCTCAGTTCAAAGGTGTTCGGTTGTGATGTAGTACACACTTCACATGCTGGAGACAGCTCATACGTGAGCACAGGAGTAAATTTGAAATATGAATTTTAAATGCATGGTTTGCTGAGTTTTTGTGTGTATGACAGTGCATGTTGAGCAGTACCTCTGTACTTCAATTTCTCCTTTCGCAAACACGTGCAACATGCTTATTGAATGTTCGCGCCGTTCAAAATTATGTTTACTTGTGATGCCATTAGCTAGTTGGCCTCGCCCGCCGTTAACTAAGTTTTTAACACATTACTTAAATATCAAAAACGCTTTGGCATTATTATAGGTGTTAAAATGTATACTTTTTACCGTACTTCAAAATTAGGTGGATATGAAAAATCCTCCTGTTCTCCTTTAGCAATTTATTAAGACACAACTCGTGTATCATAAATGCGCTCACGTATGAAACATAATTTTGGGTTTTTCTGAAAATTAATGACAATGTCATACTGAACAGTAGAAAAATGATTCCTACAGAATCATAATAACATAGCAACTCTTGGAAACCGATATTGACAATATGTCAGGATACATTAAAACAACGTTTTACAAAAACATTTTCAAAATGGCAGCAGCCAATAAGTCAGTGAAAGTTGGTAACACAGAATTCAATAAAAGCTTATAATAAAACCTGTGAACACGTTTTACAGTGCAGGCACGCATACTGTAAAAACTTTGAAATTCTATTGACTGTATGCTGTTTATTTAACACGTCTGAAAGTATTGGTTAACACTTTACAGTGATTTAGTTTAAACCTGTTATTTTCTAAGTTTACATTTTACATTAAACAAAGTGATACAAGAATTTTTTCGACATGCCTTATTGGTGTTGTTGTTGTTGTTGTTGTGTTGTTGTTGCCGCTTTGAACACTTACTTTATAACATCGACACACTCTCCTATCCCTAGGGATCCGAGCCCACCTGCTTTTTTCAACTAACAAATCGCGAGATGATAATCTAGCTCTAGTGTAAGCTAACCTAGCGTAATCTGGAATCACATCTGGCATATTCGGTTGTAGTTGCATGAGATAAGTTTATAAAAAACACCTATCATCAATCGTTAAAGAAGGCCGCATTTATATCCTTTCTAAGCATGCCAACGCATAATACACGACCCCCCGCGCCTACATACGCGTGATACGATCATAATTTTGATTTTGTTTGTTATAGCTGCCTTCCTCCAACGTACATGGTCATTTCACACAAACCTTTTGCAGCAAAATTACAATTAATGGAAAATAAATTGACGCAGAACAAAACCTAAAGAATAAACTGCAGAATAATGTTCTCCCCCTCGTATTTCATTTTATAACCGCTGCGCGTTGCACATTAAAGTTTTATTTTAATGTTTCGTGCGTATATACGCGTTGTGATTTCAGACATGCAGTCATAATTTGCCAATGTTCCGATTCTAAGGTAATTTCAAATTGAGCTGTGATTTAACATAATAGCCGAAACGTGTGCGATTTACTGCAGCTTAATTCAATGAGTAAATATGATTTTACAACGTCGGTCATAAAACTTTACTATTAAATGGATTTAAACTAATTATTTGGCACAATAATGGCAGAGTGTGAGTTTAATTGCCAATCAGAAGGAAAAACGACAGAACAAGTTTCCTAAAGGCTCATCTGTATTTGCATCTGAATTTGAATTTGACCATAAATTTTCACGATCAATGAGTTGGACATTACGCAATGCAAAATGACGTAACTGCATCCACCAGTAGTGGAAAACAACTTTTGTTAATACCTCCTGAATATAGCAACCTGCCACTAGTGCACACGTACATAAATTGATGATTCTAGGAAAAGAATTAGAGTGAGTGAAAATTGTAAGACTAGTTAGCAAGCAAGTACCGTACTGAGTTGAAGCAGTCCACCGCGTGTGTAAAAATCCTTTTGTCAAACAACTTTAGAAAAAACACAAACACAAAGCACCGAAATTAAAAATGGCTAAAACACATTTTTATAATTTAGGAATATATTGCGCATGTTTTGGCTGTTAGTCAGATAATGCAAAACTTAGGACAGTTTTCATTAGTTCACAGCTATAATACATTTCTTATCTCTTATATCTTACGTAATAAACGTGGGTCCAGCTATCAGTTTTGGCAAGTGGCTGTGTGCTGCTACGTTCTAAAATATGGTACGACGCACCTGTTGATGCCACGCATTTCCGTCCATAGCCACTGCACCATCCCTCAAATCTAGAGTTGTATTTCCTAGATCTTGTTGCAGTATATCAGCAGCTATAGTACTTCGGTAGCTGACACCCTCTTGGCTTTTTCGTCCTTTATAGAATTTTACGTAATGCTATAGGGAGAGGAGACTCATGAGATAATTTTCTTACTGGTATTTCTTTACTCCAAGGACTCTTCTTGACCACATCATACACATCATCATTGGCTATTCTGTCAGGCCATTTAATATGTGGCAATTTTCTATAGAGACGTCTTTGAAAAGCGTCAATTTGCTTCTGCTCCTTGTGACGTATAGTACATGTCGACTTTGAATTGTGCAATTTGTGCATTCTTAATATGAAAATGTGGGTTTTGCTACATGTTTCAGTGTCATTATTCACTTTGCTTTGGTGCTTTGTTTCACAAACAGAATTTCACATTATTTGTTAGCTTTGAAAACATGGTCTAATTGTCAATTTTGACACGTACTGGTCGTTTGTGTAGGAGTTATTCAGACGTGTATTTTTTTCGATAATGGCAAAGTTTTTCTGCATTTTTTCAATTTGCACAAAATTCTTTTCATTAGTAAATCATTACTCAAATTGTGTTTCTAGCAGCAGGAATATGCAATTTTGCTTTCTTCCGGGATTTTACTTTTTTCAGTATGGGTGTGAAATTCAGCATTAGTTTTGCAAAGTTTGCCAAAAACCTTGACCTCGTTTGTTAGTGAAATTTGTTTTCTTGGCGTTAAAACTATAAAGTTTTCTAAAAGCCATGAAAACGAGATCTACTTACCCATTAACACTTGTTAGAAGATCCTAGTCTGGCCCATTTACGACCGCTCTGGTGTGAAACACGTCTAGTTCCAGTAGACAATTTCTTTAGATGTTCAAGACCTCCTGCTATACGTCTGCAATGTAAAGAAAACAATGTTCACGACGAGGAGGCATGGAAGTTGATTTGCTGATGACCTCAGACTGATGTGGGTTTTTGTGAAATCTCACCATGCAGACATTCCTTGGTGACTTTCACTTAAGAATGCACCGCCATATGTTATACTTGCAAATGTACTAAAATTCCGTAAATCTAAATAGTTTCGAACATAAAAATACGCGAAAGTCGTTTAAAAATATACGATGTTATACATGTAATGTAACCAAAAGTAATTTCTGTGTCAATTACACGTTGCTAATATGTTAACATTAGCGTATAATGCATTAATATTGCATAGTAATGTAATATGCAATACATCCACATCATGTGTGTGGCCACACGCCGTCCTGGCTGACTATATTGCTGAGACAACCACAAACTGAAACCACATTCATGGTCAATACTCGAAAATAGCGTCCAACCCCAGTTATTAATTCAGTATACCAATGTTACTTTACTACCAAAGTGAGCAAGTGCAATATGCAAGGCCAGTGTTTATTGCATCTGACAACTTGTTTTGCGATTGTGAATTATGCAAATGCACATGCCTACATCCAGCAAACCAAGATTTACAACAATTTGCATGACAATCGGTTGGTTACTGATGTTTTAATCAATAGAGAACAGTCTGTGCAATTGTATTTAAATTTTTATTGTAGGTAGTATCTAGTCTTCCTGAAAGCAAATGCCTAGAAATGGGTCAGATTTTATGACTCGTGGTATAAAATACAGTGTTGTTACATGACCCAAGTTGGCTTACACACGTTATACATAACACGACTCGTCATCAGTGACCACAGTGCATGGGAAGATAACTAACCATGGATGTCGAACAAATCACATGAAATAACGCTCATAAACAATTTAAAAAACTTATATACTGATTCATACATGGTACCCTTTATATGTAAGTAATTTAATGTTGAAAAAAAAAGAGAAGAGGACCGCGAAGTGACCCATAAGCCCTAACCTGCTGACCAAATTTCAGTTCTCAAGCATTCCGTTCAATACAGTTTACTAACTTAGTATAAAGGTGTAGGTATAATAGCAATCAAGTCAAATACGACGACCTCATCCTCAACCCCATCTCACTGGTAAATGTAGATTTTTGTCATTTGGACATCGGTCATTACGTCTTTAAACAGTCCCCGGCAATTAGCGTTTACAGCTTAGTTGACTTGTCGATGAATAAAAATCGATAGGTAAGTTCAGTAAGGAAAAAAGTGTAATTAAATTTCTGAATGCTTTCCGGTCTTAGTGAAAGCCAATTTTCCGTTCGGCAAAAGCAACTAGTTATGCTCAGTAAAGTTGAAGAAATGCACTTTCTGGGATCAAGACTTAGCAACTCTAATGAGTTTGTGCTGTTGTGTACACAGCGTGGCTCAAAAAGCCGTGGGATTGGTTTAATTTTCACTGGTCTGTTTGCCCTGGGAACTCACACTGCTGTTTGATTAGACTAACATGTATTTCCATGTGCTTTCAGGCGCTGAAAATATACAATTGTAAGTGATGTTGACTCTTTCTTTCGGGCGCCCAACCTGCACAAATATTAGACCACACAAAAGTTGAACGCATTCCCCGTGGTCGAGTGTTAATTCTGACACATAGGGTACACATGGCCACGAGGCCTCAATGCAAACAACTTTGCCAAGCTGAATCAAAATTTCCGCCTCCTGAAAAAGTTTGGTTAGGAAAAAAACTAAAAACAGCAATCATGGCAGCTGTGCTTCTCGCAAAGCATTAGGAGCATGAGAACGACGACGATGAAGACGACGATAATGATGACGACGGTAACGAATGGTGACAACCGAACGCTGGTGATGACGATAGTGACGATAAATGATGATCATAATGACGATGATGATAAGACGATTTCTCCAGCTCTGCAGAGAATATTAAAGCAAATGTAAAGCAAACTGCAGGCTCATATCACGTCTAACAAAAATTGCAGATAAATATTGGGATTATTGCTATTTGCACTGCCGCAAACTGCGACAATTTCGCATTCAACACGATCCCTAACTTTGTTTATTTGATCCATTATCACACGATGCACAGCACTGTTCAACTAAGACTAGAAAATCAATTTGATAATCGAACGACAAACAAGATCAATATTACGACCCTGTTTGTCCAAGCAAGTAAGTGTTTCTAAATCAAGTTCCGCGTACCGGTGAATGTTATTCTCTACCAACAGACCTTTATATATCACACGTTTGGTGGTCCGGGGTATATAACTAGCACCTTTATGTAGTTGCCCATGCTGTCGTCGTCTTAGACGAATTAATTAAAAGAGAATGACAAAGGAATTGCGAGAATTATGGCAATTACAAATGGACGCGTGCGCCAAGGCGGCGAAAATTACTTACGGGGTTGTGAAAGAAGACACATATAAGCGTAATACACCGGGAGATGCGTGCCGTGTTTAATTCACTGGAATGGGTCTAATTTGAATGACAATAAACACTACTGCAGCTGCTGAATTTGATTAATCTATGAATTTTTTATTTCTTTATCCCGAGATGGATGCGTATTATGTACCGCAGTGTACTGTGAATGTGATACTTTGCGCTTAGATTCTTTTGGGAGAGAAAAGAACTTTTGCCAACAGTTAGTTTCATTAAAGCTTTGCTCAAGATAAGAGCCTTGTAGCAATGCATTACAGTCGTGGTCGTCCTGGGCTGGGTAGCCGAGAGGTTTAGATTTCCGACTGCAACTGCGCAGTCATGAGTTCGATACTAGCGGCTACCAATGTTACCCTTCATACCCTTCATGTTATTCGCTATTTCTGTATTTCGCCCTTACCGCTATTGTTGTAAGTGTAAGGCGCTACATAGACGTTAATGCTACCGTTTTCTGTGAAATGAGCGACGGTATATAAATCTTATCTTTGTCTTTATTTAGAAATTTGTAAAGAAAATGCGGACGTATTATAACATTCAAATCGGTAATCTTATTAACCTAAATTCATTCTATAAACTCGTCTTTACTTGTGGCCGATCCTTTGGTCGGAAATGACCATGATAAGAAAGCTATCCTACAGCGTCCATTGAATGTCAGCTGAAGGCGAACTGAGGGTGGTTACTAATGACCGTTGGTCAGCAGCAACTAATGAGAAAGGGCTGGCCTTCAGGAACAGGAATTTCATGTGGAGATATTCATTGTGCATCCCGTTTTGGTCATGAATGATTTTAAACTGTGTCACGGAAGTAAAAGTTAAGTCGTTTATTAGACTGAATGCCCAAAAATCCAGGCACGGCTAAAAAGTTCGTGAAAAAAAAGGCATACATCTGTCAGTAACAGCCACTGTTTTTTTTTGTCACACAAATCCCAATCTTTTGTAGCTCATAGGTCTGCCGTGCAGGCAGTAATAATAGCTTATAATAACCCAAGGGAGAATCCTTGAAACAAACTCAGTCACACCAGTATTTTCACTTACTGGTCAATGTCACACCATAAAATGTGCAGCGCAGAAAACTCTGCGTATGAAGCACTTGTACAAACGCGTTTCTGTTACTTAAATAATAGAACTTATATAACGGGAGCTATTATAAATATAATAACTTATATATTAAATAATAAAAGAACTTAATTAACGGGAGCGAGCCCAACTGTTGATGGCATCACAAACTAACATAATTTTCATCAGGGAAAGTATTCCACGAGCGTGTTGCGCGTGTTTGCGAAAGCGAAAATTGAAGTGCAGTGCTACTGTAAGATATTCAATGTGTTCTACTAAAGCTAGGCATGTTTTAAAACAAAAATTCAAATTTAAAATTTACCGCTGTACTCGCGCATGTACTGTCGAAAGTGCGTAATTCGTCAGAAACTAACACATCTGAACGGAGAGGTACAGCTACAGTTTTTGTGTAATGCGTTTCCGAAATGCAAGCGCTAGTGCCCGTCTAACTAGCGAATGGCGAAATGCATGTAACAGCGAAGAACTAGTGGAGCGAACGTGAAATTGTGTTGCGTGGTAATAATTTTTTCACGTAAGCCATTTTTGAAAAAAATAGTACGTTTCCTTTCAATATTTAAAGAGTAGACTGCTTTGACCTACAGCTTAGGATTGGCTCCGGTTTTGTTTTAACGAACTTCCGACAATTTATGGATCACTTATGCCTTGTAACTATGATGCAGAAGGCAGTTTATTTCACACAGAAAGAAAAATGCTAGAACCCTAATTTTAGACTGCAAAACTACGGTTATTTCATTTATTTTTGTTTTTGCCAAAAAGCGTCTACTTTTGTGTAACATTTTAAACTTTATGTTAGTTCATTTAATCACCAAATTTGCAAAGATAAAGAAAATTTGCAACAAGGCAGAATGGCCAAAAAGCCCCTACTTTGTATTTATTTTCGATAGACTAAAATAGACAGTGACTCATAGATGCAAAACGCCACAGTTTGGCTTCTCTAGATTCTATACCTGTGAATTTAATTCCGTTCATGGCGGTCAGAAGATCGGCGTTACTATGATTTCAGCCGACGGCCAGAAGTATCTAATATTTAAATTCTAAACGCACAAACAGTTCATTATTTTAGCGCACAAAATGGTGACGCGTGCTCTGCCATAAGCCATCGGGCAGGTACTTAAGTAGAAGAAAAATACACAAGTTATTAGAAAGTTAAGAGGCTGTTATGTAAATCGCACGCTGAACAAGCCGTTGCTGTATATTAAACAAAAGGCTTCACCACACGAAACGACAGGAATAAAATTCGAGCAAAAAGAACGATTTTGCCAAAGGCATCAAGCGAGATAAGTTGAAGCTAAAAATGACAGTCAGTTTCACATTTTGTAAAATTGCAGACAGAGAGTCACAGAGCCCACGAGATAAATATCACAAAGAACAAATACGAGCACAACTAAAGCAGAAATGCGCGGTTTCAAATGTTTGATCAACACTGGATGGGTCCTTTAGGCGTTTTTTGAACATTTAACACAGACAATGTTCGTTTCCATTTAGGCTGTAATGAGAGTCAAGGTAATCGATTGTTAAAACCTGAGGTTATTTATTTAGTTCGCACTTTATTTTTTTTACTGACGTATATTTTGTTTGTTATAAACACCCAAATAAAACTTACAATTCTAATGCTGGGCGCAGCTTTGTTTTTCCTAACCTCCCGTCGGAGATGTTATTTCATCGCTGCTTGTTTGTTTATTTGTCTGACAGTTCGTTCGTTTGATCGTTCGTTCGTGCGCTTGATTGTCAGCAGTATGCAAAAACTTCCACGAAACTTTGTTCCAGAGTGGGACCACGAAACTTTGTGGAGGGGTGGGACATGAGGCAAGGAAGAATCCCTTACTGTTTGACGCTGATACGTTTAGGACTGTTGGGCCTTGGAGGAGGATTTTGCGCTTTATTGAACGCCATTTTAATTACAAAATTAACAAAATTAATTAACAAATTTTTGACAAAATTAATTATTCAGCTTGTGATGGAGAGATGACTATTGTGCTTTTACGAAATATGAGGAAATTTCAGGTGTGATTTGAAATACAAAGTTCATATTTCATTTAGGCACAACTGGATTGTGTCACTAAAACAGGGATGTTCTCTTTAGCCGTTCTTCCGTAGTGTCCTAAGTGGAGTATCTGTAATACTGCTTGTGCTTCAGAAGATTCAAGGAACCAGAGTAATCCAGGGGATAATATTTTAATAATAATTCAGCGTACCTGAATTTTCAGTTGCGCTTTGAACTGATGTAATGTATTGTTGAGTGCGAAAACTTTATGTCCTATTGGATTTATATTCAATTGTAAATAAACGTAAAACTTAAACTAATAATACAAAATTAATTCTAATCGAATTTAGGACAAATTGCGCCTGCACAAATGTGTTAGTATTTATGCAAAGCGTTTTCTGTGGAATTCTCCACTGCTGTTTCAAATCTCTTCCGTAGTGGTTTATATGCACAGCAGAAAACTGCTTAGAAAACGGTAAATCAGATGGAGGCTAATCAATGTGAGCAGTGTAACCACCATACCTGAAATCAGATTACCTGTCTGCGGCGAAGGATTCCCGCACCGTATTACACAGGTAAACAAACAGGTAAAATTGCTGAGAGAATTCTCGAAATCCACAGGTGTTAAATTTCTACATTTTCCGACAAATTACACATTTTCTCGCACGCTACATGTAAGACACACATCATTACACGTCTTGTGTTCGCGCTGTTCGCAGCTGCAGGCTATATCTGATTTAGGCATTTTTATGGCACTTTGCATGCAGGTATTATAACTAGCACAGGTATGACTAACTAGCTATGAAGCAGTTAATTAGGAAAGACAGTTTTTCCCCATGTCATGTAAATATCACAGAATGTAGATGTTTTAATTATGTTTGGGTAACGATCGGTTAGGTCCTGAAAGATTATGCCTTAGTTATTGGAATTTTCCATGTACGAGCGTTAGAACTTTCAGGCTTTTAACACATTGTCCTCAGGTTTAATTACAGCAATGATGCGCATTTGCATTAAAATTTGACAATGTTGGTCTAAAATATTCGATTATTACATATTATTGTAATTTTTTGTAAATAATATCGTGGGATTTTCCGTAAAAGTTGGTTGATTCTTGACATAAAGAATATCATGGTAATTGATTCGGTAGCTATTGTTGGCATTTCAATAATCTAGATTCTAGAACAAACGTGACTTTCAAGTCAAAAATTGCACGAGTTAATTCTATAATTGTGTACGCACTTTTACATATAATATTGTTTCTCATATAACATGGTTGTTTCTAGTTTTACATTTTTTACAGTATAGAAGTGATTGCTGAATTAAATCTCACGCTTGACAAACCCAGAGAGCTGATGGCCAGAAAAGCCTGTACCGGTCCTGGGACTCTAGTGCTTGGGATTAAAATTGCTTCTGAGCCTGAACTCGCGGGTAAATCCGCAGACTCACTCAGCGTAACTGACATTGAAATCTACACCATTTTTTACTGTTATGCCTAACCCTCATGACGTGTTAAAACAATACAATGTGATAGGTTGCACCTGTCTATTGGATTTTCGTTGCGTAGCACAAGTGTGCCAGTTAGTATAATACAGATAACACCAATTCGTGAATTATTGATGATAACAGCGTTAAGCTTTCAACACTAATCATATATGAGGCTCATGAAGCCTATTTATTTGTGTATATATAGGTTATTGTCAGGTCATATCCTACAGGAAGTAAGATGGCTGTCATAACGTGGTTGTTTGTCTGTTCCTCCAGCTTTAGTTTGAATAATGTCAATAATGTGCATATACTATAATTAGGGGTATAATTGCAGATTTATCTGCTCACTTACCAGAAAAATAAATAAATAAAAAATGCAGACCTCTACAGTGCTAAGTTAACTTAGTGCAGTGCTGAATGCTAATATACTACAGTTCAGTTTAATTCAATTCAATTCCAAATCCACACCAGTCAGTTCAATTCTACAGTTGGTTACAAAATGGATATGTTTCAAAATGCGCGTTTTTAAGTTTGGTGGTCTTTGGGGTAACCGGTAAAAAAGTCACAGGAAAAAAAGTCAGGAAAAAGTCACAATTTTAGCTAGAAAAAGCCACATGCAGGAAAAGTCACAGTTACTTTTGGTTAGGGTTATTGTTAGGGTTAGTGGTTAGGATTAGGGTTAGGGTTTTTTCCTGTGACTTTCCTCCTGTGCCTTTTTTCTGTGACTTTTCACCTGTGACTTCGCTAGGCCATAAAACGTAATAAGCTGTCTGATTATATGAATGTGTATGTAACGCAAAACGTTTGAAAAGCAGAAACGTCGATTACTCTACATAGCTGCACATCCAGTTTGCATGCCTATATTACAGCTATGCACTTAAGAGCAATACAACCACACATCACACGGAATATTTTACAAATAAACGTACAATTTACAAAGACTGAAACACGAAGAAATGGCCTCCTGGGAGGACATAATAATGGCAGAGTGGAATTTAACGTGAAATGCGTAACGAGAAAACTCGAGAGAATTAAAACGCTAGTTGCAACAAAGACTAAACACGTGTGTTAAAAACTCTGCAATGCTTTCAGTTGTCGGTATGAGTAAAAGCAATGTCATAAAATGCATTAACCTTTGTAAATTGCAAGATAAAAATATTTGGTATAATTATGCGCACAAAGAGTATGCATGAAGACTGATTATGCCAGGTCTGTATGCATAGTGGAAGCCTGTACTAAAACCAGAAATGTATATGCCGTCCAAAAGGGTTCCCTAAATTAGCTCGTAACCGGTAACCTTTCATGCCCGTTTATGCCAGTTTTCAGAATGAAAAACGTCCCCCCAAACCAACTCATAGCACTTCATCCTGGCAGAGGTGCTTGTGAAAGAGGTGCTCATCACCGTGTAGCCCAATTTCTCTTCTTTCAAAAGAGCCACACATTTCCCTCCAAAAACCCTCTAAAACAAACGCCCCAGGATGTTTTTTTATATGGTGGTCCGGTAATGAGTAAAAACAGCCACTTTGAAGGTTTTCGCTTCCCGATTACACCGTTTCTAGAAGAAAACCGTGTAAAAAATAAACATCCTATAGAGGCGTTTGGTGATGATATTGAAGGGAAATTGAGAGTTCCTTAGAAAGGCAAGAAACCGGGCTGAAGGCGGGTTTAAATACACTAAATGAAATAGTATCCACTTTACATTGTTAAGTTAGTCAAACAGCCATAGAACACTGAGCCCAAATTATTATTAGTATTAGTGTTCTAATCGTTGATGTTAGCAGGAAATTACTTTTGTGTGTCTACTCGGTTCCACAGACTTATAACACTATACACAGGAGATTTTTTGGGAAACTACACAGTTTCCATTACTCACACACACATGATTTGCATGAGCGAAACCTTTACGCCTCACACAAACCCTCACAAGCAAATACATGTCAAGCAGTCATCTTTAAACAAGCTTGTTAATACTACATGTGTATGATCCTACAACTAGTTTTCCTCGCAACATATGTTCTACATTAATAAAAGTCGCTGAAACGCGTGCTCGGATACTACATAAACGTTAACACAAGTGTTTAACCAAATTGCAAACAGATTTTGCTAAAGTGTCCCGACAGCGCCTGGCAGCTTGTTCAGGAAGTTTTACTTAGATCAAAGAAATTAGTTTCAATCAGCACATAAAAATTATCTTACGTTCTCTTTTAAATGCTTCAGCTTCCGAAACGTTGCTCCATAATTATTTTGGAGAGTTGACAGGACTGCTGGACATTGTGCTTGGGCTCTATAGAGCCTCTTAATTCGATATTGTAAGAGAACCCCAAAAAGTCTGGCATCTCCTTGCAGGCATCTCCTTTCCTCGAAGGTATAAGTACACAGGTGCAATAGGATGTACTGAGTAACAGCACACATCAAGATTACAAGTGCAGGAGTGAGTACCAAAGACAGGCTGTAAAAAATCTATCCCAGGTACTCAAATATCGTTCAACGCCATTTGGCTTTGCCATTGAGTGTTGATGTTTTTTGGTTTCCTGCCAAACTGTATGGAAAACATTAGTACGTACACACACTTAATACGACCGTTTTATGCGCTTGTATTTTCCACTTCAGGAATAAAAAAACGTTGGAGATTCTGATGGGTTCTTTAGAGAGATGATATAACGACGCGAACTCATTTAATTAACGACTGATAGTGCAATTATATACAGTGCACCAGCGTATTAATATTTTCATAATTATTCCCTTGCTAGTTGAAGCTTCTCTCGAGAAAAAGAGATAATTATCACGGATAAAATTGCTAATTGCAAGGTATGCACGCGAAACTCAGACTTCAATTTAACAAAGTAGTTTCAGTTATAAAGGCGGTATTTGTAACTGAATTTTGGCGTCAGTTTAATGGCATTATTGTATATTGCAAAATGATAAACCAAACCGTAATGTTCTTGGCCATGAGACCGTTATATACAACATAAAGTGGCCTGTGATAAATGAAATGTGCTTATCATGTGAGTATGGACCACAGCAGCGTGGATAATACTGCAGAAAAAAGGACTAAAAATAACCGACCATTTTCAGACGAACAGCTGCAGCACTGCAAAAAAATCTTACAAAGAAACGGAACTCATGTTTTCAAAAGAGTTATAAGCCATGTATAAATATAGGCCTAGTTACAAGCACATTCTTCATTCATGCTACTAGATACTCAGAATACAAAAAAAAGGGAGAAACCCAAGGGGGGCATTTGACAAAGACTGGGAGAGAATTTTAAACCAAAATGCAAGAAGAGAAGCTTTTGCTCTTATGCAAGCGCAAGAATACAAAAAACAAATGTACATCTCTCAAATTGAAGTTAACGAAATATACGAGCCATCGGTTACCACATACCAAGCCACAACTGTCGAAATAAAATGTATAAAAGTTGCTTTTGATAACAATAATGACATATCGTACAATCCAAGTAATAAAATCACAGGCAAAAAAGTCACAGGAAAGAAGAAATAACACTAACCCTAAAGCCTAACCTTAACCGATAACCCTAACACTTTAATTGTTTATGGTACTTAAATAAATTTTAACTGACTTGATTACCTGACCTTCTTTCCTAGCCATAGTTGTGACTTCTTTCTGTGTCTTTTTTGTGACATAATTATGCATGTAGTTTACTTTACAGTAAAGTTCGGTGTTTAGTGAAATATAAATCACCAGAAAACTGGTCATAGCGGGATGTCCCAAAACTCCTAATTAGTAGATTAGGTCGGTCAGCCGGTTCAAAGTAACTGTCCATTTTAGTTCATTAAGAGTGTTACGCATAGCGCAAGGTACTTTACAACGTGATAAAATCAACTGTTTTAACAATGAACCTGCTGCCAATAAAGGTATGGCGTGTCTTAGAAGTCCCATGTGGGACAATTGATTTATTGGTGATAAAAGTCCTGGCGACAATGAAGGTAGTGGCGAACGAACATTGCAACCATGGAAAAGGACAGGTTGAACTAAACTTATCAATACTCAAATCTAAATGAGCTTACAGAAGTGTGATACTTTTCCGATTTTTAAAGACAGTCCATAGTCTTTTAACTCTTCTTCAATTTATCTATCGATTATTTTATGTATAAAGATTAAAGTTTACTTATTTTTGTATAGCGCAAAATCCACATAAATAAGTGGTTTGAGCGCTAATCTGCAAAAATTTATCAAGCTAGTACTAAAGTGACGATTTCAAACAGCTAAAAAAACAAAAGTTCGGAAAAAATAGAAAATTTAAAATAAAAATATAGAAAAAATTATTCTCTTATTGATATTAGGTCAGAGGTGAAAATCTACGAAACCATAATTTATTTTAACTTCAAGCTTTGAGAATACTCTTACAAAGCGCCTACAAGAGCTGCAGGTAGATGACGATGATGATGGTGGTGACGACGACAACGAAGACGACGATGATGATGATGACGATGACAATGATGATAATTTAAATGTTAAATAATATGGTTTACAGCATTGAAAGACGACTTTTTCCACAAGAATTCTTACCCCACCTACAGGACTATACAAGAGTAAAATAATATTGTAATTGACGTCGCAAAATCCCTTAAAAAGTGTGACACCCCTTTTGGTTTTACCACCTCCGAATTGCAGTTGCAGCATTCGATACTAGACACTTTGAGTTAGACGTATTAAACGGTTACGGGATTTTCGGGACTGTAAAGCTGCAACACAACCTCCGTGGAGGCCGTTTTTGCCTGCCTTTTTTGGCATGTACACGACCAGATGACAGGGACGGCTGCATTGAACACCGCACAGTTACTTTACTCTTCACGAACCGTTCCGCCAATTAATAATTATATTAGCTTTGTGACTTTTATTATCTTGTAATTAACGGATGCTAGTCTATAAATATATTTTGCAGACTCTGTTTACTCCGGTGAGCTTTTGTTTCACGCGAGACGTCCATATATAAACCAGTTTGAGTTCGATTATCAGTTTTTAACGCATAGCTCGATGTTAAAAATCAGTGAGAGTGCGCCATAAAATTTAGCAACATAATAAAGGGGCAGCCGAAATTAAATTAGCCACGCAATAAATCAAAGGGGGCAAATTACTGCGTACAATTTTATAGACCTATTAAAGCATTATTGCGCCACATCAGACAAATGTGGCTTACACCGTAAAATCAATTTTCATTGGAAGTGTTGTTTGAACAGTATGCATTGTGTACCCTGCCACCAAAGTCGGCAAAATAACGTTTCAACGCACAAACGAAATTGACTCGAAGTTTGCCAAACTGCGCATTTATTTTTACATTAGCAGCATTGTTTACGCTCTAGCAGAAAACTTGTTTGACGTGTTTTTTGTAGATAAACTATAAAAGCGCAAAGCAAATAATATTACACATCAATTGTTATACAGTTGCGTTTTGTAATCGTAAATAGCACAGGGTCAGACAGCTTACATCTACTACGATAAGCATAACTGGGTTTGGAACTATTACTCAAAGGTTAGCAAGACTAAGGATTAGATACCTAACCTTCTGTGTCTTGATCAGGCTTAACCAAAGCGGTCAAGAAAAGCTAAGACAAAGAGATGATTAACCACAACAACTTTCGGGAAACAAAGTAGTGGCCAAACCATCCCACTATTCACAGATGTAAACTCATTTCAGCTAGGTTAAGTGTTTGAGATTTAAGTACTGAATATACAACAAATGTAAAAAAAACTTGTATTGTTATTGGCTTTCTTTTGTTCAGCTTGACCACATACATATTACATATATATATATATGTAGACTTAAATATATGTATATGAAATTGTATGTCAGTACCCAGTTTCGAACTTAATTTTAAATTGTCATATCATACGCGTACACAAAAATCAACAATATAGCTGTTGACCATAAAAATAATAGTGAAATATTTAATAAATAAGAGTTGCTTGCCTGCATAGACCTGTATGTCTCTTGGTTATGATATAGCTCACTGTAGAAACTCGGAGGCGTGTTTTTGTCGATTGCAATTATAGAACATGCGTAAAAGTATTTTAGGAATTTGTTCGCATTCCACTTAAAAAATACTGGCGCGCGGGTAAAAATCTCTTGGTGAATAATACAGCGAAAATTATCTTAGTGAAGCTGATATTTACATGTAAATAACATTCGCATTTCAGTCCGACAAGATGCAGCCAATCCAATAAAATCGAGCGTATTACAACAATCAAATAACGCCAATTGAATTTGAATGTGATATACACTTTAGATCACCAACATTTGTGTTTCAAGTTTCGATCAGCTGTCACTCACGTGTGCAATCGTTCACACAACAGAATTAACTGGGAATTTTTCTATTCGTAAATCGATATTAGCTTCTTTCCAGCAAGATCCGCATCAATCTTCCACGCCAGCCGGTGAATGAATGAACTCTAAGGCCGTCGAGGCATGGGCTAAAGCTGACTGAACTGTTAGTCTGTGCCCAGAAACTCCGAAGCTGCTGCTCGACTCACAACAGCCCCTAGCGGAATACACCGTCAGCAACAATAGGGGGCGTGGGGTGCGTAATTATAACCTGAACGTGTGCGCAGCGAAGGGGGGGGGGGGGGAGACGAAACATCATTAAGAGCATAACAAAGACGGCTAACAAATGGGACGACTATATTACACTGCTGAATGTCAGAAGAGCTGCTGAGCTGGCCGATTCTTCGCATAAAATGTCGATCTGAACTCAGCAAACTCGGAATTACAAAGGACGTCCATAAATAAGCAGGTGAAAGCTCGCATTTACGATCGATATTTCCGTGAAATTTCCTCCTCAAATGTTTCAGGTAAAACAGGAAAAAAGTTTATTTTCAGGAGAATGGCTGTATTGTGGGCGAGCAGACTGCATACAGTATGACTTTTAATCATAGCAGTTAGATTTATGAAAAAACGGATGTAAAAATTCACCTTGGCAATTTCAGAGAAAGTCAACGTTTAATTTTTGATGAATACAGGTTCAGAGTTCAATATTTCGCAAAATAACGTAAGATTATTACGTTATGATTGCTCGATGCTGCAATAAAAAGTTAGCCACCAGAAGCGGATTATTAAGGCTATATAGCCTTATGCCCTAAATTCTGATAGGCTCTTGGAGTCCGATGACCAATTCACAGAAATAATGCTATTTAGTAAACAGGATAACAAAATTGTTTAAACTGAGCATTCTAAAGACAAGTTGCTTATTATTTGCTTTCCTTTTTTGTGCATTACCAGTAAGCACTTGAGTGATCAAACATTACATTGTACAGAAAATGTTATTTTTCACGGTAGCCACACAGGAGTCAGGATACTTCGCCATAAAACATTTAGATACAGGTAGTTTTGGCCACATAGGCAACTTGGGCATTGTCTATTTTGGACTCATAGATCATTTGAACACGTGAGTTATTTGAACGCATAAATCTTTTAGATACAAGAATTCAGCACTTGTAAAGAATAGAATATTTAGACACGTGCTACATACTTCTCATTGTCCAACGTTTTCGAAAATTTATTAGAGGTAGCCTCAATGATGAACAGCAACTCCCAGGTGAAAGGACATTACAAACAGAATCATTCCCATTCATCATGAGCAAAGACAAAGGCTGTTGATAAGTCTATGCAAAAACTGAAAAACAGCTCCATAGCAATTAACATTTTTATAGCTTCCGAGAAGTTTGATGGCAACCTGACCAGTACATTGGTCTCTTCGTTTGTTGCTAGCCTTAGGTCCATGAAACCCTTGATCCACCCCCTGTCAGCAACTGTTCTGTGATTTAAAATGATTAAGCTTCCTCGTTGCTGGTTTATGCACATTCCTTCAGTCTTTGTCGCAATTTTGTCGCAATCTCTTCTCACGCAGAATCCCAGCAACTTTCAGATTTTCAATTTGTATGCATGAGTGACCAATTTGTAAGCTCCAGAAAAAGCGCAATATGTTCAAAGCCTCATTTACATTCTATTTACCCCGTAATCCCAAACAGTGCCATTAACAAGAGCGAAATTACAAATTATCTCTGAATCAGTATTTAATGGAGTTGTTGTTTATGCTGACAGCAAAATAATGAAGTGCCTTTGCAGATTGTTAGTTGTAGAGCAGTTGCTTAACTCACCCAAGTGTGCAGTGCTTCATAATAACTTCATGAGATTCATACCAATTCATATTCAGTTGCATTAAAACATCCGAGTAAAGTTCTTCAGCTATTATAGGAGGATATGGTGTTTGCATTATTTAACAAAATAGAGTGAGGAGGTGTACTGTTAATAAACAAATCAAAATCCGTTAGTCGGCCATACAAAATGTAGCTGCGCTGCTGCTGATCTTGCTATCATGGCGGTCTAGGACTATTACAGTTTTAGCAATTCAGAACAAAGCAATAATGCTACATGCCGTGTTTTCCTTTTGCCTGATTGTAATAGACTGTGACTTCTCATGTTGGCGATTATGTTGATCATATTTTTATGTACTCACCAATTTAAAGTGTGGTTAGATTCAATTTCATTTCAATTCAGTTAAACTTGTTTGCTCAAATATGTTATGTTAATGTATTCATTGACAAAAAAACAAATCTCATGAAATTAATGAGATATTGCCTTATGTTGGTTAATTAAGTGGGCGGCGTTTAGTGTGATCGTACTTCTGCTGGTCATGTTGGTCGATTACTCGACAGTGTAAGGTGTAACTCTTCTGTACTCAATAGTGTAAAGTGTAACCTTCAGTTCACCAAATTATTCAGTTATAGTACATAGCTGTGTTTTGTAGCTGTACTACTGCTAGTCTTATTCGCTAATCAATCAACATGTCCGGGTAATGGCACAGTAATGACACAGAAGCAGCACCCAAGTGCTGCAAGCCAGCAATGTCTTCAACATCCAATAACAAAATGTTGTTTTCTCATTAACAATGTTCCCTTTTCGGGCATGTTCATAAACTTACAGTATTTGTCTGATCGCCGACGTACAATGCAACCGCCATTCTCGAGTAATGAATAGCCGGTATAGCTTATTGTATTCATTGATTAATATGTATTTTCTTTACTTTACGTGGTTGCGGCAGATGGGTTACTTTTGGCGACAGAGCGCAGAAAGCAAACATTGATTATTTAAAATCACTGAGCTAATATCACGTGAAATCACCAGACATCATGTTTCGTAAATGTGATCAATTTATCAAAGCCTTTCTTATAATCATATGAATTATTAATGAAACCGTTAATAAGGCTTTTGACAAACTTCTTACGAATGAAAGCATCTATGTGAAAGGTGCAAATTCCAGTGAAGTTTAGTAAGTAATGTACTTGTTTAAGAAGACACAAGAAGCCAGTAATAGAATATACAAAAAACTGATCGTCATCACTTTTTAAAGGTAGCAGGTTCGCAACTTCTCTAACCTACTTGAAAATGACTATGAAAGGATTTTTCATTCTAAAACCCAGTTTACACTAAATTGAAAATATTTACCCATCATGGACTTTTTAGATCCGAATATATCGTAAACAATCACACAGCCAAATGGGAACTCATTATTAGAATAAAGAAAGCCAAATAGACCTCATTATTATTATTATTATTATTATTATTATTATTATTATTATTATTATTATTATTATTATTATTATTTATTTTTAAAAATTATATATAATATACATTCCCCGTATTTGCAGGGATGTGTTTCAAAATTGCTAAACGCATTTACAAACCATTAAACATATTGCCATATACATAATTTTAGATTCTAACGCATTCACACAATGAAAGACAACGAGCTTATTTTAACACATAGTAACAAAATTTAAACGTATTATACACAATGAAAAACAACGAGTATAAGACAATGAGAATAATAAACATAATTACAAATTCTAATGCAGTTACACATATTCATAAATAAAAACAAAACAGCATATAATAATAGACATAATTACATCATTACAAGATTACTTAACTTCGCACTCTAAAAGGGCGACCTCATGTATGCCGTCTTCTCATGTACGTAGGGAATATCTGGATTGTTGTGATCTGGATTTATTCTGTAATGTAAACAACATACATCCCGGCTACTGCAACGGCTACAGCACAGCACTGACCATCGCACAGTCTTCATTACATACGGTGACCTTGATAGTGTATTTTTAATCATACACAGGCAAAATAAGCCACATGTACACGTAGTTTATGTGTAGTTTGCACATATACATGTAGTGTGAACAGGCGAAAGTTGACAAAGTCATTGAATGTGTAAAAACGAATAAGAAGATCCAGCACGCGCCCCGTGTTTTCACCGCAGTGTAGACCGGGCATAAGAGCTTGTGCTCTATAGACTTTAAAACGTCACTCCTCTATTTGATCATCTGAACTCTTGAGCTTTGGCTTTACTCGTAATCTTCCACGCTGCGGCACGATAACGTTTTCAAGTTTCTTGCCGACTGATCAATTTTTAATACGCTCGACAAATTATTTATCGTTTTTCGACTAATCCAGAGTGGGAAACTGTGTAGCCTTGAGGTGGCAATTCCACACTGGCCAAGATTCAATCAGAACAATATTACACTTCATATAATGTTCATAGTAAACATGTCATTGTGGTAAATTGGTGTTATTGTGGAGTAAAGTCGTTTGAGTTTTGATGTTAATGTTATTTCAAATTTTGAAGATTCTGATTTAAAAAATTGATAAGTAACCAGTATAAAATTTAAGACAAAGCCTGTATGCAAAACAAAGAACCATTTGAATTCAAAGTTCAAATGCAGTCTGACTCTGAACTAGTAATCCGAAGGTCTTAGTTAAAATTGAAATTAAAGGAAAGGACAAGTCACATAGCACGTTATGTTTATTTTACTGTTATCCGTAGACTTAGAAAATTCTGACAAAGAAGTTTGAAAAAAACCGTCTGTAAGCATAAAGATACTATCGGTGTGTAGAAATTTTCAGACGCGATGGTAGCCGCCATTCACTTGAAAATTATGGCGCAACTAGTAGACTTCGTAACTTTTCGTAAGCGCAACATGGCTTTCCGTAAGTGAGCGTTGCTTAAACTAATTGAAACTTCTGCAGCTTACCTAATGTTTATACAAAAATATCGCAAAATTAGCTGTCTAATTTTATGTAAACACTTATTATACTTTGGGCAGAAATTAACATAATTATTATACCTTTAGCGAAAAAGAAATGCGCTGCTTTTCTTCAACCGATGAACGACATCACTGGCGGAAGAATGAGTGTTCAAAATGGTAGCGCCCAAGTATGAAATGATCGCGAATTTAAAGCGATTTTACTAATTATCACACTTTTATTACTAAATCAGTCGCGAACATTGAAATAAACATTCAAAGAAACCTAAACTTCTCAGAAGGTATGGCTTTCCGTTTAAGATAATGGATAATATATTTTACTGACAATTTTACTGGGACTATTAAGTTTGTAGATACATTATTATGCTGAGGTGTTTCATAGTACAGTTCTCCAACTTTGTTTAGCATTTTTGAGCTGCCACACATCATCATCATCATCATCATCATATGCCCATTACGTCTGCTGTAGACATTGGACAGGCAGAATCCTAAAATAAAATAAATCTGCCCTTCAGGTAGGTAAACACAGTAGTAATCTAGCAAAAAAACTAAATACTGCTATGCTACGGCTTGTCAGCACCACTTCCGACATTAGATGTTACCCATGAAAACAGCAAACGATGAATTCTAAAAAGCAAATTTAATCAATAAAATTCTGACAATTTCCCGCGTTTCTCGAAAAATCTTACTAGATGGCAGCAGCTGCGCTTCAAAAGGGCGCCAAAAAATTTTATACGCGAACACTGTGTAAGTGCACTACGGTGCATGCATTGCAAGAGCAAACTGAAATTGTCGTTATTTACGCACGTAACAAATTTGTTTACATTAGACAAGTCGAAAACAGCAAACTGTGGGCCTGCAAAATGCAGATATAAACGAAATTTTCATAAAATTAGATGACACAAAATGGTGAATCATGCATATACATACAGCCAGAATGATTTGCCGAGGAATTTTATGCAAATAAGTGGATGTGCAAATATTGCAACCTGAATGGTGCTTTAAGAAGATAACACAGCAACTGCTATAGAGAATTGAGCAATAGAGATTTTAGCTTAAAATTCACGCCACGATTGAACAATGATGAGGTTTAATAAGGTCTGTAAGCGCAACGGACTGTAATAATGCAACAAAATTTCGTACAAGTGAAACTACTGGACTTTTTCGTGGTGTTCATTATAGCTGAACAAATTTTGAGAATTGATTACTTTTAATGACGGGCTTGATGTCGAATGGACAAAATGGTCTGAATTCTTATGTTTCATTGTAGCTTAAAGATCAGAGGCAGGCGTATAATTATTTCGTAACATTTGTTAACAGTGAGGTTTGATCCTGCCTTTATAATATAGCTACTAGTCAGTCTCTACGCCAAAATAAACATTTCACAAGTCCACATTTACTTCAGTTAATTAGCCAATCCTTTATTGACTATGCGATCGATCCATTCAGTCCAACAATAAGTCACTCAGTCAGACAGTCAGTAACCCAGGCAGCACGACAAAGTTGCCACAATATTTTTTGCAAATACTGGGATAAAATAAAAGTGCGGACTTGCCACAACGTTGTACCAATATTTTTTCCATGTTGTGACAATATTGGTACCAATATTGTCAAAACATTACACCAATATTTTTTGACAATATTTTTTCCATATTGTGACAATGTCGTGATAATATTAGCACCAGTATTATCACAATGTTACCACAATATGGAGAAAATATTGGTATAATGTTGTGGCAAATCCACATTTCTATATTGTCTCAATATTTGCAAAAATGTTGTCATAACCTTGTAACAAGATCTTGTGAGCTGTTTGGGAAGTGAGTCAGTTAGTAAGCCAATCAGTTAGTCAGTCAGTCAGTCAGTCAGTCAGTCATTCAGCCAGCCAGTCAGTCTGTCTGTCTGTCTGTTAGTTAGTCAGTCTGTCAGTTAGTTAGTCAGTGAGTCAGTTAGTTAATCAATCAAACAATAATAACCTAGATAAGGAAAACGAAATAAGCTAGTCGACCATCGTTTCTCGCTTCACTTTCCAGTCGCTACATTACAGAGAGATAGGTGGTGGGCAATGTAGCATAAAAGACATTACTGTGAAAAGGTAAAGCCTGAACCCTATCAGACAGTTTGCCTGTAAAAACGCTTGGCTTCATTCAATCAGTGTGATGAATTGAAGAAATATTTGTCAAGTGGAAAACTGTTGACACGAAAATGCGAAATGACAAGTTAATCAACTGGAAGCATTTTCCGCTTACAGCTTTAAATGAGCACAGATAGTATAGAGTTTTGAATGGAACACTGACAGGTATAGACAGGTTTAAATGAAATGGTTCAAACTGTCACTTCTTTGTGAGGACTAAAAGAAGGACGATAATTATGAAATGGGGCTACATTATAGAGATTTACTCAAGAAACTAGAGAGATTGAATGACTGAAACGTGCATATGGTGTAACCACATAGTGCATATGATTTTGTAAGAGAGATCTTGAGAGGAAGGTAGAATTAGAGAGAGAGAGAGAGAGAGAGAGAGAGAGAGAGAGAGAGAGAGAGAGAGAGAGAGAGAGAGAGAGAGAGAGAGAGAGACAGCGAGAGAGACGGATGGATCTTGAGAAGAAATCGAGATAAACATTTTGGTGTTAGTGAATTGTTTGATCACAATGAACACATATCGAAGCATATATTGACTTCCTCGTTTAATGGTCAGCTCCATAGGCGAAACGATCTGTAACTGAATAGCCAAATGTTATATGTACACCTCTATTGAAATTCACGTTTTAATGGAACGGTCATCTCAGACGTCCATTCATGTCCAGTTATTGTGTATTATTTCCAGCTGGGCCTGCTTGCCGCAGTTACCGCCATTTTAAAATAATACTAATGGAGCTATTTTATATGTCCATTTGCTCAGTTGCAACTGGCAGCAGACCCTCTTATTATAAGTCCTCACTTAGCCCCGTGGTTATTGTTGTTCATTATCATGAAGCTGCGGGCACTCATTATTTCTCCACTAATTATACCAACAATTAGCATCGTTCATTGAAGCGAATAACCGCTTAGTTCCTCATTAAACTTTGTAAACGGTATTTAGTCCTGATGAATTTAGGATGCCATGATGGAAAGCGCCATCACTTGATAATGACTTCGGCCTCATTGTAACCGATTTGGCATTTTCATCTTACACTATTTGGATTGGCAATTTTCGCGATTAGCTGGTCAAAAGATTTGTTCCACCATTTATTGGATAATGGATTAAACCATCCATTCATTTTGTTAATTTTTACCTAAAGATAGTTTTTTCTGTTGACGTCTTTTTTGTTTTAGAGTCATGTTTATGTGCTGTTTGCTTTAATCCTTTGCGTAAATTTCGGCCTACAGCTTGTTTAATGTTGTATGCGTTTGGATACTTCGAACCCATTGTAGTTTAATGTCTACGCCATATCCTAAGCGTTTGGAGTTTCTAAATCTAAAGTCTTTAGAAAGAAGGCATTCAGAAAGATTTAACTTTATGCTACCAAATTATTCATTGGGAAGTTGATGTTGATTTTCACAATTTTTTTACCCCTGTATCTTTTGACCTTTGCAATGGAACAAGGCAAAATCACTCTCGTGCGTCGAACTGCTAAAGTATCAGTTGGTCAATTTTTCTCAAATCGCGAATTCTTTCAATTCCTTGCCTGCTGATGCTGATGCTGTGCCCCTCGTGCCTGCACAAAATATTAAGTTATCTAAAAGCCACTTGAATAAAGTTAATTAGCGTAAATTTCACGCACACAACAGATACATGTAAGTAGTTCATCTCTTTTTACCACACTCTTGTAAATGTTGTACTTGTACACAATATTTTGCCAACATGTTTCACATATATTGTTTTTATTATACACCGTCTTTTACTATTGGGTGAGAATAAAATAAATAAATAAATGCATGTTCTTTTTTACTTTTCTGATTGTTTGCTTGTTTATTTGTTTGTCTGTCTCTTTGTCTCTTTAGTGGTCAGTTTTACATTTTTGTGTTCATTATTTGTATTATGATTATGTTTTGCATCTTTTTCAGCAGTTTTTTATTTTCTTTCTGTTTTATTTGTAGTGTTTAATAATAGAAATAAAAGATGCGCTAGGATCGGCAATTACAGGTTTTTATTATCGGTTATACGATTTAGTCCTGCAATCGGATAAACAGAAATTTTAATTATAACATTGTTTCTAAATTTAACTGTAGATAGAAAACGGCAGCATGCGAGAAAACCAAGTTTTTAAAAAGTAAATTTAGGCACAAGTTATTACAACTATCCTTACATATAGTTATTATAACTATCCCTACAGCCACTATAACTATAAAAACACCCTGCATAGTAAATTCCGCTAAAATAATGATTAAACCTGGCAAACCGTTTGATTGAATGCGTGTATGCGCCTGGAGATACCTTACAAATTGGCAGCAGCATTATTAGGCAAAGCACCTTTATCTAACGTAACGAGGGGCCCTTGATTTGTGCTCAGAGTAGCAAACTTTTTAAAAAACATTTAAAAGATGTAAATCTTAATAATCACTTTTCTTTTGACTAGCATCTGTAAGTAGCCTTGGCTGTTTCTGCTTTTACTCGTAATCTTTTAATTAGTCCTTTTTATCTGTAAAATTTTACTGCTTTATATACGTTTTACCCTGCTTCCACATTTTATACTTTTTTGTAAATATTTATAATATTTTTAAATAAAGATTACGTATTAAATTTAACTCATAGTCTAGATGACAATTTAATTAAGTTAAAATACCTTAAATCAGTTAACCTATTCATATGTAGGACTACTGTGTCTCATTCTTCATTTGCATGGCTGAAGTAGATGCTTAGATTTCAGAACAAATGTAAATTGATTAAATGTTATTATAAATAGTAATGTTGACGAAATTATACACAATGTATTCGTGTTATACCTAATGTTTACACGGTCCCTGAAAAGAAAACTGTTGAAAAAACTTACTGAATGTCCAAAAAATACTAAACTCTTTCCAGACGATCAGTTTTCCCTCACTTACTTTGAACGTATTTGTTTAAGGGGTGTTATCCAACTTCTCTTTATTTCTGAAATAGCGCCGAAACAGCTTTGTATAAAAACGGATTTTGTTTAGCATGTGCTGTAAAGGAAAAGCGATATCAAAGAAAAAAATTTCGGAGATTAAAAGCAGAAGCTCAAATGAATTTTCAAATTATATTCGGATAACGCCAAGTATATTTCATTAATGGGCGAATTTTCACCTCTAAATAATGCAGAAATACCAGTGCGTGACTGCGCTAGGTTTTATAGACTTGTACAAGAAAATGTACAGAAAATGTACGTCGTTCCATTAGTTAAAGGTGTTGCTGCCTGATTGTATAGTAACTATAGGCGCATACTCACATTATTTAGTGTAGGTTGACAAAGCACCATGTTCATGTTTGGTCGCCGTAGTTCGAGCATAAGCTCCTGTACATTGTCTTGTACAAATCTATAAAACCTAGCGCAGTCACGCACGGAAATTTGTGTACTCATAGACTTGCAAAATATAATTTATGCAGCCGCTTTTTGTTAATAATTTCGTTGTTTTTAATGACAGCATGTGCTATAAATGGGCTCTTCTAGCTGAGCATTGGCTCGCATTATTGCCTGTTCAGTCCGAGAATGACAACCGACTGTCGAAAATGACGGCTTGATATTGTCATATTTGAACGATACTTAAATTTTTACTGTCACTCTTGATGTCCACCCAGTTCTTCAGCACTGAGAAACTCAAGAAGTGTTCTGAATGACCATGCATCTGGACGCGTGAGAGACAACTTTAGGCCTACCATTAGAGACGCAATCTTCCGTTTAGAAACTTCTTTATGAATCAACATTAATTTCACGCTATCAGCAAGGCAATCTAAGAAATTTTCTATATCACTGACGTGCCAATCCGAAATCAATAGGTTAACTATAGTTTATCAAATCTTTCGTGTAATGGTGAATCATAAAGAGGCAACCACGGATTAGATGTCTATAAAATCGGCACCTAATTGAGCAAGACGAGCATTTAGGCTTGTCCAGTGAGGGCGCTACGCAGAAATTATTAATGCGCTGATGAAATTGAATAAACGAATGAATGAATCATAGAAATACGTTCACGGCTTTACTTGGATTAATCAAGCATGGATTATGCGATCTCTAATTGTACAAGTTGGGTCTATAAAGAAGCTTTATTATTGCGACTCACAAACGTATAATGATCACTGTATGAGATCTTACATGCATCTGTTCACAGCGCGATATAGACTGCGTTTATAATAAGACCACAGGTATTCATATTATTATAATTGATTGAGATGAAAGTTTGACCAAACGTAACATTTAAGTTTAGACATCAAAGTTTGAATTTCTAGATTATGAAACGTTATATAATAGAATTAACACCAGACTAAAAAAAGCTAAAAATTAAATTAAACATGCTACTGGTTAGGGAAAAGAAAAATTGCAAGAATTAATTCAAGGAAGATTTGAGATATCCATTAGGCAAAAATGAAGAAGAGATCACTGAGCATCTTCTTGAGTGTGACATGGTATATAATTTTACCAAAGAAGCAAGAAAGAAGCTTCCAAGAAATGATAAAAAATTAGATGATGCAAAAGTGCTAAAAACATTGCAGGAAAACGTATAAATGGCTAGGGATACAAAGAAAAGGTAGAGTACGGTAGATAAACCTGCATAAAGAATCAAGGAAATAGAGAATATATCATATCAAAACGTCATTAATGTCTTGCACAGATGATTGCTCTTTAGTGGCTAGATAGTCCAAACAAAATACGGATGCAGGCAATCCAAACAAAATCTATATCTGTATCTATATCTATATTTTTGGTTATTTAAATATTAAGTGTATATTAAATGTAGGACACACTGATACAGTTGGGTAAATGAATTTGGTATAAATCAGTTTGTTGTTCAGATACAAAATGATTTTCGTAGGCTAATCTTGAGCTCGTGTCACATGACACGGAACGTGATATGGAACGTATTTTCAGTAGTAATCGGCGAAGCTATACTCACAGACTTAACACACAAGTTGTAGAACTAGAATTGAGTGTGCGCATGTATATACTACATGGCTTCTGTGTTAACCACTATACCTTAATAATTGCTTCACAGCTTCAAATAGCACGTAACATGTCCACCAGTTTTGAGTCTGGTCTAATAATTGCTCGAACTAAGGAAATTGAATAATGGACGGGAGTAAATGCAGTGTATTGTACTTCCAAGAAAACTGTCTGCACAGATTAAGGAAGATTGCATCGGTCGTCAGGTCAGACTCTACCAGTAAATGAAATTTCAGGTTTCGATTCAGCGTCGCCTTGGTTCTAGACGTCGTCTGACATTGCTTTTACATTAAAATCTGTAAATGATAGCTTGTTGAGTAAATACCACAAATCAGCATAATTGCGGACGCATGCGAATACGCAGTGCATTCTGCAGTTGGCAGTACTATAATATGCTTTAACGTCATGTTTATGAATTCGTACTAAACTTTCTTTTAGGCAAGAAAACAAACAAAAGCCGATAAGGCGTCTTCAAATCAAATTACGGCGACTAAATTGACGATGATGATGATGATGATGATGATGATGATGATAATAATGATGATGATGATGATGATGATGATGATGATGATGATGATGATGATGATGATGATGATGATGATGATGATGATGATGATAGTATTGTTGTTGTTGTAAGTGGTGGTGTTGGTGTTGGTGATGGTGTCGACAATACTTTTATCTGAAAACATATCAGCTGACTTCTCTTAATTCTGTGCTATGTGATTTAGTAAGTTTTAATTTTCATGTGCCAGGGTTATTTCCTACAAAGTTACGAACTGCATAGAATAAGTTTACTTTTATGTTACTAACCCATTTCATTATGGAGTGCAAGGGAATTACTAGTTTCTTAGTTACACGTATGGCACATTGCGTCAGACCTCAGCGTCTAAATGGCGTAACCCTCGTTTAATGATTTAAGAGGCTTATTGTAAAAGATAAGACAATGCTGCTTTTATGAAGAAAATGCCGTCATGCGACAGTCACACAATAGAAGCTAATCCCTGTGGTATTCCCACAGGAAAAGACCTGGATGAAAGAACTAGATGGAAAGACCTGGATGGAACACATGCAGGTTTGAAGAGGCAGTGTTTTTTTTATTTATTAGTTTATATGCTACATTTATAAAAGTCAGAAATAAAATGTTATAGCAGTGCTAAGGTACACATAAGTAAGTAAGTGAGTAAGTAAATATGTAAGCAAGTAAAGAAGTAGTAGGTAAGTAAGTTATGTTATTTCAAACACGAGGTTCATAAAACATATTTACAGTAAAAATTGAAAATTTATAAAAATTGTAAGATAAAAGTAATAAAATAAATGTTTATAAGTTACAACTTTTGTTAAAATGCAGCAAATAACCTCTAAATTTGATGTAACGTGAGTATGTGAATTACTTAAGCAGCAAATAATATTATTAGTTAATTAATCATGTCATAATACGAATAACAACATTTTCGTAACATAACATCAAAATAAAAAATCGATCTGTACACATTTTATGTTGATGCAAAGTTCTAACATAAATTATCTTTGTCTGTTTTACAGGGGAGTAAATATAGATTTAACTCCATTGAAAGATTCGTATAACTTAAATGTAAATACAGTAAAATTTCCAACAAGTAGCTGAGCTTGAAAAGGAGGTAGCATTATCCTATTTTAATGAAGTGTAATTAAAAGTAAAAGGGTTCTTGCTGTGTTGGACTACGTCATGCTGGTCAGGTGGTTGTCTTTTATTGTGCAACGTTCTACACTCGCAGGTTCTGCAGACTTTGAACTGATGAATACAGAAGAATAGTAGCGGAAATACTGGTAATTACTGACACGTTTCTCAATATCTTCACAAAAAAGGCCAAAAGTTACATTGTATTTCTTCAAGATATTCAATGCAATTGAGTCTGAAAAATCATATTATTGTTAATAGTTACAGGTAAACTGACATCGACAAGCTGCTGTCGTACAATCAGTCTATGGAATATTATAGGACTACATAGTTAGATTTAGATACAGTTTATTTCTCACACGTGGTTCATTACAATAATTACAAAAAACAGACAAGGACTAAAAATAACAAAACCAAAGGCGAGGGCAACATTCGACCATGGGTACTTTACACGTTGCCTTTATTTTAGAGATTAGTGGATTTGTGCTGATTGGATGACCACATGAAAAAATAAGTAGTAATAATATTAGTCTTGCAATTAGTATTACGAATTGCAAATATCACAAAGGATCCAATGATTATCGATTAAACAATTTCCTTTTAATGAATATAATGAATTCTAGCAAAGGACAAGGGTAATGAGAGTGGAGAAATCCAGAAAAGAGATCCTAAAAGAAATCATGGAGAATGTGACGATCATTTGGAGAAGTTAATAACTTTCTTTAAAATTTTTGTATAGTGTTTGTAAGATTTAATTTAACTCACCTTTATTCGTTGTAATATATGAATTTTATTATCTAATGCATAATTGATATGAAATGATATTTGTGCAAGTTAAATTGAATTAAAATGAATAGAAACGAAGCACTATCGTCTATCGACAATATAAGCCGTGCAATTATTATTTTTAATTCGTTTTGTTTTCTTTCAGAATTTAATACTATCAACTAGCGTATGCTCCTATGTAGTATTATACTCCTCATTATTTGCTACTCCAGCTAGAATATTTCTGTCAATGAAGTTAATCTGACCACAAAGGCTAAGCGTGATCTCCTGTGCTTGTGTAATAGCAATTACCGCAATTAGCGTGTAAGCCAGCATTCACCTGACTAATTTAGTGAGAACGGCAGCTAGGCGTACACGTTCCATGGAACCGTGAATTACTGGTAGCCGAGGCGCGCTTGGGCGATTTAAATCTTCTCTTCACTGGGACACGAACCTATCACCTGCTCACACGGGCAGATATGTTAACCATTACACTACAGAGGCATCTCATTTTTCAAACTCAGAGAAATTCGCACTTTAACTCAGTAGCTGTCTATCAACGCGGAATCATATTTCACACTGCACCAGCAGATAGTACAAGATCAATTCTGTGACTGTATCAAAGCAATACTAAATTGAAAAGTCTAAAAAATTTACACGTCCACTGAGGAGCAAACGCGAGACTGTCTGCTCACCGAGCTATGCTAACAGTTACACGACACAGGTACCTGATTTTTCAGACTCACAAATTTACAAGATCAGCCAATAAATGTCGTTCATGAGGAATGATAGCCTACAGTTCATCAACACAATACAAGGTCGATTCAATGAATGCACAAAAGCAACATTTAAATTGAAAAATTTTGCACCTCCGTCGGAACTCGAAGCTACGAAATTCTGCTGGACACCAAAATGAACTGTGGGCAGACAGTTATCCTTAGAAAAAGCCAAAGTTCTTTATTGTGGAAAAAGTTGCTTTGTAATGTTAAAGAAAATTACAAATTCTAAAAAGAACATTAAAAAGAACACATGATGATCCATTTTTATTTCTTTTTGCTAATGAAAATAACTTATGTACAAACGAATGTAAATATATATTTTATTGTAATAAATCAAGTAAAAGTCAAGTAAAATTTTGCAAATCATCATAGTTAAAAAAACAAAACTTTTGAAAAATTTCTACTTAGGTCTGTTATTAGGTATTCTGCTCTGAATCCATTCTGAAAAAATCTCAACTAGAAAGGAACTGACTCCATGAACTGAAACAAAGGCGTCAAAACCGTAAAGATTTTCTAAAAATAAAAATTCGTGATATTAATATTGTGTAATCCAGCATTTAGCTGTCTGAGGAATGCCTCTAAACTGAACCATTGAACCAGCGGAAGAGTCTTGCTCTAGTTCAACTTAATCAAGTTTACTTTCGTATATTGTTACCCCAGAACAAACTTTGTTACGGCTTGAATGTCTTAATATTTTTTATTTCAATTATTCAATATTTTTATTTAATTACTTTATTTATTCATAAATATAATTTATCTATCACATACCTATCTTACTAATATACTCCATGCATGTAAAAACGTTTTACATCTATTCGCTTATTGTAATTACTGTGTGATTGATTAACTTTTTTTCAGCAACAAGCAGAGAAAAGTTCAACCAAGTTTTAAATCAACTACAAGTAAATACTTGATAATCCGTTAATTGACTGAACCTTTACAAAAGAAGTTTTCGGCGGGAATAATTTCTTTCATTAGCTTCAACAATATGGCTATTGATTTAACTAACATGCACCATTGTGACTATAAAATCTTCTTAAAACGCCGTGTTTGCATTTGTTACGTTTGTTGAGATCTTTTGCATGATTTGTTTGTTATTTTTTCATACAATTCGGCCCACTGCAAGCCAGCATTCAACGACAGTGTCTACTCATAATTGGATGGTCGTGACGAGACGAATAATCTGAGATGATTAAAATTTCTAAGACGAGTCACTGAACCAGCAGAGGAGTTTATCTTTGCTTCATCTTAATCAACTTTAATTTTAATTCAAGTTATTCTTTATTTCAGCTCGTAAACATTTTGTGTTAAGCCATAAAATGCAGTTAAAATATCAAGGAGAGAGTTACTACGCCAGTTAAATTTGAAATCATTAAGTTTTCAATGCGATAAAACAAGCTTTTATTTTCACTAGCTTCTTATTTCGTGAGTGATGAGCTGCTCTGACTACTTGTTTCTTTACTGTTGGGCGCGATTTATGATCAGTCTGCTAAATCAAAACAAGCATTGATTTGATCTGTGCACAAGCCTTCAATTTGTTAAGCAAGGTAGAGTTTCATAGCAAGCAGCTAGTTTATACTCTTGTTACTGCCACTGCAAACGTGTAAAGTGCAAGTGCGCTTTTTTGCTTAATTAAAATTACAATATACTTCAACTTCATTGGTAACGCACAACAATTGATTAGTTAAATGCAACTTATATAAGCACATGTGTGTGTGTGTGTGTGTGTGTGTGTGTGTGTGTGTGTGTGTGTGTGTGTGTGTGTGTGTGCGTGTGTGTGTGCGCGCGCGCGCACAGTTCGTCTACTTTGACTGTTCTTTTAATCTGCAATAATTATTTTTGAAATAAATTGGCTATCCATTCACATTAAACTCGTTCACTCTAAACAATTCATACAGTACCAAGTATATGTCAGAACAGACTATACATTATAGCGAACCCCGTGGGACCAGTGTAATGACAACAAGTACGTTACTCAGTCCTATACTGTCTCTCTCATTCAATTCTCTAAGTCCAGGATTTCCCCAATTACATACCGGCCGTAGGTCTTTGCAGATAGCAATCAACTTGAAAAGATGCTCCCGTAATTGGATGGTTAGGGTTCCAACAGATAAGAGAGGAAATTCAGTGCTACTTCTAATTAAGAGCAAGTTCACGTATAATAGGATCTACAGTAAAAAGGAAATTGAGGATGAAGATTGTTTGTAAATATATTTCTAACAGGAAAATTAGTACACTCGACATGCCGCAAATTACTTATTAGAATAAGATTTATTGACCAATATAATTTGATAAACGTTACGTACACTATAGTAAAGGAAAGTCGGAAATGACAACATCAATGAACACTTAGTATCTACCAACTATGACTTATGCTTCAGAAGGTGGTCAGTGAAAAGTAGACTTAGAACAACTGTTGAAGTTGCATGAAACACTATTTACAGGAGAATATTTAATTATAAAAGAAATGAGAGCGTTAGATTGCTTCAGTACTTCTGCAAACGATGCCACTGAACTATTTAATCGATTTAAGAGAACACATTCTATAAAAGTCTTATGTCTCACCTATATCGCTATATTGTTAGTGTCCTCTGTGAAATTAATAAGCCATGGCTATCCGTCCGTACGAAATATAAGACACCGCTGAATCTGTCTTGTATTAATGTAAAACGTTTGGTAGAAAAATAATTTTATAAGGACCTAAACACTAGAAACCTTTGCCCCATGCACGTTTCGCGGCTCAAACATACGTATTATGTGATACAAATTAAACGACATTATTATAGGGAACAAACTGCATTGGTCTGTACAGGATTTATGTCACTTAAATTCGTTTTCACCTTCAAAATTAAATTTTAATTAAACAAATCAGGTACAAAAAAGTATGATACCTGCAAACAGCAAAAAATTCGTCAATCTTCTGTAGCCCACTACCTCACATTTTGAATTGTGTTAGATGGTTAATGGTCTTTAACATACTTTATTTAAATTTTATCTGTTTTCAGTTTATTTTTTGACAGCTTGGTGTCTTAAGCATACACTTAATTTGCTTATGCGTTAATCCTGCCCTGAATATTTGTACAATTAGACGACAAATGTTGGAGTACATACTAAGCTGGTAGCTTCAGCTATCCACTAAACATTTTTACAGGCGCGAAACTTATAATCGTGTAGATCGAAATCCAATTTTTGCTAAAGGTGTTCATGTTCCCCACTTTACCCTATATCTATGTACTGTCCTCATGTTGCTTGTCGTGCAATCAGCGTACAACAATGGAAAATTAAATATTCTATTTTTATGACTTTTGCACAAGAAATTTTCGAGCAAGTAATTAGAGCTCGAAACATTACCAGAGCGATAAAGAAATGATTAACGACATTTCTAAATTAGAATGACT